>CM053769.1:396317252-396374819 GCA_028658325.1 Potorous gilbertii
TTATGCAGAGACCTTTTGTAATGGAGCTGCTGCTGAGCTCCTGCCTGCTCTGGGAGCCTCTGGCCTCCCGCTGTCGCCGCCTCCCAAGGGGGCCTGAGTCCAGGAGACACCCCGCTCCCCTCTCAGCCCATCTCTCTCACTGACCTGTGAGTCTGTGGGTGGAGGGACCTTCGTGGCCTCTGGAGATTCTGTCCCTGATGCCTGCTTGGATCTACTCACTCCTCTCAGTGCCATGAGGCCTGGTCTGGGGGAGGGCTCTGCTCCCGTCTGGGGCGCGATGGACCTTTGGGATCAGCTTTTCAGGGCTCTCTGGAACAGAAATCTCCTTCTCTGTGTTGCTGCGTGGCTTCCACTGTTCCAGAATTTGTTGGGAGTTCTTTTTAGAGGAAATCCATGGGCTGTGGGTTCGGACCTAGCATAGGTGAGTCTTTCTACTCCGCCATCTTGGCTCTGCCCCCGGTAAGTTTTTTTTTAGTAAAGTTCTTTTCTAAAAGCTAATGGCACAAACAAGTTGATTTTTAATGGGGAGCACATGAGTGAGGGTTCATGAGGCATAAGACTATAAGTACAGTATATTAGGTTTACCTCTGGGAGTCCCTCCCTGTGAGTTCAAAGGCCTAGCTAAAAGAGTGATCCCAGAGGGGGTGCCAGAATGGTTTTGTCTAACTGATTTTTTTCTTTTTGTATTCTTTGTTTAAGGGGTGACTTTCTGAGGAGAAAGAGAGATACGTAAGGAAATATAGATGATGTGAAAACAAAAAGAAATAAAAATTCATTAGTGATGAAATTTCTCAAAAAGCAAGTCAGTGTGGGAAGGAGGTGAATGTCTAGTCCTAACTGCTCCAAAATGAATTAGAGAATTCTTTGATGCTAACCAATACCCTCAAATTATTTCTCTTCTTGTTGATTTGACTAGGAATATAAATTTTTGACAGTGTCAAAAATTGAAAATACAAATCAATTATACTTTGTTTTGGTTTCCACTTGAAACATTAGGTACTAATGAAAACATTATAATCAATTCTGAAGTGTTCCTTGACAAGTTAATTGTTAACTAGGATTATTTTGATAAGAGAACAAAAAACAATTAGGCCAAAGAAGAAAAATTCCTTCTTCATTTTGAAAATCCTTTCCAACTATAAACTCTATGGTTCTAGAAGGAAGTGTTGTGCCTCATCTTTCTTTTTCTTTGTAGAAACATTGTGAAATAACAAATAATATTTTTTACATTATCAGACATGATCCTTGTATCATATTTTTACATAATTGCTTTTATTTGTCACAAGGGAAGGATCTGGAAGTCTTATTGATATAGGAAAGGTATCATTACAGCATATTAAGACATTGTGAATCAGCAGAAGTAAGGATCATTCCCTATCCTGGCATAATGGTCTGGTCTCCACTCCCCAAGAGGTGCATGGACTCAATGAGTAGAGGCCTTTTACCAAAGACCCTGGGGTGATCTTCTTCTTCTTTTATGTTTTCCTTTCTATAACAATCAACCTTATTAGTAGTGGAAGGTCCTAGAAAGTCTTTAAATGCTAGTCACAAAGGTGGCATTAACTAGAATGATTTCAGTTTACAATATATGTCACAAGAGTGATCTGTTGACAAGAAAAACATTGGCATCAGAGAGGGAAACCTCCAGAACAGTTTCTTATATTTTGATTGAGTGTTTGCTTGGACAATACCAATGTAGAAATAAAAGAGTTAATAATGAATAAACTTATTAAATCAATAATTTATTTTATTTATGAAGTAAATAAATTTATTAGATACTTACTATGTGCCAGACACTGCGCCAAACACTGAGGAAACAAAGAAATGTATAATATATTCCCCAACATCAAGGAGTTGGTGGTTGTGGGGAGGGAATTTTATATTTACTTTGGGCTCCATTTAAAAATACCTACAGCATCTTTCCAGCATCAGTACAGGAAAGTCAATAGGAATAAAGAAGAATAAGAGGATTCTCTCTCTCTTTTTAAAGGAATACACTAAACCCATAAAACTTCAGTGTAGTTATAGGAGGAACTTTTATTTCTTCTGATCCCTTTCAGAGTTCCTTAAACACTGTGAAACATTATACTTAGGTTCATATAGTGAACAATTAAAGAAATTGTAAATAAAAGCATTAAATTGGAAATTCTTAATGGAGCTACAGTAAATCAATACACTCAAGATCAAACACCTTTTTTTTCTAGGATATTGATTAATGAATAAACCAAAAATGAAGGAGGTGAGATAATGGAAGAGCAGAATTCTGGAAAAGAGCAATAAAATTTAAAACTTAAGATGTGATAGCTTTAATTTAAAATATCAGTCTATTACTAAAAAGACTCCTTCTAGACTCAAGTGACTCATATCATGATATTAGACAGAAAAGAATTTTCATTTCTCTAACTTTTCTCTTCCTGAAGACATAGGAAATCTTCACAAATTTCTCAAATGAGCCATGTGCAGGTGCAGTCTCACCAATGACAGACATATAAAATAAAACATTAAATTTTCCATCTATAAAGATGATTAAATAAAGGAATACATGCAGATATAAAAGAGTAGGCTATGATAAATTTATAGACTGATAAGTCACATGATTTGAGATAGGACTAGGAGATTGATTTGAGCTTTAATGTGACCAAATTAAAGATGAATTCATGATCCATGTCATAAGTCTCCTCACACTCTCAAGACCTCAGCAAAGTTCTGAGTTGCCAATACAAAGTTTGTGATGTCATTTCTTGAAAAAAACTGAAGATCTGAGTCACTGAGCAGAAAGTTGCTTTACTCAATCTCAGTCCCCCAAGTGTTAGTTGGTCATTTTAAATTCCAATTTTCTATCAAAAGTTTGTCATTAGATGATGTCAGTGTTTATCTCAATAAAATCTCTAGGTGGTAGGTTTTTTATGTCTGTGCCAATTTTTCCAGCATATCCTACTTCTGAAATTTCCCTGGAGACATTTTATTCTCATCTTTCAGAAAACAATATGCTCTTCACCAAAAGTCCTTTACATTTTCAAATTGTTTAACATCCCAAAATATTATTTTATCAGTGGAAATTACATTAAAGAACGAGCATTAACATCTACTTTGCCTCTGCATCTCAAGTACCATAGGACCTTTCTTATCAATCAAAACCCAAATCTTTCATATGTGTTGTCTCTCCCATTAGCATATGAGCTCCTTGAGATCAGAGACTATCTTACTTTTCTACTTGTGTCCCCAGCATTTAGCACAATGCCTTGAAAACAGCAAGCGCTTAAAAAGTGTTTCATTTATTCATCTGCCCACATCAGGATGTTGAAGATTCATTAAATGTAAACTCAGTTACAGACCAAGAGGGATATGAATAATTTTTCTTATAGACTTATGGATAGGATAATTCTTGTGGACAGTACCTTAGTGTTACCGTGAGGAAATTCCCTACTCCTCTCAGGAGACAGTTGAGTAGGTCCTTGAATTTTACTAGAGAGGGGGAAAACATATAAACATGCATAATCTCCACTTTTGGCAAATCATTGGGCAAACTCAAATCTGAGACACAAAAGTCAGTGGAAAGGAGGAAGAAGTGAGTGATCAAAAAAGAAGGGATGGACTGTCAAATTGGTTAGTGAAATGGGAATGCTGTCTTCCACAGTGTCTCAATTTTCTGTCTGAAAGAAAATGAAGAGAGGATCTGTTGTGATGGATAGTGTTGTCTGGGAAGATCCGGTTGATTGCCACAACAACAGAAAACATTGCACCCTTGTCCAAAACCCTCAAACAGATACTCTTCAGAAGAGAGAAATTGACTATAATTGGAACACCTGGTATTTCTTTTGCAAATGCTCTTGAAAAATTCTTTGCAGCTGTAGGGAAGCTAGATGACTTAATGACTTCTCAGAAAATTCCCAGGTTTGGGAAATGATTGTCAAACTCCTGGATTTCTTTTTCTACATAAATGCTATCAACCTTGGTGTAGACAAAGGATGCTCATCCAAAGACATCACTTATTCTCTCCCTTTTCCCAGGGACAGTTTGAAGTTTGTTCATCTGGAAGTTGGAATTTTGGTTCTTAGGACAGTTAATATTGCAGTTCTGGGGTGGTTCTCCTCAGTATGGATATTTTCAGAGGTACTTAAAGAGCATTGGATTTGAAATCCACCTGGATTCAAATCCTGACTGCCGTTATTAGTGGATATGTAACTTTGACAAACCATTCAAACTATTTGGGGCTTATTTCATCCATAAAATGAAGAAATGAACAAGGTGACCCTTAAATTTGTGATTCTTTAATTAGTCAGAACTAAAGCATATTACTACAGAGTGATTGTGACACTTATACATTATAATGCATTTAATAAAGAAAATTCCCTACCACTCAAATGATCAACCTTAAATGGGATTGAAATTAATCAATTTGCAATGGGTAAGGATACTCGATGTTAAAATATGATATTTTATAATCAGAAGCCTACTTCACTCTGTATGTTACTTTTTAGAGAATGCAGTCCATTGTGTTTCCTTCACAAAGATGACCACTTCTTTTGATATTCTGCAGCCTGTATTTCTAGTCAGTAAGTAGCTCTGGAAGTGTTTGTGAAATTCTTAAGGAGGATAATGGACACCGTCAGATTTATAATTCGATTTTACTTTATTTTCAGTTCTGGGTTTTCTCCCTCTTCTCTTCCCCCAATTGACAAAGCAAGAAAAACAAAACAGTTAGAAATATGCACAGTCAAGCAAAACAAATACCATAATTAGTTATGTCTAAATCTATCCTATCCTATCATCTATCTATCTACTTCAATCTGTACTGTAACCTGTGTCTGAAGATAGATACCATGTTTCATCCAGAGATCCTCAGAACGGTGGTTGGTTCCACATTGTCACACTTTTTGACCAACTCCAACTTCAATCGGTGGAACAGAACCTTAGAGCTCCAACACCAAACACGTTTCTGGGTCTGCATTTCTCCTCGCCCTTGTAAACACTCATTCGGTTCCAGAAGGATCAGAAGCCAAGTTGTTCTCAAATTCAATATTTCTGTGGACTCTGCTGTTATTGGTTTGCCCAGAGGCTCAGCTTTCCAGTCCACAGTTGCTCTACGCCTTTAGCCCTTCCAGAAATAGTTTCTTTTGACGCTTCAACCTGTTCCGAAATATAATCCAATGCTGCCACCTGGCGGACATTCTGAGGCTTTCCCAGTAAACATTCCGTCTCCCAGTTACTAAGATGACTACAGATCTAATAATAAATACCTGGTGCGGACAGGGAATTCAAGAGACCAATGAAA
Organism: Potorous gilbertii; assembly: GCA_028658325.1. Classification (NCBI taxonomy): domain Eukaryota; kingdom Metazoa; phylum Chordata; class Mammalia; order Diprotodontia; family Potoroidae; genus Potorous; species Potorous gilbertii. Next base: position 396,322,528 of record CM053769.1, read on the forward strand.
AAATATTCTTTACCTGTGCGCAAAAACATCTTGCAGCTTTGGGCTGAGACCGCCTGTGGCCGCTGTGGCACAAGGTTGAATAAAGGAGAAAGCAGAACAGACAGACTCCATTGCTAAGCTACGCAGAGTGAAAGACGATCTCCGCCGGGCTGCAGTTCCTCTTTGAGCCCTTCACCCGATGGCAGCTCTACGTGGGAAACTTCAGACTAACCTGCAAACAGTGGTCCTTCTCCTCTTTCTGTGCGTGTCCGAGGGGAACGCGGGCACAGTGCGGTATTCGGTGGCAGAAGAGATGGAGAGCGGTTCCTTTGTGGCCAACGTAGCCAAGGACCTGGGGCTGGAGACCGGAGAGTTGTTGGCTAGAGGGGCGCGGCTAGTTTCAGATGACAGCAAACAGCATTTTCAACTCCACCGCAAGACTGGAGATCTGTTTGTGAAAGAGAAGTTGGACCGGGAGGAACTGTGCGGGAAAGCGGACCCATGCGTGCTGCGCTTTGAAATCGTGCTGGAGGAGCCGCTGCAGTCCTTCAGAGCCGAGGTAAGGGTTTTTGATATCAATGACAATGCCCCAGTGTTCCCAAACCACGGTCCACTTTTAAAGATCCCTGAAAGCACTCCCCTGGGCTCTCGGTTTCCTTTGCAGAGCGCCCAGGATTTGGACGTGGGGCTCAATGGCCTTCAGAATTACTCTCTGAGCGCCAATGCCTATTTCCATTTGCATACTCGTTTCCGCAGCCACGGCCCCAAGTACGCGGAACTCGTACTAATTAAACCCCTAGATCGAGAGGAAGAGCCCCAAGTCAACCTAACCCTCACGGCTGTGGATGGAGGCTCCCCGGCTAAATCTGGAACAGCTCAGATCATAGTCCTGATTCTTGACGTCAATGACAACGTTCCTCAGTTTTCTCGGTTGGTGTACCGCACCCAGATCTTGGAGAATAGTCCCAATGGTTCTTTAGTAATTTCAGTGTCCGCTACCGACGTAGACGAGGGCACTAACCGGGAAATAGCATATTCTTTGGCTCAAAACCCAGAAGGAATTCTCCAGACTTTCCATATCAACTCCGAAAATGGAGAAATCCGACTCCGAGGGCCAGTGGATTTTGAAGCCGTTGAGAACTATGATATTGACGTTCAAGCCATTGATGGTGGGGGGCTGTCTGCTCACAGCAAGGTCCTGGTGGAAGTTGTGGATGTGAACGACAATGCTCCGGATGTACTGGTCACTTCCATCTCAAGCCCGATCCCAGAGGACTCTCCACTCAATACTGTCGTGGCCCTTTTTGGTGTGCGAGACCGTGATATTCGAGTAGGAGGGAAAATCACTTGCTTCCTTCAGGGAGAGCTTCCATTTGCCATCAAACCGACATTCAGAAATTCCTATTCCCTGGTCACTGGAGGGGTCCTTGATCGCGAGAAAGTCCCAGGATATAACCTGACCATCGTCGCAATGGATACAGGGACTCCTAGACTGTCCACGGAGATGATCATCGAAGTACTGATATCCGATATTAATGATAATCCCCCTGTGTTTAAGGAGGCATCGTATACCATGACTGTCAGAGAGAACAACAGTCCTGCAGTTTTTATTGGCAAAGTCCACGCAGAGGATCTAGATTCCGAAGAGAACGCCCAGATTACTTATTCACTGCTTCCTCCCGAAAGTGGGGATCTCTCAGTCTTCTCTTATATCTCCATTAATTCGAACAATGGGAAGCTCTATGCTTTGAGATCCATGGACTACGAAGCTATCCAGGCCTTTCAATTCATAGTGAAGGCCGTAAATGGTGGGCCCCTGCCCCTGAGCAGCCAAATCACTGTCCGAGTAGTTGTCTTGGATGTCAACGACAACCTGCCAATGATCTTGTATCCGCTGCAAAACAGCACTTTGCCTTGCAATGACCTGGTGCCCAGGGCAGCAGAAGTGGGTTACTTGGTAACTAAGGTGGTCGCTGTTGATGGGGACTCTGGTCAGAATTCCTGGCTTTCTTATGAACTGCTCAAGGCCACAGATCTTGGGCTGTTTTCTGTGGGACGGCAAAATGGAGAAATTCGAACCTTGCGACTGATATCAGAGAGAGACCACATGAAGCAAAAAATGGTCATTGTTGTTCGGGATCACGGCCAACCTAGCCTTTCTACTACCGCCACATTGAATATTCTGCTGGTAGATGGCTTCTCTGATCCTTATGTACAGCTTCGGGATCAGTCCAAGCAGGAGAGAAAGAGAAACCCCTCCACAAAATACCTGGTCATTTCCTTGGCTGTGCTTTCCTGTCTCTTTCTGTTTTCAGTCACTGTAATCTTTCTCATTCACATTTCTCAGAAAATCAAATGTCGAGAAAAACAGTTTACTACCTCTGAGCACTTCTACTATGACTGCAGTTTTCCTAGTCATTTGATAGATGGGCAGGGTGCAGAGACTCTGGGCCAGATCTGTCCTTATGAAGTGGGCTCAGCTACTGGCACTAGTAATAGCGAGTTCCGGTTTCTCAAACGATTCATGCCCAACTTCCCAGCTCCTTCCGGTGTGGTAGCAAATACTAAGGAAGAAAGTGGATTCCGTTTACCCTCCAACTTGGATCTGGACAGCCCAAGGAGGTCAGAGGGCTGTCCCAGAATGTCTGATGAATATATGTAAGTCCTTGTTACTGGACATAAGTGAACGGTAGATTGTGAAATGAGCTTCTATTCAACTTAACTACATCCAATGTAACACTTGGGTCCTTAGGTCCTGCAGAGGGCAAACCTACAATCAGTCTTGGAAATGAACATAGCAAATGATTTTCTCAGTATGGCAAAAAGATGATGGTCTCCAGAAGTAAGAGCTCCAGTCTTCCAACAGCTGGAATCCCATTAAGGAGGAGAATTATTAGCTGAATGGTTTGTAAATATCAGAGATCTAGGATCTTTTGACTTTGTTCTGCTTCCTGAGGTGGGCTTGTTAATGAGTGATTTCTTTACTCATGCACAACCTGGAAACAGATCAGCTTCATCTTCATTGGCTCCCTGCAAACAAATATCCCATTCCTTCAAGTCTTCAGATGTCTCCACAGGTGGGTCATGCCCAAGGCAGAAGACTCCCAATCTCTGATAGCCTATTCAGAATTCTTCACATTTTGTCCTTCTGTGAGTGGTTAAGAAAACTTGAGCAAGAACCTCCTGTTACGTGGGACTCTTCTCCAGGATAAAATAATCAGAAAATCAGTAGCATGTTTGCCATTACACAGAAATCTCTAGGTTCAGCGATGAGACAGCTGCTATCTACTTAGTGGAGTCCTTTATCCATAGTAATCAGGGAATTTGGGAAAATCTGATGGTTGGTAGATACCAAAAGAAGAAATTTCAGAAGCAGCAATGAAAAGCAAAATATAAATAAGTGTCAAAAGAACTAAGTGAGTAGTTGCATTTGCCTTAAGTTGTGGAGCACAAATTTCTGCAGTACTAAATTGTAGTTAACTTCCTTGACAAGATAAACTTATTTCTAGATTGGATCATCTCAAATCTCCCTCTCCCTTGATTGTAGGAATGGTCTTCTTATGCTTAGATATTCAGAAGATGTCTACTTGAGGGAAATTTTAACTTTTTCCATAGAGACTGTTTTTTTACTTTTCTTACAATCTCAACTTCAGGAAATCAATTTAGGATCCAAATAGAGATTAAAGGTATCAATGAAATAAGATAAAACCAGCAGCAAAATTAAATTATGAGACCAACTCTCCCATTAAAAAGAAGCTCTTGAGTTTAGGTAGATGTTGGTAAGTGGAACAAGGTTTTCACAAAGAATAAATGTTTACTCTAAGCAGTCTTGAAGAATGAAATTTTTAGATCTTTAAAAATCACAGAATAATTGAATTATTGAAATATTGAATTATATTTCAAAGTCTTCATAAAACAAAATGTCTCTGGGAAAATTCATTTTAAAATCTGGTTCTGAAGCTGGTTCCTGAGATTTATCCATGTGCCAGGCCCAAGTCTTAGGTAAGCAGAGCATTCTGCAGAAGAATGTTTCCATGGCAAAGACCCTGTATCACTCCACTTCCTCTTTCTCAGGTATGTCTATACTTAGTCAGAGTGAATATCTAAGGGAGCTGAGGTCCATATCAATTGGCCACAATAAAGATACTCTGAACAGGTAGATCTTTGGGGGGAAGCTCTAATGTGGTAAAACCTGCACTTCTCCAGGAAAATATAGCAAGTTTTCCATAAATGCTTATAGATGATGTTGAAAAGCAAAGTAGGGTGATAGAAAGACCTGGATTTGACTCTTAGCTCTGACATATACTACCTATGTCACAATGGTCAAGCAACAACTTCTCTCAGTCTTCTCACCTGAAAAATGAACCAAATACTGCTTTTACTAACTCCTTCATGGGTTTGTCATGAGGTAAGTACTATATAAAAATTAGCTATGGTGGTGATGATGATGATGATGATGTTGATGACAATGAGGTTTGATAATGGTGATGATGATGATATGGTCTTCAAAGACCCAGGTCTTCCTTCACACTATGATGGACCAACATAGGAGGAATTTGCTAGAGGATCAAATAAACCATCTATTTATGATTTAATATATGAAAGGCCTATAAAATTAGACACATTCTTGTTTGCTCACTTTCTTGGAGATGTCAATGCTCATAATTTACTGGTTAAAATTAGGAGGAACCCTGTCCTTTGTCTTATTGTGAAAGTATTTTCCTCTTCTGTCCCTGATTTCGGTGGCCCTGATTTTGATTTTTAAGCTCAATTCCCCTGTCTTTGAACTCTTGGACAAAATGAAAACGCTAAAATTTCCTAACATATCTTTCTTAGCATGAATTGGTTTTTGGAAACTAAATTAAGAAATGTTTTGTTGATCTTTTTTGTTTGTTCCTCTATCATGTAAGTTTTAATATTCAGTCATTTACAAAATACAAAATGAAAATATTTTGATGAACATAGTTCTTTCTTTGTCACCAGTCTTAGTGACTGAATACCCTGATGATGAACAAATTACTTCTGATGAAATTTCATGTATGTGCCTTATTTCATGAGATTATGGTAAATGTAACTCTACTTGATCCTTTCTGAGAATAAGTATGTTCTGTGCTTTTAATGTCATTAATCCACTTCTGGCTCTGGCTTTGTATCTCTCTTAATGGTGCTTTCAATACATCTATTGAATTTTAATTTGATCTTGGGAAATTCCTTAACCTTCCTTTTTCTTATTTGTAAGATGAAGATGTTGGACCAACTAATTTCTAAAGTTCCCACAGCTCTTAAAACTCCATGGCTCCATACATTAGAATGATAATTGATAATTTTTTTTAACAATTATCTTTCTTAAATATATTTTAAAACATTTTTAAAGGTTTACTCTTTTGTTGTGCTTTTTTTTTTTTACATATTGGAGGTATCAAGTTTTCTTTTTTCTACATACAAGAATCTCCAGTTTCATCATGAAAATTATGATGAGACTATGTTTAAGCTCTGTTTAAAAGATTTCTTTCCGTGTTACTTTGAGGGTGTTATTCAAACTAGAATAGCCATTTTACTAATCGTTTCTAAGTATAGCCAAGGTCAATCTCAACTAACAAATGCCCAGATCTTCCCTTTCTCCTTCAATTCCCCCATCAGTTTAGGGTGCCATAAGCAATTTTGATCATCTTACAAAATGTCCAGAAAGAGTAAGTTAAATCACACTGAGGGTGCCTTATCATTCTCTGACCCAGTAAGGAATAGTCCCTTCATAGCCCCAGTATTAGAAATTGGTATTACTGAAGAGTTGGTAGAATGTGTCAATCAGCATCGGTGATGCTGATACCCATACCCATACAATAGTTCTTGGGGTAGAACTCCAGAGGAGGGGGCTATGGGGATAATTCTCTCTTTCTATGTGTGTGCATGTGTGTGTGTGCATGCGTGTATGGGTGTGTGTGTGTGTGTGTGTGTGTGTGTGTGTGTGTGTATTGAAGGAGAAAAGTTCAACCATAGGGAGTGTCTAGCTTGGTTGGAAGAATGCATAAATGGACCTACTGGGCCTACTCCCTCTATTGGAACAGTCATCGGTACATGGAGGATACTATATGAGAAAAATTGACATGTTGGGATTCTAAGTGTCCCTGGAGGTGCTATGGTTTTCTAATTATAAAATATATATAATATTTTTAGATTCTTATCTTTGAGTAAAATTTTCTTATGACATATTATAGCCACTGTGCTTATAAGGGGCAATTGACTCCAGCAAAGAGAGGTTTTGCCATTTTATCTTGGTGTCAGACAAGTAAAATATAAAACACTTCGTTGCATAATACAAATTCTTCATACCATGAGTGTTACATCATGGTTACATGAAAACCTAGAAATATTTGTGCCTAATTGTTGTTGGATGTAACCTCAGTTTATAAGGGAAGTGTCCTTGTCTTTAATAAGCAAAGTGTCATTCTGAGAGACACATTTTTCACTACTATGGAGATTTCTTGCAGACTTTCAGCATTTTGCTACTCCACTGAGGTCATGTATTTCTCTCTCTCTCTCTCTCAATTAATTTATATCTATTATGCATTTACTTGCATGCGTACATGTTGCTAATGTAGAATGTGAGCTCCTCAAACAAAATAACTATTTTGTTGTTGCATAATATCCCCAGCACTATATATGATGCTTTAAATGAATTTGATGCTTAAATGTGTTTATCAGATTGTTTGGGATTTATATGCTAAGTAGAACAAATTAGAATAAGTTTTGAGGATTTTAGTAAGGAGTTTTGACATCTTTTTTTCTATAAAGACGGGGGAGGTACTTATTTTTGGAGCGGAGAAAAGATTCCATCTTTTACACACATGAGCAACATCAATTTGACTGTTTTGCCTTCTGCAAAAGAAAGAGGGCATCAGAAATATGTAAAGGCAAATCTGAGTATTTCCTTATAAGAGAAAGAAATCTTTGGCAGATGAGAAACGGGGCCTTCAATGACTTTTGTCATGGACATCAAGCTTTCTCAAGGTCTCCTTGGATAATAAGAGACACGAACATATAAGGATTGAACTTTAAATGAAGGGAATCCAGATGAGATGTAAAATAGCATTCTAATCAAGGCCTATGAATAAGATTGGAGATTAGAAAGCATTGAGTAGCATTTCGCCATTTCAAAAAAGGTACAACAATTTTACTGTTTATTTCTGTATATACTATACTAATAAATATATTTGTCAAAAACAGAATTTGAATAGAAATTAATTTCAATCTCTGATGATAATATCTATTGCTGATGCTACATCATTAATACCATAAGACTCTGAGATACCATGTAATAGGAGCTTACCATAACTGCAAACAAAACAACTTTTGGAATGATGAACTTAACATATCCATGTATAATGATGTTAGGAGGTCAATGGAAAATGATTGTATAATTTCCAGTAAACTCGGTACCCACTGAACTCAGTGAGAGTGAGGTATCCTTTCCCACAAAGGGATGTTGGCTCTGGGATCCCATAGACTTAGTTCAACCCTGAATGAATATGGACACTTAGAAGAGAGGTTAGTTTCTCTCTCACTTTTTCTGTCATTCTTTGCCCATATGCGGGAGCTCTCAGGGAAAAAATAATGTAAACCTTTGGTTTGACTTTTCCTAGACAGCTACTTATTTATTCTCCACCACAATAGAAATGCAGAAAACACAAAAGACATTGACATTCCTTATAAGAGAAAGAAGTCTTTGGCAGATGAGAAACGGGGTCTTCAATGACTTTTGTCATGTACATCAAGCTTTCTCAAGGTCTGCTTGGATAATAAGAGACACGAACATATACTAGAAAGAATTGAACTGTAAATGAAGGGAATCCAGATGAGATGTAAAATAGCATTCTAATCAAGGCCTATGAATAAGATTGGAGATTAGAAAGCATTGAGAAAGCACACATTGACAAAAACTTAAAACATCAAACCAATAATTCTTGTAATACTCTTTTGGGAAATTGTTTTCCAGCAAGTTTAAAATAGCAAAACATGAAACATTTTGTGGAGCTGCTAAATAACCATTTCATCTTCGCCATGACTCTGCACTTGCTGATGAATTAATTCAAGATCTTTGCCTTCTGGAAAGCCAAAGTCTAGCTTGAATTCATCATCCTACTGGTGATCATCTTCATGAAGTTTGTAGTTGTAGAAAACTTCTGAAACCAACTAGCTGCAACTGAAGAACGTACAAACTCCTGAACTCTTGAAATAAACACTCCCTCAAGTTCCATCTCTCATAATTCCTATTTGCTGTGCTCAAGGAAAGAGACGCAAAGCTCAAGAAACTCTGTTCTCAGATTTCTCTAGATCTGCACATGTGCTCTCAATCAGCACATATACAAACAAGCACCACAATGCCTGGAAGGAAGAGGAGCCTATTCTTCCTTATGGAAAGTCCTCAAGAGAGTATCAAAGAGTCCACCCATATTTGAAATCTAGGAAGTGAGAGAGCACTGAAGGGCAATGTCACTCCTTTTAAAGTCTACAGAGGAATCCACTCTTTTTTTACCAATGACAAATTCTCTTTGACACAGCACCCCATCATGGGCTAGAGGGAGACACATTTCTTTTAGTAAAAAGTTGAAAACCTTTCCCCATCTGCCACAGGGTAAAACATATGCTTCAATGGTCTTGCTCCTATTATAGTAAAAAATACTCTTTTCAGCAGTTTTTAGAACTGAATATCAATTCCTGTAAAATGATGTTTGGCATGCACTCGGTCATTGACAGTCTTTTGTTTTGATTGACAGGGAAGTATTCTTCCCAGACTTATTCTGATACAATGGTTTGAACCTAACAGGTCTACATTCAAGCCAAGATGAAATTTTTTTTTAGTGATATCAGTGTTTTCCATCTTTTGGATAAATTTATTTCTTGCCTTAAGCAAGACATTTCCTTGAAACTTCCATCCTTGGAAAAATCAAAGGTAGACTTTTATAAAACGTGTAATGACGCTATTTCTACTATCCATATTCTTGCTAGGACTTGTCTCCTCTGCAAGCTGAATTACTGTAGGAGAAATATTAGGTGGTAATGAACTTTCATCTAAATTAGATTTAAGCACTTCTGAAGACTTCATAGCTCTGCCATCTTGAGAATGAGATGAAAACAGGGAGTTGAATATAGTAATATTTTATATTATTCCTACTATCCTCCTTCAAGTTTTCAAATGATGAAACATTTGAAATAATGATCAGATTATAGTTTTTCCAGAACAAGTGCAAGAGGGATTAGAATAATAGAATATTACAGCTGGCAAGGACCTCAGAGATTTGCTTGTGCTTCATTTTGTCCTCTTTTTACTAATCAGTAAACATAGGCAAACTAAAAGTGACTGTCTGGCTCCAGGTAACAAACCAAGTTAGTAACAAAATTTATGATTTACTTTGGAAAAAAGCTTTCTCCCTTATATTTATTTTTCCTTTTCTTCTAAAATATATAATGGGGAAATATACCAAACAAATACTGTGGAAGCACGAAGACTCAAAACCATATAGGAGGTGCAATTCACCTAGCTAATTTTTCATAATCTACACAAATTGGCAGACACAAAAGGAGGAGATCATCATCCTTCCTCCATTGTTCTCTGACTCTTGGAAGTGCCCTTGAGTTGCTCAAAAAGCTACCATCGCCAACAGACTGGAGCCTACAGTGAGCAACAGCTTTCTTTTCATTTCATTGCTTTGATTTTTGATTTACTCTATAATTCTAATATAAATTTTAAAATTCTATTTCATTGTTAATTTAAGAAATTAAGATTTTTCCTTGTTTTTCTTTCATTTTCCTTTCATATTCTAGTATCTTGAAAGCCCAACAGATATCATCACTTTTGCTGATAAATATTGATTTCTGAGTGAACCCAATATATGCTTAGGCCACAAATTGCCTTTTTTATGACCCTGAATATGCTCTAAGCTTTATGATGTTTAGGAAAATTTTGGAGAGTAGACAAAAATTTGAATGCCCTTAAATGTATTTTAATTCACTTCATAGGTTTCCATAGACAAAGAATTAATCACCTAGTATTGAGCTTAGATTATAAACTCATTTGCACCATATTGTATAGAAAAGGAGTGGAAGATAGAATGTGAGATTTGGAATCAGAAGACCTGGGTTTTAATTCTAGGTCTTCTCCTTACCATCTGCGTGACCTTGGGCAAGTCACTTCACTTCTTATGTCCTCAGTTTCCTTATTTATAAATGAGGGGTTTGTAAATTTATGGTCTTCAAAACTCCCACATGGCCCAAACAGATTAAAAGGTAATTGGTGGAAATATTTAACAAAATAAATAAAAACACAATACAACAAACATAATAATTTGAGGTTTTCTGGGTGTACTCACCCAGAAACAGGAATGTTTCTATTTGAATATTAAATGACCTCAAGGGTGCCTTTTAGGTCTATAACTATGATTCTATAATCTACAAAATAAAAAATGGACTAAACTAAATTAGTTCTAACTTCTCTTATAACTACAAATCAATGCTCAGCTATGGTAAGTTTATCATCATTATTTCCTCAAAGAGCTATGAAGAACAGAAGAAGAGTGGAGAGGAAAATTAATTTACAGAATATTTTTTGTGAGGCCCAACTAAGTAAGATCATCCCAAGAGGATTTATATATAAAACTGGGAAGAGAATAATATGAAGGAAGGAAATAAAACTTATGCCAGTCTTTTTATAATGAACAATTTTCATCATTGATGATGATGGAAGTAACACTTTTGTACTCCAGTGTGCTACGTAGATAAGTAGAAATGATAATAAATGGCATCAAGAAGGGAGAGTGGAGCCAAGATGAAAGAGATACAGGAAGAAGTACAACAAACTCTTCCCCTAAAATCTTCCAAAACAGATCTAGAAATGCACCAGGACAAATTCTGTTAGAGAAATCCAAGAAAAAAGTCACAGAGAGTTATTTTTCCAGTCTTTGTAAGCATAAGAAGACAGAAAATTCTGTTGGATCTGACCAGGAGTGGGTCAGGTGGATTCTGAGCAAGAGGATATCTCAGATCCATATTTGAGGCGCCATTAGGAGGGTGAAATAACAGGTGCCAACTGGTAGCTAATTGGTTGGTCTCTACCAAGTTCTAGATAACAGATTCATGTTGGATTGAGAAGAGGACCAGCAAGCAAATTTGGGCTAGGGAGAGGTAGCAGTCCCAAGCAAGGAGAGAGGAGCAGATTCAGAAGCAAGAAGCAGAGGTGTTTCTCAAATACATGAATAGAGCACTATCTCAATTCCAGATTCTAACCTAATATGAAGCCCATAAAGGAATAACCAGGGCAAGACTCCTTGACTTAAAGCAGAGCCTGTGATGGTCAGAAGGTGCCCAGTTAACTTGGGGTTTATTGGTTAGATTTCCTTCCTTCCTTTCCCTCCCTCCCTCCCTGCTTTCTTTCTTTCTCTTTCTTTCTTCCTTCCTTCCTTCCTTCCTTTCTTTCTTTCTTTCTTTCTTTCTTTCTTTCTTTCTTTCTTTCTTTCTTTCTTTCTTTCTTTCTTTCATCTTTCACAAAACCTTAAACCCAGCTCACAGATTGGACCACAATACGTTCCTGCCCAAATTCCACTTAATGCCTATATTTTGGGCTCCTGGCTTACACTGAATGTCTGAGGCTCTTCCCCTCCCTGCTTGATTTGTTTCTTTTTATAATTAAAGGGGCCATCCCTTGACTTGATTCTTGAAGAGGCATATTCGCTGAATGAGTGTTATTTCACTCAAAGTGAGAAAATAAAAAGACCTTAAACAAGAAAGGTCAAGATTTCCCCTTGCACCTTGGGCCATCTGCAGTCATACTGATTAATATCTGGTCACTAGACCCAGATGGCTCTGGAGGAGAAAGTGAGGCTGGTGACTTTGCACAGCTCTCCCTCCCTCCAATCAAAGTCAACTTCAAGTCATGTAATCATTTCCCTGATGTCATGATCCTCTTTGAAAACAAAGGGTAAACACAACCCGTCAGAGCTTTCCAGCTGACTGATAATGGCTGAATTCAGTAGTAGTCATGGTTGTTCAAACCTAAACCCAGAAAAGGCACTTGCAGAGATTAGACCAGAAGGACAATAATCACACTTTGCCATGGATTAGACCTCTTTGTGAGAACCATAAGGTTTCAAGTTCCCAGCCTGAGATCCTATAATAACACATCAACACTCCAAAGAAAGTAACCACAGGATCAATTCAGATCTCCCCTCTGAAAGTGTAGAGAGCTCAGCCCTAACTTGAAGTCCAAAGTGCTGGAAAGATAGGAAACAACAACAACAGCAGCAACAACAATCTCACCAAGAAAAGCTATTATGGATATAAATGCACAAAACATGAACCCAGAAAAAGAGGATTCCTACAAAATAAGCAAAACTTCAAAGAAAAACATATGTCACACAAATTCAACTAGAATTCCTGGATGAGATGAATCAAGAGGTTTTTTTTAAATGTTAAAATGTTTATATAAATGAAGTGAGAATGATAGAAGAAAAATTTGAAATGAAATGAGAGTTAGGGAAGAAATAATTGTACAGGAAATAAGAAGTTTGGCACAAGAGGCAACAGATCTTGATGAAAACAATGAACTATCTGAAAATTAGAATGAATCAAATAGACTCTAATGACTATCAAAAATCAAGAAATATTTTTAAAAGTCAAAAGATTGAAAAAAAGAAGAAAATATAAGGTATTGCATAGCAAAAATAACTGACATGGAAAACATATCCAGAAAAAAAGAATTTAAGAATCACTGGACTCTATAAAAACCATGACTGGAAAAAAGTCTAGATATAATTCAAGACATCTTAAAATATTTGCCCAGATCTCTTGAAACCAGAGGAAAAAGTCAAAATAGAAATATTCCACTGGTCACCTTCTGAAAGAAATCCCAAAATGAATACTCCCAAGAACATCACTGATAAAATCCAGAGCTACCAGGTCAAAGAGAAAATATTGCAAACAGTCAGAAAGAAAGAATGTTAAGTACCCAAGGATCTACACTGCAGATCACACATGATTTAGCAGCCACCACTACAAAGGAGTGGAGAACTTGGAAAACAATATTCCAGAAAACAAAGGATATAAGATTGTTGCCAAAAAAGCAACAGAAGTGAGTATAATCATACAAAGGAAAAAGACTTTTAATAAAAAGCATTTCTGATGAAAAGATCAAGGTGAATAGAAACTTTGAAATTCAAATATAGGCACTAAAAGAAATATAAAAAAGAAACATGAATGACCACAGGAGACTGGACAAAGGGACCATGATAAATTGTTTACATTCCAACGTGGGGAGATGATAATGTATCCTCTCTGAGTTCTATTATCATTAGATGTCTAATTAGACAGAAGACCTTAAAGTGGTTCTATTAGATCCTGATAACCTTTTTTTTTAAATAAAAGAATGGAAAGAAAGGAAAGGAATAAATTAGGAGGGGAGGGAAAGGAAGATTAAGGAAAACTCCCTCACATAGTCAAGGAACACAAGTAGAAGTCTCTAAAAGCAAGGAGGCAGGGGAGGTCTCATCTGGATATAGAGATACATTTTGATCAACAGGGAAATAGAAGAGAAAGGGAAGAAAACAGAAGAAAGATTTTAGGGAAGTTATATTAAAAGAGAGATTAGACCTAAGCAAAATAAACTCTGAATATGCAAAAATATTTAGAGTTCTTTTTCAGGTAGCAAAAATGGGAGTGCCCCTCAACTGGGGGAATGGATGAGCAAGTTACAGTATATAAATGTGATGGAATTCTATTATGCTATAAGAAATAATGGAGATGACTTCAGAGAAACCTGAAAAGATTATGTTAACTGATGCAGAGTGAAGTGAGCAGAACCAGGAGAGCAATGTGATCAATGACAATAACCGCTAAAATAAAGAACTGTGAAAGACTTAGGAACTCTGATCAACATAATGTCTAAACATGACATATTACCAATTTCCTGATAGAAAGATGAAAGACTCAGTGCAGAATAAGACATATGAAAATGTCAGTGTATACACACACACAACAATTTTGGATACAGCCAATGTAGAAATTTGTTTTCCTTTTCTATATATATTTGTAACAGGGCATTTTGTTTTTCTTTCTTTCCCAATTGGAGATAAGAAGAGAAGGCAATTTTTTTCTAATTGAAAAAAAATAATTAAAAAAAGGAATACCAAAAAGGGAATCTGGACTAAACTAAATACACTTAGCACAAACTTGTGTTAGCAATGACATGACTTTGGAATCACTAAAAGATCTATTTTAAGATATTCCAAAGAAGGAAGTATAATGAATTATTAGAAAAAAATCATAGATTGTATAATTAACACCAATAGTTGATAATGAGGACATTAGTATGCATTGTACCATAAACCATAAATATTTATAAGAATGGGCTATACCTTTCATAAATATATCCTTGATAAAAATGTGAGAAGGGGATATACATTCTTTCACAGAAGAAATCTTTACAGCACACCACATTTTAAAGTCACATTGAAAGGCATAGAAAATGTAATATTCTACTATATTTCTTGTTTGTTAAGTAAAAAAATTGTCTTAGGGAAAATTCTTCTTTATAAGTTTTCCCATTGTGGTGGCAAAATAAGCATCTTTCTCATAAGAAGCCAATAGAACTATAGAAAAACGGATATCACAGGCACTTATGACCATGGGGAGGCTGCTTTAAAAGGGTGGTTCTCTCAAAATTTGCTCAATTCTTGATGGTCATGGTCCTCTTCAAGAATGAAGGATGAACAAGAAGACTTCAGGAAAGCCTGGAACGACTTATATGATCTGATGCTGAGCGAAAGAAGCAGAACCAGGAGAACTTTGTGCACAGCAACGACCACAGTGTGCGAGAGTTTTTTCTGGTAGACTTGGAACTTTGTAATAATACAGGAACTTACTGAAAAAAAAATCCCAATGACGATTTTCTAAGGCAAAATGCCTTCCACACTCAGAGAAAGATATATGGAAGTCATTCGCAGAATGTAGCAAATCATGTTTGTGTGTATGTGGGTTTTAGTGTATTATGTTTTGATTTGTTATATGATTTCTTCCATTTATTTTAGTGCGACTATGTAGCATGACTCTAGTGAAAATGTGCTCAATAGGAAAGTATGTGTAGAACCTATACAGAATTGTGTGCTGTCATGGAAAGGGAGGGGGGTAGTGGGAGGAAGGTGTGGGGGGGGATAAAAATCTTAATTTTAAGGAAGTGATTGCAGAACATTAAAAATTAATTAATTAATTAAATTTAAAAAATAAAATAAAATTGTGAGTGAAGAAACATAGAATAGGAATAAATAAGCTGAAGAATATAGTTAATAATGTTTTGCATTCAAGAAGTAGCCCAAAACATATCAAGCAGAAAATTTATTTAAGAGGAGCTGAGCTAGTACATAAAAAGTGTAAAAGAAAACAGATGATTCAGATGTTGAATTGGTGGTCACAGAATATTAAAAGACCAAGAGGGAGAGGCCACCAGTCTATTGGCTACATTCTCTATGAAGGATATATGGAAGAATATTGACATAAATCATAATGAATGAGACAGCAAGGCTATGTTATGATATCTAGCATTGAAGGGAATATCTATATTGCTGAAATTAAGGGTGAATTAATGTACTCACATATTAGTCTTCAAATGAACTTCGTGATATCATATCACCCAGTAATTTCAAACTGAATTTGTTGAATTCTATGTAGTCCCAAATATATTACTCCAAATTAGTCCTTTGCTTTCTAGGAAAATTTTAGTAAGTAATACTAATCATAGTGCATTTTGGGAAAGCACTACTGTTATTACTCCCCCCGAATTACTGCCTTGTGCCAAAGAGGCTTGTGTAGTTATGCCATACAAGGGTACTCAAGATGTAGAGTTCATAGTGAAGAGTTCTGACAAAGGATGATCCACATCCAGTGTCTTTGCCAAGAAAATCCCATGGACAATACTAAAATGATAAAGGAAATAACATCAGAAGATAAGCCAATTAGGTCAGAAGGTGTCAATACACTACTGGGGAAGAGTTGAGAACAACTACAAATAGCTCCAATACTAATGAAGTGGCTGGGCCAAGCCAAAAGGAGACTCAGTTGTGGATGCATCTGGTGACAAAAGGAAAGTCTGATGCTGTAAAGATCAATGCTGCATAGGAACCTGAAATGTAAGATCTATGAACCAAGGTAAGCTGGATGTGGTCAAACAGGAGATGGAAAGATTAAACATTGACATCTTGGGTGTTAGTGAACTTAAATGAATTGAAATGGATGAACTTAAATCAGGGGAATACTACCTATGGTAATGAAGTAGCATTACTGTGAGCAAAAATCCTTTATAAGAAATGGCTTGTATTTCATAAAAGAGTGGGTTCAACAGTCCTGTGGGATAATCTCAAAAATGACAAAATTGTATCTGTTTGCATCCAAGGCAAATCATTCAGCATCACAGTAATACAGGTCTATGTTCCAACCATTGATGTCAAAGAGGCCAAAGCTGATCAGTTCTATGAAGCTCTATAACATTTTCTAGAAGTAATACCCCATAAAGATGTCACATTCATCAAAGGGAATTGGAATGTTAAAATGAGAAATAAAAAGATAATTAGAATAATGGCAAGTTTGGCTTTGGAGTACAAAATGAAGCAGGATAAAGACTAGTAGAGTTTTGCCAAGGTAACTTGCTGGTCATAACACTTTTTTTCAGCCCAAAAGGTGATTCTACATATGGTCATCACCAGATAGTGAATATTGAAGTCAGATTGATTATATGCTTTTCAGCCAAAGGTGGATAAACTCTATACAGTCAGTTAAAACAAGACCTGGAGCTGCTGAGCTTCTAATGGCAAAATTCAGACATCCCAAAGAAAAAGAAGAGCAGGAAAGCAAAATTGCTGTCTGATGAGACTTTACAAATAGATGAAGAAAGAAGGAAAGAAAAAGGGAAAGATATACTCAACTGAATGAGGAATCCAAGAGAATAGCATGGAGGGATATAATTTTCTTAAATGAGCTATGCAAAGAAATAAGAGAAAACAATAGAATGGGAAAGACAAGAGTTCTCTTCGAGAAAATTAGAGATTTCAAGGGAGTATTTTGTGCAAAATGGGCATGAAAAAAGACAAAAATGGTAGGGACTTAAAAAAAGTAGAAGAGATTAAAAAGAGATGGCAAGAATACACAGAAGAACCCTATGAGAAAGTACCTAACATCACTAATAACCTTGATGGTGTGGTTGCTGATATAGAGCTAGATATCTTGGAGAATGAAGTCAAGTGATCCTTAGAAAGCATTGTTAACAACAAGGCTAGTGGAGGTGATGAAATTCCAGTTGAGCTATTTAAAATCCTAAGATGATGATGTTAAAATGCTGCACTCAATATGCCGGCAAATTTAGAAAACTCAACAGTTGCCAATGAATTGGAAAAGATCAGTTTACATCCCAATCCAATGCCAAGGAATGTTCAAATTACCAAACAATTGTGCTCATTTCACATGCCAGCAAGGTTATGCTTAAGATTCTGCAAACTAGGCTTTAGCCATATATGAACCAAGAATTATGTGAAGAACAAGATGGTTTTCAAAAAGGCGGAAGAACTAGAGGCCAAATTGCCAACATTCATTGGATCATGGAGAAAGCAAGGGATTTCCAGAAAGAAAAACCATCTACTTCTGCTTCATTGACTACACGACTGTATGAAACACAGCAAAATGTGGCAGGTCCTCAAGGTATCAGATCATCTTATTTGTCTCCTGAGGAACCTGTGTGTAGGCCAAGAAGCAACAATTAGAATTGAACATGGAGAACTGGCTAAAGATTGGAAAAGAAGTACAAAGCTGTATTTTGTCACCTTACTTATTTAACTCATATTTACTTAACTCATTTTTAATATCATTCAAAATGCCAGACCAGGTGAATCAAAAGCTAGAATTAAGTTTGCTAGGAAAAACATCAACAATCCCAGATATGCAGATGATACTACTCTTACGGCAGAAAGTGAAGAATTAAGAATTGTCTTGATGAGCGTGAAAGAGGAAAGTGTAAATGCTGGCTTGAAGCTTAACATTAAGAACCCCCAAACCTAAGACCTCAACAACTGGTCTCATCACTGCCCAGAAAACAGAGGGAGAAGAAATGGAAGTGTTAGACTTTTTATTCTTGGGCTCAAAGATCACTGCAGATAGTGACTGCAGGTATGAAATTAAAAGATGCCTGCTCCTTGCAAGGAAAGATATGGCAAATATGGACAGCATACTAAAAAGCAGACATCACCTCTCCAACAAAGGTTCATATAAACCAAGGTATGTTTTTTTCCCATAGCAGTGTATTATTGTGATAACTGGACTATAAGGAAAGCTGAGTTCCACAGAATTGATGTTTTCAAATTGTGGTGCTGCAGAAAACTTTTTGAGAGTTGCTTGGACAATAAGGAGATCAAATCAGTCGATACTTAAAGAAATTAATTCAGGCTATTCACTAGAAGGTCAAATACTGAAGCTGAAGCTTAAATACTTTGGTGACAATGAGAAAACATGATTCATTGGAAAAAGACTCATATTTGGAAAGATTGAAGGCTAAAGGAAAAAAGAATGGTAGAGGATAAGATGAATAGATAATGTCACTGAACCAATGAACATGAACTTGGACAAGAGAAAATGGAGGATACTATACTACACTGGCATACCATAGTCCATGGGGTCATAAAGAGTCAGACACAGCTGAACAACTGAACAACAATGAAACTGTTACTACTGACTCATATTTGTATTATCCTGTATGATTTGCAAAGAAATAATATGTCAAGAAAATCTTCATTTAATCTTATCTACTATCTGTTATTTGACAGGGATACACAAACAAAAATTGAAGCAATTTCTACACTTTTTCTATTTGTTGGATTAAACTCAATATACATATTTTACCTACTAGAATAGTTTTCGTTTTAAAATTTGTTCATCCTAGTATGAAACAAGTACGTTTAGTCAGACCAAATAAATTCCCAAATTTGTCATGCCCTGAAATGTATTTCTCTGCAATTTAAGTTGGTTACTTCTCTGAAAGGAAGTGAGTAGCATGTTTCATCTTCAGTCTTTCATCTTCACTGTTTTAATATTGCATTCATCAGCATACACTAAAGTCTTTCAAGGATATTTTTATCTATAATTTTGTGATTGGATAAGTTTTTTTGTAGATTTTTTTCTGTTCTTTTTACTATAAGGAAATGGTTATATTTGTTTGCACTTGTCAAATTCGTAATAATAAAGCAGAAATTTTAATGAAAATAATTATCCACCAGACATAATCACAACAAAGCAAAGGTGAAAACCCATTATGAACATTGCCAACATTGTGTTAAGTAATGACAGTTTCATCATGTAAACTTCTGTACTTCCTAAAAAGATAACTGGTTATAAAAGTGTCTTTGCACTTTATTATATTAACACCTTACCTCCTTTGTTATTTCCCCTTCACTTTCTATGATTACATCGATTTGAATGGGGTAAGAAATAACCTCACAATGCAAAAGAAAACATATTTTGAAGGCTTTGAACAAGTAAACATTTTTCATCAGATCTGCAATTTCCAAACATAAAATGGCAATTAATTGATAGCAATGGAAAGGCAATAAAGTCCAGATCTCCCAATCCTCATGACATGTCCTTCAACTGCAGGAGATATGTTATTCAATCAGTCAACAAGAATGTATTAAATGCTCATCTACTATGTTGTAAACTCTGGGGAGGCAAAGAAAAGCAGAAATGTATAATGCTTTCAAGTAGCTTACAGTTTAATAAGAGTGGGAGGGGGAAACAACATAACAACTTGCCAACTATATATGTACATATACATATATATGTATATCTATGGAAAATAGTTAAAACAGAGGGAAGACACAAACATTAAAAGGGAAGAAGAAAGGCTTTTTTTTGGTAGAAGGTGGAATTTTAGCTGGGACTTGAAGGAAACCTGGAGATACAAATGAAAAGAGAAAGATTTCTAGGCATGAGGAACAGCCAGTGCAAATGCTCAGTCAGAAGCAGGAGATAGGGAATAAGGTATGGTGAGGAAGAAAGGTAAGGAGGTCAATGTGAGACAAAACGTAAGGAGGCCAATGTTGCTGAACCACAGTATGTAGTAGTGGAGAGTAGGTTGTAAGAAGACTAAAAAGATTAATAGGGGTTGATTATGAAGGGCTTTGAATGCCAAACAAAGGATTTTATATTTGATTCTGAAGATAGCAGGGAACCATTGGAGTCTTTTGAATGGAAGTGGGGGCAACAGATGCTAAGTCAAATATGTACTTCAGGAAAATAATCTGACAGTTAATTGAATACAGAGTGACTTGAGACATAGAGGCCAATGAGAAGGCTATTTCAATAGCCCTTTCATTCATTAGGTGATGAGGGCCTACACCAGGAAGGGGGCAGTGTTTTCTTCCTACTCCAAGAAGCACAATGTTAAGGAAATCTCCCTGGGGAAACTCTCACTTGGAAATTCTTGAACTTTGTATTACCTACAATATAATCTCCAAAGCTGAAAAGGAACATTTTTCAAGTTCTTTCCTCTGTCGAAATGAAAATACATGTCTACCTCTATATGTGCTTTTTTAGCGATGATACTTATCACCTGGTTGAGGTTATATTTTGGGAAAATCTATTCTGAGAAACTCTAATCTCTCACTAGGCAATAGCAAGGAAGAAGTCATCCAGGAACTTGATATCCACCAACTCTCCTCTCAGGTCACTCGGGCAAGCATAGCCTGTTTGTCATGTTTCTTCTACTAGTCACAATGAACTGCTCCTGCACTAGGGGACAGATCTTCCCTTCCCTTGATACATCCAGGAAGAAGGCACATGGGAACAGGTCAAGAGGAAGTCTTGCAGAGAGAAAGATTAGAAAAGGAAAGAAGGGGGGGTTGAGAGAGAGAGAGAGAGAGAGAGAGAGAGAGAGAGAGAGAGAGAGAGAGAGAGAAGTGAGAGGTAGGGAAAGAGGAAGAAAGAAAAGGGAAAGAAAGAAAGTAAATTCATTTTATATAGATTATAAAGTTAGGCCACTTACCCCCGCTGAAAATCATCTACCCCATGATTCTCAGACACCAATAATATTAGAGGCAGTCCAGGTCCTGGAGAGTCAGTCATGGAAGTTCCTTGTATCTTCTCAGGAAGGGTCCAGGGCACATGCTTACCTGCCATGAGAAGATATTCTTCAATTATTGCCAAAGAAAGGTCTGTAATTTCATCAAGTTAATTGATAAATCAATTGGATGAGGTTTTTCCTTAATTCTGCTCCAAATTGTCAAGGCCATAGTCAAACAGTGACCACCTTTATGTGAACAAAGGGAACAGAAATTAGATCAATCAGTATTATCAATTATCAATCAATAAACAAATTAGATCAACAATAAAACAGATTTCTGGTTTTGAAAGCCAGTCAATGTTATATTGACTAAGATATTTTGGCAATCTTAATATATGCATGTGTTCACATGTACATAGACCCACACAATGCCCAAATACATTCTTATATATGGTAACCATAGTTACCATTCACAGGATCACAGGATTTAGAGTTGGAATAGATCTTAGGGATCACCTAGCCCAACTTCCTCTTTTTTTTTTAACCAATGTTAGAATTTTAATGGCAATTAAATCATCAAAGGAATACTATGCAGAACTTGATAAAATAATAACAAATTCATTTAGAGGAACAAAAGATCTACAATATTAGGGGAAACAGAAAAGAAAAAAGGTAGGAATGATTTTGCCCATGGTTTCCATTTGTAATGGATTTTCTGTGGTGTTATGGTGTTGATTGCATGCAATATTTTTTTGCCTTATTTCTGTGACCCATACATGAGAGGATGTTTTTGGCTGTGTTGAGACTGGTCTTCCTCTCTAGCACTCCCTATTTCTTATTTCTTTCTTCCTCTTTGTTTTGGAAAATATATTTTTGTATTAGTCATGTGAAAGAAAACACAGACCATTGGGTATAGAAACTGAAAAACATGATACTGTCTCTGCTCTCAAGGAGCTCACATTCTTTCAAGGGAAACAAAATGTCTGGGAAGTTTCAACTGCAAGTCAAATGGATAGATCCTATGATCCTTAGGGTGCAGCAGCAAAGCAGATGGTAATGCATATTATTCTCATTGATAAAATTATATCAATTTCTGATGTGAAACAATTTAACAATGACAAGATCTTTGGCTGTGAGAACTTTCTTATCTGAATCCTCAGTAACTGTGACCAGTGAGGGGATAGAGACTGTACCACATGCAAAAGCTTTTGCCAATATACATTTCCACAACTGTTTCTCTGGACAATGGTTGCAGGGGTCAGTTTATACTGCTGCTCCTGCAGCTCTTGGGTTTTCCTACCAACTGTGGCTCAGTGGTTGGTGTGGGTGGTAGAAGGGATGGCATATCCCTTTTCCACAAAGACTTCTTCCTCCATTGATGATTAAAGGAAAAATGGTATAGGCTTGGAGAAGGGCCAGTGGTCCAGGTGGCAATGCTATTCTTGACTTCATGGGTTTACCTACACATTAGTAACAACTGATTGTCAGTTGGCATTGGTGGTGGAAGTGGAGATGGAGGGCTCTTTCTCTGCAAAGGTTTCTCCCTTCAGTGATATTTTGTGGGGCCAGGATAAAAGCAGGGCCACTGTTGGCATTCTACTTTCAGGACTTTTCAGTTCATGGTCTTAGGTTGTGCCTGAGGAGTAAACAGTTCTTGTGTCCTTGTTGAGATCGATGTACTCCTACACTAGATGGTTTGTCTCTGTTGTTCAACTACCCTTTCTCTGTTTTGAGTAAATGCATATTTTATCTGCTGGTCACTCTTCCAACCCCCTCATCCATCCTTATATAATTTTCTCACTCCAATAAGCAAGTTCTACACCCTTATCCTTTCTTCCTATACTAGTATGTTTCTATTTTCCCCTTTCCTTCTTTCCCCGCTTCAGACCCTAAGGGGGAAAAAAAACAATCCACTCCCAGCAGTCTGATTTTCTTATTTATTTCCCTCACTATCCTTTAAAGATATTGAAATTTTGAAAAAACACTTGTTTCTTCTCTCCTATTAGACCGTTAGCACACAGCTTCTTCAAATTGTATAAATAAATGTACATTTCTAGGCATTTCTAGACTCTGAGGTTTATATTTTGAAGCTCCTAGTCAGTTCTGGTCTTTTCATCACAAATGTTGGAAGGTCGTCTATTTCATCACAGAGCCTTTTATTTCTTGTAGTATTGTAATCAGCTTTGCGGGAAGTTATTCTTTGCTTTAAGTCTATACTCTTTTTCTTTTGGAATATTATACTCAAAGATGTTTTCTAATTTTTAGGAGAAGTTGCCAAATTTTGTGCAGTACTTACTGCAAGTCCTTAAGCTCTCTCTTTCTAGATGTTTGTAGTTTCTTTCCCTTTGATGTGGGCACTCTGGATTTTGGCTATGTCATCAGTGGAACTTTATTTTTGGAGATTCATTTCAGGAATTAATCACAGATTCTTTACTTTGTCCTCTGATTCTAATAGAACTAGGCTAATGATTTCTTGAAATTTGGTATCCAAGATTTAAATTTTTATACACACACCCATACCTACACACGTGTGTGTGTGTGTCCTCTTTAACCAAGTCAGTTGGTTTTGATATCAGATAGTTTACATTTTTCTTTTTCCTACATATTTTCTGTTTATATTATACTCTATCACATTTCTACTATTTTCAGTCTTTTTATTCCTTTCTAAAATTTTATGCTATCTCATGGAATCATTGATTTTGTTTGGCCTATTCTTTTATATATTCTAGTTTTCAGGCATTCCATTTCTTCTAAGCTACTGGTTCTCCTAATTCTTTGCTCAAGAGCTTTTCTTTCATTGTTTTCCTTTGTTTCACTTCTTTAAAAAAAGTCCTTGTAGAAAATTCATTCTTTCCTTTTCAGTCATTGCTTGTTGTTATTATGGAGTTAGAATTGTAACAATTTGTTTTGGAGGAAGGGATCAGAATGAGCTCCCATGAGGAGAGTCTCAGTTCCATGCACTACTCTCAAGGAAGAGGGTCATGGTTTGGGGTATTATAGCTAAGCCTTCAAAAAAATTTGTTTTGTTTTGAATGAACTATTTTCTTTCTCTTCTGTCCTCATACCCTTCCGTTTAAAAAATAAAGACCCCCCCCCAAAAAAACCCTCATGTAACAAACTTTACAGAGGGTGGCACAGTGCTAGGTCTGGAGTAATGAAGACGTGTTCAAATCCAACTACAGACACTTACTAGTTGTGTGACCTTGGACAAGTCATTTGTTCTCTATGTACCTCGGGTTCTTTAACTGTAGAATGAGGGTAATAATAGACCTGGTTTCCAGGATTGTTGTGAGGAGTAAGTAAGATGTTTGTAAAGCATTTGGAACATCATTTGTTTAACAAATGTCCTTTCCTCTCCATTCCTCCAAACAAAATATATTCCCAGATTGGCTACATCCAAAAAAATATGTTTTTCAATTGCTCTCTGAGTATTCCAAATGCCTATTTCTCACATGTTGCTGAAAGTGTAACCCTTTCCTCCTGGATTGCGTGAAGTGGGGTTGGGCAAAAGCAAATCCCAGAAGCTTTCAGAATTTCATTCTTGAGATCATTTTATCATACCTGGGTTGACATTCCTTGTTCATTGACATGTTTCTCCACATATTTATTGGTGAATTTAAATTAGTCAGCCAGACTTAATTAATCTTAGAAAGGGGTACTCACTGAGGTAACACAGTAAGAAGGAGTTGGCACAAACTTTTGCCCTGTGACATACTCTTTAACACTTACACATTGAGTCCAGGGGAAAGTGTGCTTCGGCATAGAGGGGAAAATAGTTCATTATAGAAAGACTGACGCAACTTCCATTTCCTAGTTACCAGTGGTCCCTTTCTCCCTTTTATGTAGTATACAAGAATTTCCCTCTTAGCTATGATAGAACTTCTTTGCTTGATTCTTTGTAGGATCCTGAAACTATCTTCCTCAGCCTTACTCAGCCTGTCCTTGTCTTACTGCCTTCAGATGCTCCAGGGCCACTGATGGAAAGGTGAGTTTCTCTGGCAGTGTAGCTCAAATACTTTCACCTCCCTAGTGTTAGGCAATTGACTTTCTTCTTCCAACTACCTTTCTGGCTTTTTGTGACTCAAGACAAGAAAGTGAAGTTGGTGACCTTGAACAGCCCTCCCTCACTCAAATCAAAGTCAACTGCAAGTCATATCATCATCTTTATGTCATGGTCCTCTTTGAGAACTAAGGACAAAAACAATGGCAACAAATGGCTTTGTGAATACTCCAGAAGGCATGATTAAGCTCTTCATCCATTCCAAACACATT
Source organism: Potorous gilbertii (assembly GCA_028658325.1). Lineage (NCBI taxonomy): Eukaryota > Metazoa > Chordata > Mammalia > Diprotodontia > Potoroidae > Potorous > Potorous gilbertii. The sequence continues at coordinate 396,347,858 of CM053769.1, forward strand.
TCCTATTTTATCTAATAAAGTGTTTAGACCATGTTTATACCTGGTGAATATCAAGATGCATTCTCACCTGGTAAGACAAAACAAGGCTGTTACTCCAAGTGGGCTAGGGTAATTTTCTAGACTGTCCCTCAATTATACATGTGTTAGTTGTGGATTTGTGATTAGTATAACCTTTTGAGAAAGAATATTTCATTATATGAAAAGAGTTAAGCAATTATTTATACTTTGCAACCCACTGATACACCTGCCATTTCTCTACTTTAAGTATATTTACAAAAATACTTCTAGCAACACCATGCACAATAGTAAAAATCCAATAAAGGTGGAATAGTTAAACAAAATCTGGTATATGAAAGTTAATGAAATATTATTGTACCATAAAACTTTCAGACATGAAGAATACAAAGAATATGATTTATATATAGTTATATATAAATATATATTTATAAATAAATATGTATATATTTATAAATAAATATATTTCTATAGTTATATATAAATATATATTTATAAATAAATATATATTTATAAACAAATATATATGTTTATAAGTAAATATATGTTTATAAATAAATATATATAACAAAACAAAAAGAATAAAATATACACTGACCACAACATGGATGTAAGAAACACAAACATAGAAAAGAAGTTCACAAAGGTCATATGACAAATAGAACAGGCAAGAAAGTAAAAAACCAGTTACATTAAAAAAATGTTATTGACATATTTTTAAAAATACCCTTTTCCCCAAAAATATTCCTTCTCCTTCTTCTAACTAAGGTCATCCATTAGAACAAAGAACAAGAAGAAAAAGTGAGAAAAGCAGTTCATCAAAACTAATGAGTGGAGTCTGGTGGTATTGCGAAACAATGGTCATTCCATGGATCTTCCAGGAGTAGTTTGATACTTGGGGAACAACTAGAAGCTTCTAATTGATTTTACAATTTTATTGAGTGGCCAAAGCACATAGGCTCATAGATTTTGAAATAGAATAGGTCCTTTGGCCATTGAATTTAACAGTACTCTCCATTTTACAGATGAGAAAACTGAGGGACAAACAGATTGATCGACTTGCCAAAGATCAAACAGCTAGTAATATGTTTGAGATGGGATTAAAATTTAGGTCTTCCTGACCCCAAATCTAATGCCATTTCCACCTTACCATGATGCTTTTCACATCTTATTTAAGGATACCAAATCTTGTTCTCAGTGCTTCATGAGAAGTAACCTAGTCAGATAACATAGGTCATTAGAAGTGCCCAAGATACAGGTCTATTCCCCTAACATGCTTCATGGAATGATCACTATTATGTATGTAATATTTCACACCCTCTATCTGTTTCAAGTCGAGAAGAAAACACATTTTATCATGTTTTCGCAATCTGACCCCAGTTTACCTTTCTAGCTTTATTACACATTTATTCATGCACTCTACATTTCAGGTAAACTGGGTTGAGTTTTGTTTTGGCACTGTTCCCCAACTGTCCTCTATGTCTAGGAGATTTCTCTTAACCTCTAGCTCGTAGGTGAATTCCTAGTTTCCTTTGAGATAGGTCAAATGTTGCCTTTTCCTGCTCCCCACAGTTCCTAGTGTAGTCCCACAACCACTGCCAATGATCTTGTATTTATTTTGTAAATATATCGCATATGTGTATACGTATATACATATATATGTGTGTTCATCTTGCCTCATTTAATAGAAATCGTTGAGAACTGGGAACTTGTCATTTTTTTTTTTTTGGTAACCCAAGCAACAATCACAGTGTCTGGGACGTAGACACTTAATAATAATTTATATTTGATTGATTGATGGAGTTCTTCTCTGGAGTCAAGTTTGGTCATTATAACAGCATGGGGTTTTTTTTTTGTTCTTTCCATTTGTTTATTATTTTCTTTGTTCTACTTACTTCACTTTGAATTATTTCATATAAATCTCCCCCTGATTTTCTGAATTCTTCATATTCATCATTTCTAACTTCACAATAACAACCACTTTCACGCATCTACCACTACTTCTTTAGTCATCCCCCAATCCATGTGTGTTGACTTTGTATCTATTTCTTTGCTACTACCAAAGAACTGCTATGAATATTTTGATGTACATGAGACCTGTCTGTCTTTGACATCCTTGGTATATATGTATATATACCTAATTGTGGGATCTCTGGGACAAAGAGTGTGGATAATTTGGTCACTTTTTTAAAAAGTCTAATTTCAAACTGCTTCCACATAGTTGAGTCAATTCAAAGCTCCACCAACAGTGACACACTTTTAATATAAACTGCCAGTTACCCATATTTATGGTTAAGCATTTATTTACAATATTTTTTTCTGCTTTGCCTTGTGTGTATGCATACGCATACACATTTTTGTTGTTGGATGGCTATTTGATATAATAATATATTAATTAAGGAAATATAGATTCAGTCTCCTCCACGCAGAGAAAATAAGTTGAAACTCTGGGCATAAATCCAGAAAGAGTATGGCTGGCCAGAAGAAGTACATTAGCAGTTGTCATGTTCATGAGAACTAAATAGGTGGCAGAACCAACTCCCTTCCCTCAACACATAAAGTTTAAATCACCTGGAAAGTCTTTGGCATTTGCAATTTTATTGAGTGGCCAAAGCACATAGGCTCAAAGATTTTGAGATAAAATAGGTCCTTTAAAAAGGATCTCTTTAAAAAGCGCCTTTCGTGGGAAAATATTATATTGAGTGTTCCGACGCCTGGTGGCACTGTAGGCTAAGAAGGAGAACTAAGGGCTCCGCCTCTCTCAGCTTCCCACACGGGAAAACAATTGTGTTTCCGGAAAGACAGGAGCTTCCTGGGAGCAGAACAATAAAGTGAATAGGGTCTAGATCTAAATCTCCTCACTGAATAACTGAGAATGTTTTTAAGCTGAAGGACGCACCCAGACAGGCACAATGAAGGTTATGCTAGACACACCTCGGCGGGTAAGGAAAATACGCTTCTGGTTATTTTGCTGTGCGTGGGCGATGTGGGTTTGGAGACTAGGGAGGCTCGTTGGTGGCGAATGTGGCAAAGGCCCTGGGACTGGAGGTGGGGTAGCTGTCAGCCTGGGGAGCTGGGTTCTCTCAAAGCAAACATAACGAAGTGTATTTGCAGCTTAACTGTGAGACCAGGGAGTGCTTTTAAAAGGAGAAACTGGACTGGGAGGAGCTAAGCTGTCTTTCCAAGCTCTGTGTACTTGCCTTTCAGTATCTTACTGGAAAACTTTGCAGTTCACCCAGACTGAAACACTAATGCCTGTATTCCTGGACTTAAAGACTACCCCTGAATGTCCGTGAAAGCACCATCCTTTGGACTGCGTCACAGCTCGAAACTGCCCTGAGCGTAGACGAGGAAGCCACAGTATCCCAAAATAGCTACTCAGACCCCAACTTCTATTTTCACAATAAAATTGGAGCTAGAGCAGAGGACAGAATTTACGTCGAATTAGTTTTAAATACCGACAAACTGCGTCTCTGCACCCAGGTCTACAGCTTCCAAAGTCCTCATCGAATCTGTGGAACTTAATGAGAATGGACAAAAATCATGGAGAAATAACTTACCTATTTACTACTCTCTCCGTGAAGCTAGCAGAACTTTTTGAAAACAATTCAATATCTGGCGATTTTCTCTCCAAGTGTGCTGGATCTATGAAGCAATTCCATTTAATTGTAAATGTGAAGCCCAGCGGAACCTTTAGACTAGTATAGGTTCTCTTCCCATTTAAGGATTTTAAGGATTATCTCTTTTGAGTGACCCGGAGATCATTTAGCATCTCAGGAGCTGGCCTGGGGCTATTTAAAAACTATATTCCAAATTTATAGCAGAATGGAAAAATAGTTGTAGCCTCAGAGATGGGAAGATCTGGGTTCAAGTTACAACTCTGACACATAACTGGGTGTGACACTGGGCAAGATACCACCACCTAGACCTCTAGGCAATTCTCTAAGACTTAGTTGGAGCAATGATGTTAACTTGCATTAATTGAGGGATTTTCCTCCCAGGAAAGTTCCATATACTAATGAAATCACTGCTGTAGTTCGTATGGCCACCCCTATTTAGGGAGAATTTACCCAGGGGAGAAAGGAAGAATGGTTTGCCACTGTGAATAAAAGAAGTTTGCCCTGACACCTCCTGTGGAGAACTACTACTTGGTAATCCAGGAAATAATGGACAAAGACAGCAAAATCACATCAGATATAACCATTATGATTCTCCATAAAATATCTTAAAGGCCCAGGTAAGAAATTCTAAGACCAGTAGGACAACCTCATCTTCTACTTGCACCTTCTACTTGTCATTTCTCTGCACTTCTACCAGTTATACTATATTCATCCTTCTTCCTCAATAAAAGAAAAAGAAAGACATTGTGGACTTGAGCTACATCAGCTAAATGGACTCTTCCTGGACCTCTGGATGGCATTCAAATTGGGAGCCTGTCCTGTATTACCAGCATGAAGTATGTCTGACTACTCAATTGGAAAGCAGTGAATTCATGTCTTGAAACTCAAAAGCTGTGGTGCTGGGATAGGGAGGAAAACCCTAATTCTAATTCTAGAGCAATAATTTCTTCATGTTCCCAATCTAGTGTTCCCCCACCCCATTTCTGTTACAAATTCTGTTACAGATAATTTACTTACTAGTGGATTAAAATGTTTATGAACATTTATCTTCTTTTTCTTTCCTTTCTCCTTAGAAATAAAATAGTTGTAAAATATTAGAGTTGGAAAGAATGATAGAGAACCAGTACTCTAATGTTGCAAATGAGAAAAGAGGTAAAGAGAAGCTAAATAACTTACTCAAAATTTTAAAGTTCATTAGAAGCAGAGTCCAGACTGAACCTCAGTATTCTAATACCCAAGTCATCAATCTTTCCATTCTACCCTCTCTTCTTTGGCACTTTTTCTGTGTTTCCCTATTTCAGCTAATGTATTTTTGAAGCCAAGATGATAATGCCTTCCTATTCAAGAAACAGATTTCAAAATTTCAATACAATATTAAAGATTTCAATATGATATTAAATATTTCAATATGATATTAAAGATTTCCAAACAACATGACCAACTAGAACCAAATGCATCAGAGATATCCTGCAATGTTGTATTTTCAAGGAAAAAGAGAAAATTGTCTAGTTCAACACTCCAAATTATGAAGATATTCCCCTGAGTTTGAGAGACACAATTATGAGGTGAGAATTCCCGAAAATAGTCCCTCAGGCTTCTTGGTTGTGGAGGTGCATGCTACAGATTTAGATACAGGAAATAACGGAGAGATATTTTACACATTTTCCGATGCATCTGAAGACATTCGTAAATTCGTAAAACCCTTTCCAGGTTTTCATACAATCTTTACTTGAATACTTCCAATGATGAAGAATTTACTACCTCACGTTGCAACTTATTCCATTTTAAATTATTTTAATTTTCAAAAATTCTTCAATTTCACCTAAATATATCTCTTTGTATATTCTACCCAATGGTCCTAGTTCTGTCTCTGGAATCAACACAAAAATCTGATCACTTTTCCATTTGATAGGCCTTCAAATATCTAAAGAATGAATTCTCCCTTTCTCCCATACTCATACCAGAAGTTATCTTCTCTTTTCTCATTTCTTCCTAATACAGTTTTTCCTAATACAGCCATGAGATAAGCACCAGTTTTGCAATGTTCTTCTTACATTGTGTCATCAATAGCAATATTTTTGGGAAAACGTGATTAGACAAGTGAAAAGTGCAATGACTCTCCATTCCATGCAACTAAAGAATGCAAAATAATTTTTGACAGGTGGATTACACTTAGGCTTGCAGTCAAATAGAAAAGCTACATGAAATATTATAAAAGACGTGGAGAAGTGTGGTAAAGATAAAATAATTATTTTGAGAATCTGTGGATTCAGAACCATCTCAGTATCTTATTCATTATCCTGATTGTTGCATTGAGTTTTTTAGAATAGAGATTCTTGACATTCACTGTTATTACATCAATGTGACCAAGACCAAGGAAAGAAAAATGCCTCTCATTCTGAGAAGACAGAGAGCAAACATAATATCCTTTATATTAATTGTGAATTTTACTTTCTGCTTAATTATAGTCTTCTCTAATTTTGAAGTTGTTCTCACTGAGATTTATATGTTGTAAAAGCACAGGTGTTCCAAGTCTGCTACAGTTACATATATCTCTATAATAATTGGTGCATATGTGTGATGTTGGTTGGCATGTGGTTCTCATAGAAAAATAAAATGACATGCCCTTTTAACTACAACCAGAGTTCAATATCTCCCTTCGAAAACAATACATTAAGTATTATCGGCCTGAGACAGAAATCTTTATGCTATTGAAAACTGGATTGAGAAGGTAAAATTCTCCATCATGACGCATGGTGGCGCTGCAGGATAAGAAGGAGAAAAACTGATCTGGAAAACAAAATTAAAAAAAGCAAACCCTGCATCTTCCATTACTCTATGACTCACACAGGCACTAACTGGTCAGAAAAAGAGAGCTCTGTTAGCAGGAGCTGGTGGAGAGCAGGGCCCCCAGAAGGGGTTATTTGCCTACAATCTACTGTAGTGTCCAGAGGTTTGGAGTCAGATAAACCAAGAGTATTCTTAAAGGTTTCAGCATGGAAGCAGACAAGAACGCAATTCGGAGACTAAGGCAAGTCGTGCTTTTCTTTGTTTTGCTGTGCATGTCTAAGGCGGGTTCGGTGCCCGGGAGGTTTTCTGTGGCAGAGGAAATGGAAAGCGGCTCTTTTGTAGGCAATGTGGTTAAGGCCCTGCGACTAGAAATGGGAGAGCTATCTAATAGGGGCGCCCGGGTCGCTTTTAAAGGAGACAAACAGTATTTACAGATCAATCGTGAAACCTGGGATCTACTCATAAAAGAGAAACTGGATCGGGAGGAATTATGTGGGTCTACCGATTCCTGTGTATTACCTTTCCAGATATTACTAGAAAACCCATTTCAAATTTTTCTGGCTGAATTGCTAGTACTAGACATAAATGACCATTCGCCTGTGTTCCTGGACAATGAGATGCTCCTGAAAATCCTCGAGAGCAGTCCTCCTGGAAAGATAATTCGTTTAGACGGTGCACAGGATTTGGATGTTGGGATCAACAGTCTCCAAAACTACACCATCAGCCCTAATTCCCATTTCCAAGTTCAAATACGTGCACGCAATGATGGCAGGAAGTACCCAGAGCTGGTGTTGAGCAAAGCTCTTGATCGAGAGGAACTGCCTGAGATCCGATTAACTCTCACTGCCTTGGATGGTGGGTCCCCACCCAGGTCTGGGACTGCTCAGATTCGAGTTCTCGTAGTGGATGTCAACGATAACACCCCTGAGTTTGAGAGACATAATTATGAGGTGAGAATTCCTGAAAATAGCCCCCCAGGCTTCTTGGTTGTGGAGGTGCGTGCTACAGATTTAGATACAGGAAATAATGGAGAGATATTTTACACATTTTCCGATGCATCTGAAGACATTCGTAAAACTTTTAAAATAGATCGATCATCGGGTGAAATTTCGCTAATAAAAAGAGTGGATTTTGAAACAACTCAATATTATGAAATTGATATTGAAGCTACAGATGGTGGGGGCCTTTCTGGAAAATGCACAGTCCTAATCCATGTGATAGATCTGAATGACAATCTGCCCAAATTGACCATGTCCTCACTTACCAACCCCATCCCAGAGAATTCCCCTGAGACTGTGGTAGCTGTTTTCAGGGTTTCTGATCTAGACTCAGGGGAAAATGGAAGGGTGGTTTGCTCCATCCAGAATGATCTTCCATTTGCCCTGAAACCTTCTGTTGAGAACTTCTATACATTGATAACAGAGGAAGCATTGGACAGAGAGATCAGGGCAGAATACAACATCACTATTACAGTCATGGATTTGGGATCCCCCAGGCTCAAATCTGAGCACAATATCACAGTTATCATTTCTGACATCAACGATAACTCCCCAGTGTTTACTCAGAGAGCCTACAAACTGTACCTCCAGGAGAACAACAGCCCTGCCCTCCACATTGGCAGTGTCAGTGCCAGTGACAGGGATTCAGGAATCAATGCCCAAGTCACCTACTCTCTGCTCCCTCCAGAGACTGGAGACCTGCCCCTTTTCTCCTACATCTCCATCAACTCAGACAATGGCCATCTCTATGCTCTGAGATCCCTGGATTATGAAGCCATCCAAGATTTCCAGTTCACTGTGAGGGCAGTTGATGGTGGCTCTCCATCACTGAGCAGTCAGGCTGTGGTTCAGGTTTTGGTAGAAGATGAGAATGACAACTCTCCCTTTGTGCTGTACCCACTGCAGAATGGCACAGCTCCCTGCAATGACCTGGTGCCCAGAGCTGCAGAGCCAGGTTACCTGGTGACCAAGGTGGTGGCTGTGGATAGGGACTGGGGACAGAATTCCTGGCTTTCCTACCAGCTTGTCAAGGCCACAGACCCAGGACTCTTTACTTTATTTGCCCACAATGGTGAAGTTCGCACAGCAAGACCCATCAGTGACAGAGACACCATGAAGCAGAGGCTCCTGGTACTGGTGAAGGACAACGGGCAGCCATCTCTGTCCACAATGGCCACACTGAATGTGCTCCTGGTGGATGGCTTCTCTGAGCCCTACATTCAGCTCCCAGATGCAACCAAGGAGGAGGTGCAGACTGACTCCCTTACCACCTACCTAGTCATTTCCTTGGCCTCTGTCTCTTGTCTTTTCCTGTTCTCTGTTATTATGTTCATCACTATTCGTCTGTGGAAGAGGAATAGGGATGCTAGTGATAGCAGCAGATTTGACCCAAATGGCCCCTTTCCAGGCTGTTTGGTGGATGTCAATGGAACAGGAACTTTGTCCCAGAATTACCGATATGAAGTGTGTCTGACCAGTGGTTCAGGGACCAGTGAATTCAAATTCCTGAAGCCCATTATCCCCAGGATCCGTGCTCAGGATAATAGGAGGGATTTAGAAGAAAACCCATCATTCAAGAATGGCTGGGACTTCAATTAGTGATAGAAATATTTTGCAATGTATTGCTATTATGTTATGTAGTTATTTCTACCCTTTTATTTTCTATCTTCCTATGGGAGAGAAGAGTTTATTTTTAAAACATGTGTTATAATTTTCCATGTTCTCCTTTCCCCTGCTACTCTTTTGCTCATTTTTATTTTTTGTTTTATTTTCTGTATTTGACTATTGTCCAGGTAATACTAGTTCCAAATCAGTTTCTAGGAATGTGTGAGCTACTTTGTTTTTGCATTCTCATTTCAAACTTGGATGTTTTGATGCAATTGAATTCACAAACTTAGTTAGGATACTAAAACTTTTTCTCTGCCATAAACTACATTAGCTCTCTTAATCTTTATCACTTAATAGGAAATGTTTTCAAAAAATGCATTAGTCCCTTTCTTTGTCTCAAGAAATGTAAATACACTTAACTTTAATCTCACTAATGATTTGTTGATAGCATACAAACTTTGGGTGGAACACTCACAAAATGATGTGAGGGAACATGGGCTTCTGCCTCACTGCCACTCTTATATCTCAACCTTTGGTTATGAGAAATGAAACTATCTCTATATAACCACAGCCCATGCAAGCATCTCTTTCTAGACTATAGAATGACTGTGAAATAGGGGGAAGTAATTTTGCACCCCATAGATGTTTATGAAGTAAACAGAGTCCACTGAAATCTTTTACAAAATTTCACTGCTCAGATATATTTGAATACAGTAATCAGCAATCAACAAATCAGCAAGTATTTATTGCCTATGCTATGTCAGTACTAGATATCATGAGTAGGTCAGACAAGGATGAATACAAAGGCTGTTTTTTTTTAACAAAAACAACTTCTTTCATGTCAGGACTTCTATTAAAAAAAAACACCACCAAATGACTGATGAAACTATCTACATTTTTCTCTTCCATCATTTGGGTGAAGGAGCCCAGTGAATCTTACCTGACTTTATCCTTGGCATCTCAGTGAGGACAACTCTGACTCGTCTGCAGCATATATGCTGATCATGGATGGATTTGTGGGGATACACCACTATTCTCTCTTTCTGTCGCTCTCTTACACACACACACACACACACACACACACACACACACACACGCACACACACACACACATCTTTATAAAAAATAGAAGTACAAGTTACTTTATGTTTGTGCTAATTACAATTTAGTATAACTTCTGTTTCTTTATAGTCATTGGAAAATTGTATTTAACATTGTTGAAAGTAACTCCACATAAATGAACCTAAATTTGAATTTCCAAATAACAATGGTTGGAAAACATAATAATAATAACATCTGCATTAAAGAATTGATAAATTTTAAAAGGAGTGGTCCTTACTAAAAATGATAATATATGTGTGTTTATGTATGTATATGTATATCATATACATATACATATATGTGTATATAATTCCTTATGAATTTCGCTTCATTTTACAATTATCATTGAATCTACTGTGCTATTATTATCCATATTTTACAGATGAGGAAATTGAGGCAATATTCAAGTGACTGACCCAGGGTCACACATCTAGTAGATGTCTATAGTCAGATTTGAACTCAGGTCCGTCCTGTCTCCAGGTATAGAACTCTATGAACTGTACCACCTAGATGTCTCTAATTACCTTCTTTAATGAAGGGAATTAACAAAAGCACTCTATATGACAAGTTGTTCCAAAGAGCTAATGTGTCAAACTTTGGGGAAATTCAATACATCTCCCAGAAGATAGCACACCTATTTGATCTCCTGATAATTCAGTGGCATTTATGAATTAATGACAAGAACTAATATTCTTTATTATAAGACCAACATGACCTGGAAAAACGTGGGGTTTAGATTGTAAAGTAGCATTTGACTTTTAAAGTAGAATGTAGTATAAAGCTTTGATTCTTTAAAATAAATTTTTCCTCATGACTTTTCATGGCCTTCTGAATAGTAAGGGATAGAAGAATTGAGTAATTGTGTCAGATTTGCCAGCACCAAAACAAATATTCAAATAAAAATAAAATTTAAAACTATACATAAAATGGAAAATTTTCATGATTCAAAAAAATGAAAGAAAGCATATGTTAAATTTTTTTAAAAAAGTAAAAATTTTTATGTTTGCTTCTGAGTCCCCTTCTGAATAACTTTTCCTTCTATATATTTTTTATGTTGATGCTGTCATATTATCATATTCATCAGGTACATATACAGTGTGTAATTGTTGTTTGGGGGTTTTTTTTATAGTTTACCTTGTTTCATTTACATTTTCCCATATTTATTTGTATTCTTCATATTAACTTTTCTTTTGGCATTATAATATATTTCAATAAATACCTATGTCACAATTGATCATCATTCCAGAATTGTTGGGACTGTTGTTTCCCATTTTGTTTTGTTTTGCTTTTGTCTAATAGAAATGGTGTTGCTAGGAATATATTTTTCCAATTGGACCTTTGTTCCAGTCAGTAACATGCTTGGTATTTGGGTCAGAGTGGGGTCAGTGGTTCAAAGAATGAGTTTTGTAGCTATTATTGTGTGATATTTGCTTTTCAAAGTATTTTTTCAACTTTTATTTATTCATTTATTTATTCATTCGTTTATTTGTTTGTTTGTTTCAATTTATATAATTCTTATAGCAAAGTAGGACCTGTGCTCCAGCTCCACCAGCTTTGGATATTATCGTTTTGTGTCTATCATTGTATCATTGTCAACGTAATGGATATAAGATGATATCTCAGAGTTGTTTTAAATTATATTGCTTTAGTTAGTAGGAATTTGGAATACTTCATGCTGTTTTTTTAATAGCCTCTACATCTTTTTTTCAAGAACTAGATATTCAAATCATTTTTCTGCTTATCTACAGAGGAATGACATAACAATTAGAGGTATTAAAATGTAATGGACTTCTTTAGGAGATAATTATTACCCCAAATTGGAGATTTCCAACTTGAGGCTTCATGATAATTTATCGGGAAAATTGTAGAGGTACTTATGCTTTAGGTAAGGGATGGACACGTGGAAGTAGATTGATCAAGAACTCTTAGTTTGGAAGAATATAACGTGGATTGGAATCCTCAGTTTGTCGCTTTCTACCTTTATGAATTTGGAAGAATCACTTAGGCTCTTGGGCCTCAGTTTCCTCATCTTCAAAGGAAGAGGTTAAGCTATTTACCCTTTAAGGTCTCTTTTAATTTTTAGTGTATGATCTTAAATGACTTCTAAAGTTCCTTTCAATTATGATGTGATATGAATCTATGAAAAATTTGTTAAGAAATAATCACAAATTTATTTATAAAAGATACATTTTTTTTTGTAAAAAGTATAAGGTAATGACCAATCACAGACGCTTTCCTCAAGAATGAAGGATATTTTAAGTTTGATGACATTAGTTACTCTTTAGAAAAGATTCAACTGTCTCAAATGGTAGCCATATGTGTATATTAAAAGCAAACACAAGGAATACGAGGATGGGTTAAGGAGAGTTCCCAAAGCTAAAACATTCTCAAGTGGTCAACATTAGCCAATTCTTTAGGAACTGAAGTCTTTTCTTTTGGTTTTCCTGTGGCTATTTTAGAAAAGCACAGGTTCTGTCGATTGTTAACTTAATTTGTTGTAAATTGAGGATGTTCCCAATCAGAGGCTCTCTTTATGATTCGGGGGCTGGTATGAAGGTTCTAAATCTTCTCTTCTCATCCCAGAAAACCTTCTTCCCCAGCACAACAAATTTGGAGAAAAGGTAACCTGTAGACTTGTTTTCAGAAGGAAACTGATGGAGCAAAGTTTGAGAGCCATGAGTCATCCAAGCTACCACCCCTCCTTATATAGTCAATTCTGGTCACTTCTATCTCTCCTCTTCTGTTTCCCTCTTGACCAACAGGTAACTTACCAAGTGATTCCTAATCTCTTAGAAAATGCAAATGACATAGAGTTTCCTCAATCTAGACTCAATCAGGTGTGTTTCAAGGGAAAGAAACCAACTCACATAAAAGGAAAATAGGATGAAGAATTTACTTCACAAAGTTCTTCCAGAGTTCCAATTGTGCAGAACTTTACTTCACCAAAAATGATCCAGTTGAAGCAAATAGAAAAGGACTGCTCAAATAACTCATGAACTAGTCTCACCAACATGAACTGGAAGGAAAACTTCAGCTGATGGAAACCCAATAAAGCAGACAAAAGTACATATGAGTTTTTAGCCTGTCAGGGCCTTTGCTTTCATTTCACTGCTGCCCTATCTTGTAACCTTTTTAAAGATCAGCCAGGTGATCCTTCTGATATTAGGGCATGGCCTTTGCTAAGGCAGTGAAGTCTTGCCTCTCATTTGGCCTGTACCCAGTAGCTGTATCAATGACTTGGCAGCCCTACATGGTTTGCAGAGTCATGTTTTTAGTGGGTTTAGATGTAGAACATTAGAGATCCACACTAGGAGTTTTTAACCTGAGATCTGTAAGTTTAAAAAAATTACAACTGTATTTCAATACAGTTCGTTTCCTTTGCAATCTGAATTATCATATTTTGTGCATTTAAAGGCATTATTCTGAGGACAGATCCAGAACCTGACCTCAAACTACTCAAGAGATCTATATAAAAAAGTTAAGAACCCCTGACCTAGATCAATCTCCTCCTTTTATATATGTAGAAAATGAGGCTCCAGAAGTGCTGTGACTTGCTTAAGAACACACAAATACTGACGCAGTCAGGATTTTAACCCAGATCCTCTGACTTCAAATTAACTGCTCTTTTCGGTATAGGGAGATGTATTATTTGCTCATCTGCATTTATGAACTTTTCCCACTCCTATCCCCATCTCCTATCATCTGAAAAATAATTATCTTCTAGAAAGTGGAGGGCAAAGTTCCAGGATGAATGAATATTTCATTTCAGTATTTAGAGATGAAAATACAAATTCTTTGAAATACAAGTTTTGTATAGCCTAGTGCAAGTTTACTGGATTTGATATATATGGATTGGTTATGAAAGTTACTTAATCTCTTCAACCATAGTTTTTCTCATCCTTAAAAATTCACAAGTAGAATCAGGTGAGATAAAGTGTAAAACTTTATAAACAGTAAACCTTGAAAGGCTATATCAATATAGGCTATTATTATTATTCAATGTTTTATTAATTCAATGTTTACTATCACACACTAAATACTTATAGTCGTATATGACTTCTCATGACCCCATTTGGGGTTTTCTTGGCAGAAATGGGTTGCTATTTCCTTCTTCAACTCATTTTTACAGATGAGGAAACTGAGGCAAACAAGGACAAGTAACTTGCCCAGGGTCACACTGATAACAAATTGTCTGAGATTGAATTTGAATTCAGGAAGAGGATTCTTCCTAAATCCAGGTCTGGCTCGCTATTCACTACCACTTTGCTGCCCTGAGAACATTCATAGTATTAACAAATGTGGCCATAATTTTCTAACGGAAAGAAGGAACAGAAGACACGAGTTGGCTCTACACACTGAAAAGAAGGAAAGGTACTACATTTATTGATGGCCACAAACAAAAAGAATGCATGTCAGTTGCTGAGGAAAGAGAAAAAAAGTTTCATTAACACAAATCTGGAAAGGGTGTGGGAAGGCTTCATGTGCTTTCCTATTCCTAGATTTCAACTAACCCATCGAAAGATTAAACTCCTGAGTCTGAAGCTTAGTTGGATCTTATTTCTTGGCAGAAGTCATTGTTGATAAACAATGGATACAGAAAGTTCTTCAGTTTTCCAACTAAGACAAGTTCATCTTATTTTGCTTTGTGTTTCTGAGGCAGGCTCAGAATGGAAGCAATTACTGTTAGAGAAAATGGTGATAGTAAAGGGCGGCTCCTTTGTGGTCAGTGTGACAAAGGCCCTGGGGTCGGAGGTAAGACAACCATCTAAAACCAGGGACTGAGGCTCTTTCAAAGGGAGCAAAGAATATTTGCAGCTAGACCATCAAACAAGAGATCTCCTGAGAGAGAAAATGGACCGGAAGGAGCTGTGTGGGTCCAGCAGAACTGTGTGTGTTGCCTTTCCAGATCTTAGTGAAAAATCTCTTTCAGATAGCTTGGGCTGAGTTGATGGTACAAGATAATAGTGATCACTCACCAGTGTTCCTAGGTGATCTTGAAAATTCCTGAGAGGACCTGTCCTGGGATATCGTTCCTACTGCAAAGTGAACAAGATTTAGATACAGGAAACAACAGTCTCCAAAATCATATGATCAGTCCCAACTTCCATTTCCACGTATAAATTTGAAACAGCAGAGGGGAAAGAAATACTCAGAGCTTGTAAGGATAAAACTTTGGATCGGGGTCTGACATCAATGCACCTGTATTTGCTCTGTCTCAGTACGAGATTTAGATCCCTAAGAAGAGTCACTTTGAATCCAAGGTTGTAACAACCAGAGCCACAGATTTAAACACAGGAAATAGTGCAGAAATATCCTATACATATTTGCATTCCTCTGAAAACATTTGTAAAACTTTTCAACTTAAGGAGAACTCTGGGCAACTCTAAGGGGGAAAGTAGATACGAAATCAACTCAGTCTTACACTGTAATATTCAGGCTACAGATGGAAGAAGGTACTATAACTGCTGAAATGATGGATCTGAAGGACAATCCCCCTGAGCTGACCATGTCCTCACTCACCTGCCCTGTCCCAGAAAAGTCTCTGGAGACTATAGTTGCTGTTTTCAGTATTTCAGATCTGGACTCCAGGGGAAATGGAAGTATACTTTACTCCATCCAGGGTGATCTTCCCTTTACTCTGAAACTTTTCACTGAGAACTTGTATACATTAGTAAAAGAAGGAATACTGGACAGAGAGCAGGGTTGAATATAACATCATTATTACCATCTCAGATTTGGGGTCTCAGAGGTTCCAAATCTGAGCACAATATCACAGTGTCCATCTATGATGTCAGTGATAACCCTTCCGTATTTTCTCAGAGAGCCTACAAACTATACCTCCAGGAGAACAGCCCTGCCCTCCACATTGGCAGTGTCACTGCCAGTGACAGAAACTCAGGAATTAATGCCAGTCACCTACTCCCTGCTACCTCCCAAGACTGGAGACCTCCTCCTCTTCTCTTACATCTCCATCAACTCAGACAATGGCTGTCTCTATGCTCTGAGATCATTGGATTATGAAGCTTATTCAAACTTTCCAGTTCACTGATGAGGGCAGCTGATTATGGTTTCCCATTTCTGAGCAGCCAGGCTTCCGTACAGGTTGTAGTCTTGGATAAAAATGATAACTCTCCCTTCATGACTTGGTGCTCAGAGCTGCAGAGCCAGGTTACTTGGTGGTTAAGTTTGTGGCTGTGAATAGGGACTGGGGACAGAATTCCTGACTTTCCTACCAGCTTCTCAAGACCACAGATCCAGGACTCTTCATTTTGTGGACTCACAGTGGGGAAGTGTGAACAAGGAGGCCCATCAGTGGTAGAGATGCCATCAAGCACAGGCTCCTGGTGCTGGTGAAAGGCAATGGGTATTGAATATATTCCTGGTGGATGGCCTCTCTGAGCCCTACCTATAGCTCCCAGGTACACTCAAGGAGTAGGTCCAGACTGACTCTCTCATCACCTAGCTAATCATTTCCCTGGCCTCCATCTCTTTCTCTTTCTGATCTCTATTAAAATTTTTACTATTTTTCACCTGTGGAAGAGGAAGAGGGATAGCAGTGATTGTTTTTTATTTGATCCAATTTGTCCCTTCACAGGACACTTGGTGGATGTCAACATGACTAGGACCCTCTGCCAGAACTATCAGTATAAGATGTGTCTGGCCAGTGACTCAGGAACCAAAGAATTCAGTTTCTTGTAGCACATTATCCTCACTCTTCCTCCTGCTCAGTCATGTGGGAAGGAATTCATGGAAAATTCACCCTTAAGGAATAGCATTTTCAAATATTTTTGAGATGCACTTCACCAAATTATATCCAGCTCCAAATACTAGTTTTCATCTTCTTGTAGAATGTTAAAACAAACACTTTATGCTATTTTATTATGTTTTTCTTCCCATTCTCCTCATACAATTTTTCTATTCTCCCTACAAATCTTTCTTTCCTTAGTCTTTTTATTCTCTTTCTATATTTAGGTTTTCTTCAGGTTGCTGTTCCTCAATGTTGTTATTATTATTAGGAAAGAACAAACTGTGATATATTTTCTTTTCCATTTCAAACTTATAATTTAATTATTCCTTCTAAATTAAGCTACCCAAGATTGGATTCTTATCCTCAGATTTCATTTCCTTTATCAATGAAAAAAAATGCTGTCGTTTTCCTCCTTATGTTAATGAATACAATTTTGGCTCTCCTAAATGGTAATTCGGGTCTGGCTCACTTTTAAATTTTTTTTCACTTTTTTATTTTGAAATTTTTAGTGTACTGCAAACATTTTACAACTTTGCTCTGGTCGTTTTAATTTTACAATAACTCCCTTTTCTTGATACTTATAATATTAACTTTCATCAATGTATAAAAATGTTGAATATCCTTGAAAATATTCTCTCAAAAATGGTACTTAATGTTGAACATCAGCTGCAATAATTGTGGTTAGCAAAATAAGTAGCACTAAGGAGCTGACATAAAATATGTTAAGTATATACTTTTATGAAGAATACATCTTTATGAAGATAACTAAGGAAATGAATTATTCTGAAGAGGGACTGTCTCTGGCTTAAGTGAAATTTAATTGTGAAGGCAGCATGGTACTGGGATCTCACAATTGTTAATAACATTGTGAATTACTATCAACAGCTAATTGTGTTCAAAGGATACATTATAAGAGACCATATGAGGTCGGGTTTGTAGTGCCTTTCTTCTGAAATTCTTTACTTTGCAGGTACTTGAAGAGACCATAGACCACAAGAATAAGTCACTTCACATAAGTATTTCTTTATTTTCTCTCTTTTGAATTATTCCAGTAATCTCATTGTTTAGATATACCAATCCAGGGGTGTCACCATCTTGGTCAAATAGTTTGCTTTTATAATATCTAAGATCCTGGCCTTTATGAGGCTGTATCATGGGATCATCTGAATGTGGTCACAGAACTTAAGACCTAGAGAGATTATAGATCTAGATATAGGTCATAGACCTGAAGCTGAAAGAGATCAAAGAAGTCATCTTCATCCAACCCTCTCATTTTATGGATATGGACACTGAGGCCCAGGAGATTAAATATCATGTCCAGTGTTACCCAAGTATAGATGGAAGAAGTGTATGTTCGTCCCTCGTTGCTGAAGAAGACCATGCCATCAGAGAAATAATGATACAACTTGCCCTTGACTTTGTTTTAAGTGACAGAGGGCTGTGCAGGTCACCAGTCTCACTTCTCCTCCAGAGCCATCTGAATCCAGTGACTAAATATTCATCAGGATGATTAGAGATGACCCAGGATGAGGCAATTAGTCTTAAGTGACTTGCCCAAGGTCCCACAGCTAGTGAATGTCAAGTGTCTGAGGTGAGATTTGAACTCAGGTCTGGTGCTCTATCCACTGCACCACCTAGCTGCCCTATAGATAGAAGTAGGATTTCAGATAATATTGACTCTCTCTAATCCGATAGAATATTCCCTCCTAATCCAATTTGGACAAACTCTAAACTATTCCCTACTGCTCAGAGTCAGACCAATGAATCACCTTCCAAGAGATACCCTTTGTTATAGGAATAGAAAAAATTCTCCTGAACCCAGATCCCAGGTGATGGATTTCCAGGGGAAATACATGAACTCAAACTGTTAAGCAGTAGGAAGTGATATCCAGTCATTGTTCTGGAGGGTTCCACAACTCTTTCTATCAGTTCTGTTAGGATATTTTATCACAGCTGACCAGAGCATGCTTATCTTCAAATATTTAAAGGGGAGAGAAACGTTGAGGCCGAATATGGAGATCTAGATGTGCTCTTTCCCACACCACCTTGCCATTTATTCCCACACTCCCTCAAAATCTCTGAAAGTCATCGCCAGTGAATGTCTTGAATGAATCCGTGGGATTTTCTCAACTTCAATCATGTGTCCATAATGACCTACTGACTGCATTTGGGACCTGGAAATCCTTCATTCTTTTCACTTTTTCTAGCTTGAAAATATACTTAGATCTATGAGGCATCAAAATTACCCTAAAGGAGGGCATGATGTCATTTATGGGTGTATACAACATTGATACAGCTCACTCTGTAAAGATCAAGTTATATCCCTTGAAAATGCAGAGAGTACATGTTTTGAAATTGAAAACAAAGAACGTTTAGCAATGACATTATTAACTATACAGAGTAAAGACAGATCCGCTTGGTGGCGCTGCAGACTAAGAAGAGGCAAAAATAGCTAAACCAACACGCCAAGACTGAACCAAAGACAGCCGGGAAGGAGAAGGAAAGCTTTGTTAGCTGGAAATGAGGGAACCGGACCGCATCTGCATTTTTTTGAGGTTTCTCTGGCTACTGTTGCGATCGAGCCAGGCTACTCTGAGAGGAGGGACAACAGAGAGGGAAGGAGCCATGATTCTGCAACAAAGGCAAGTTCTCTTTCTCCTTCTTCTGCTGGGTGTGTCTGGGGCGGCCTCAGAGCCAGTGCAGTTTTCGGTAGTGGAGGAGATGGAGAGAGGCTCCTTTGTGGACAATGTGGCAGAGGCCCTGGGCCTGGAGGTGGGGGAGCTGTCAAATCGCGGAGCTAGAGTTGTTTTCAAAGGGAACAAAGAGTATTTACAGCTGCACCCTAAAACCGGGGATCTGCTCCTGAGGGAGAAACTGGACCGAGAGGAGCTGTGTGGCTCCGCCGAGCCCTGTGTGATGCCTTTCCAGATCTTACTGGAAAACCCCTTTCAGATTGTTCGGGCTGAGCTGATAGTGGAAGACATTAATGACCATTCACCTGGGTTCCTAAACAATGAGATGGTGCTAAAAATTCCTGAGAACACTTCTCCCGGAACTGTATTTATACTCGAAAATGCGCAGGATTTAGATGTAGGAAGAAATAGTCTCCAGAACTACACAGTTAGTCCTAACTCTCATTTCCACATTCAAATTGGAGGGGACGCAGAGGGCAGGAAATGCCCAGAGCTTGTACTAGATAAAGTTTTGGATCGGGAGGAGGAACCTGAAGTCATTTTAACTCTCACTGCGCTGGATGGGGAATCTCCACCCAAGTCTGGAACTGCCCAAGTCCGAGTCTTTGTAATCGACATCAATGACAATGCACCTATATTTGCACAGACGCGTTATGAGGTTCAGATCCCTGAGAATAGCTCCATTGGATCTCGAGTTGTCACAGTCTCCGCCACAGATTTAGACGCCGGAATTAACGCAGATATCGCCTATACATTTTTGCATGCCTCCGAAAACATTCGTAAAACCTTTCAACTATCAGAGAAATCTGGGGAACTTTATTTAAAGGAAAAAGTAGATTTTGAGTTAGCTCAGTCTTACATCATCAACATTCAGGCCACAGATGGTGGAAACCTTTCCGGGAAATGTACTGTTATTGTTCAGGTGATGGATCTAAACGACAATCCCCCTGAGTTTACCTTATCTTCACTTACCAGTCCCATCCCAGAGAATTCTCCTGAGACTGTGGTCGCTGTTTTCAGAGTTTCAGATTTGGACTCTGGGGAAAATGGAAGGGTGGTTTGCTCCATCCAGGATGATCTTCCCTTTGTTCTGAAACCTTCTGTTGATAATTTCTATACGTTGATAACAGAAGCAGCACTGGACAGAGAGAGCAGGGCCGAGTACAACATCACTATTACAGTGATGGATTTGGGATCCCCAAGGCTCAAATCCAAGCACTACATCACGGTGCTCATCTCTGACGTCAATGACAACCCCCCAGTTTTTACTCAGAGAACCTACAAATTGCACCTTCGGGAGAACAACAGCCCTGCCCTCTACATTGGTAGTGTCAGTGCCAGTGACAGGGACTCAGGAATCAATGCCAAAATCACTTACTCTCTGCTGCCTCCAGAGACTGGAGACCTGCCCCTCCTCTCTTATATCTCCATTAACTCAGGCAATGGCCACCTCTATGCTCTGAGATCTCTGGATTATGAAGCCACTCAAACTTTCCAATTCACTGTGAGGGCAGTTGATGGTGGTTCCCCATCTCTGAGTGGTGAGGCTCTAGTTCAGGTCATGGTCCTGGATGAGAATGACAACTCTCCCTTTGTGTTGTACCCCCTGCAGAATGGCACAGCTCCCTGCAATGACCTGGTGCCCAGAGCTGCAGAGCCAGGTTACCTGGTGACCAAGGTGGTGGCTGTGGATAGGGACTGGGGACAGAATTCCTGGCTTTCCTACCAGCTAGTCAAGGCCACAGATCCAGGACTCTTTACTTTGTTTGCTCACAATGGGGAAGTTCACACAGCAAGACCCATCAGTGACAGAGATGCCATCAAGCAGAAGCTTCTGGTGCTAGTGAAGGACAGTGGGCAGCCACCTCTGTCCACAATGGCCACGCTGAATGTGCTCGTAGTGGATGGCTTTTCTGAGCCCTTCATTCAGTTTCCAGATGCAACCAAGGAGGAGGTGCAAACTGACTCCCTTACCACCTACCTAGTCATTTCCCTGATCTCTGTCTCCTTTCTCTTCCTGGTCTCTGTTATTATCTTCATCACTTTTCACCTGTGGAAGAGGAAGAGGCATGCTAGTGATAGTAGTCAATTTGATCCAAGTGGTCTTTTCCCAAGCTATTTGGTGGATGTTAATGGGACAGGCACCTTGTCCCAGAACTGCCACTATGAGGTGTGTCTGACCAGTGGCTCAGGGAACAATGAGTTCAAGTTCCTGAAGCCCATTAATCCCACCCTTCCTCCAGCTCAGGCAAGTGGGAAAGATTCTATTGACAATTCAGACATAAGGAATAGCTTTTACTTCAATTAGGTTTGATGTGTGTTTTGATGCATTTGAAGATGTATTTTTTCCTCCCTTGAATTCCCCTTACCTCCCACCATTAGTTGCCTGTTTTTCTGTAGCACAAGAGAGTAGAAGTTTATGCTATTGCATTATGTCATAACATTTTATCCTCTCCTTTACCCCCCATACATTTTCCTCTTCCCCTTCTCTATAAATATTTCATCCTCTTCTTCCTCGTTTTTGTTTTTATGTCTCATCATTTTCTCCAGGACACTCTATTCCCCTATTACTTTTTCAAAATGAGTGAACCACCATATGTTTCCTTTGTTATTTAAAACTTAGGTTTTTAAAATATTCCTTATTCAAGAAACTCAGCAAATATGTATTAAGATATTGAGTCTTGATTCTGACTAGATACTCTTTCTCAGAGTTATCCTCAACTGCAAAGGAATATTTTTTACGATTTCATTCTTATTATGTAAATAAAAACATCTGTGGTTCTCCTGAAGGGCAATTTTGTCATTCGTTCTAATCAGGTTGATTTTCTCCTTTTATTTCTCCTTTCTTTGGTGAAAGCTCTTCAAGGAGCAGCAATAATCTTGTAAACTACTACGTGTGGCCACAAGACTTTTAATAATTGGTCATGTGCTTTTAAAAAAGTTAAATGCATTCACTTTGATATTGTTTTTAAATGATAGATAGATTTCTCTGATAATACTCTTTCTTTGGTGGTTTGTGATTTCAATCCAGAAAGCATTATATATGGATGAAAAACATAAGGAAAAACAATGAACACTACAACATTGATGAAAAACTTGTAGGAATATAACTTTATAAAAGTAAGAGGATTATATGATAAAGTGTTGTGAGAAAAGAATGTATGTCCATTTGGAAACAGTTGTGAAGGATTCAGACTGATCTGACCACTGAATTTTCCAATGGCATTATAAATGTCCATTTCTTTACACATTCTTGAGTTGATTGAGAAGAAATGATTTGGTTGGTGCCACTGGATATGTGGTGCTGTAAAACAATTCTAGTGAGCTACTTCATTATCACTATATAAATGTTTACACCATTCTTCTTCTGAAATCTCATATATTGGATTTTACCCATCCTCCCAAAGCCTAAGGCCAGAAAAACAAAATTAAACAAACATATCTTTTTTTTCTCTTCTAGTTTTCTAAAAAATTCCCTAGTTTGAGGAATATCTAACTGAGAGTATGTGTGTGTCACACTCTTGGCTAATTGTGTGGTTTCAAACTCCCTGCTTTTAAAATATTTGTCAATGGTCTTTTAGGGATTCCAACTTGAACCTTTCTCAGTTTTATCAGACCTGAAAAGTTCTCACAAATCATCCACCCCCTTCATTTCCTGTTATATAGTTAATGTTCAACATTGAAAAAAATGCAATTTATAGTACACTACTTATTTTGCCACAAAATGTAATCCCCAAGATTGGAATGTAGAAGAAAATTGTGTTTATTTGAGATAAAAAACATGATTTTTATTACTTTAAAAATTGATTGAGGAGAAAATCCTTGCCATATTATTTAAATTTCACAATACATCAAAATATGTTTCTTTCTTCTATTACCTGATGCACACGACATATGCAATGTCTTCAATCTGAGGAACATCTGTGATTAAATAAATAATTCCTAGGGAGTTGCCAGAGAGAGGGACACATAGATGTTAAGTGATTTAGCAATGGTTACATAACTAGTAAGTGTCAGAGTTGGGATTTATGACCAGATATTTCTGACTCCAAATCCAGCCATCTGTGCTTTTGCCCAACCCCAAAATGTTGTAAGTTATTTTGTGTCATTACTATAGAAATGATCCATAATCCCACAACATTAAAAGCTAACATAGGGAAAGTGAAATTGTGATTGAATTTTCAATGACAGAATATTCTCTGCATGGAGAATCATCACAAATACCATTATAATTTTCCTATATTTTTGTGCTCCTCTGGCTATTTCAGAAATTGATTTAGTGAAATAAGGCCTTTGAAAGTTAAAGGCATTGTCCTCCTGGTAGCAAAGGAAAGAAATAAAACTAAAAGATTCCTCAGAGCTAATTTCCTTTTGTTTGCTTGAATTTGTACTATTTTTCCACTCTGAAGGGGACAAACAACCAAAAAATTAGTATTTCCATATAAAAAAAATAGAACAGAAAGAGAATCGTATATTAAGTCACAAATCTCCATTACTTACACTTTCTTTTTAAAGTATTTGTATACAATAAATTCATTATGTTACTTTGTAAACTGTATTGGTTGTTTGTGTTTTCTTCTGTTCTTCCTTCTCCTCTCTGTGCCTTTTAAAGAATTCAGCCATGACTCCTATTTTTCTTTTCATTTTCCTTCCTTCTTACCCTCCTTCCTCTTTTCTTCTTTCCTTTCCTTTCCTTTCTTTCCTTTTCTTAATTTCTCTTTCTTTCTTCTTCTCTTTCTTTCACAAAAGCCACTCTCTCATACCAAAGCAAAGGATCCCTTTTAATCAAATTGCTTCCCTCTTCTCTTCTAAACTGACTAGCCCTGGAAAAACTCTTCATCCTTTCCTGATGCCCACACTCAGTCCAAAGGAACCTTTCCACGAAATCCCTATTTTCTAGAAAAACAATTCTGGTCTCAGATCCCTATAGCCTTAGTTTCCAGAGTAGTCATAAATGAGTCAAAAAACAGGTGGTAGCACTAGCATCCAAATTTTACGTGGGTCAGAAGTCTTGGCATAATTCCAATTGTGCAGAAAGGCCTTTAATGAACAGTTAGTTAAGATCAAGAACTTCTCAGGATCTATTTTCAGCCTTATAGGTTCACAGGCTTGAGGGGAACAGAAAGCATCAGCTTAAAAAAAACCACCCTGCTTCTTCCTTTCTCTCGCACAAGCTTGGCTATTTACTCCTCCTCTTATTTTGCTTCTCTAAAGTTTGTCTCCTCTAAGCTTTGTAGAATGGACCGTGGCTTTCTCTCAACCCACGTCGTTTCGTTTGCAGCCTCTGATGAAACACCCTAACTGTTGCCAGAAGGAGTAGAGAGAGATGCGCCATTGTTTAAAGGCTGAGCTCCTTTTAAATGAACTTAAAATAACACCTATATCTATATGTTTGGGGACAAAGTTGCGAATGGTTACAGCATTGATCCAGATGGTTCTGTAGAAAAGAGGTTACAAACTCTTTCAAATTCAGACCAAAATTCAAGATACGCGGAGAAGAGGTAATCAATACTTGAGACATTAACAGAAGAGAAGGATAATAAAATGAACCACGTGGTGGCGCAGCACACTAAGAAGAGGCCCAAAGGATCAGCAGATACGTCAATAGCAACAAAGACAGTCGAGAAGGAAAGCGGAATCTTTCTTAGTTGGAACTCGGGGGAAAGACCCCGTCTGGTGTGTTTCTGAGGATTAAACAGGACTGGAGACACTTCTAGGTCCTGGTTACCATTTGCGGTCGAGCTACGCTGCACAGATTGACAGGAGGGGCCAAGGGAAGATTGGAAAGGGAAGGAGCCATGATTCTGCAACAAAGGCAAGTTCTCTTTCTCCTAGTTCTGCTGGGTGTGTCTGGGGCTGCCTCGGAGCTGGAGCAGTTTTCGGTAGTGGAGGAGATGGAGAGAGGCTCCTTTGTGGGCAATGTGGCAAAGGTCCTGGGCCTAGAGGTGGGGGAGCTGTCAAATCGCGGAGCCAGAGTTGTTTTCAAAGGGAACAAAGAGTATTTACAGCTGCACCCTAAAACTGGGGATCTGCTCCTGAGAGAGAAACTGAATCGGGAGGAGCTGTGTGGCCCCATAGAGCCCTGTGTGTTGTCTTTCCAGATCTTATTGGAAAACCCCTTTCAGATTTTCCGGACTGAACTGACGGTGGGAGATGTTAATGACCATTCACCTGTATTCTTAGACCCTGAGATAGTACTAAAAATCCCCGAGAACACCTCTCCCGGAACTGTATTTGTATTAGAAAATGCACAGGATTTAGATGCAGGAAGCAACAGTCTCCTGAACTACACAATCAGTCCCAACTCCCTTTTCCATATTCAAATTCGAGCTAGCAGTGAGGGCAGGAGATACCCAGAGCTTGTGCTCGATGGAACATTGGATCGGGAGGAGCAGTCTGAGATCACTTTAACTCTCACTGCAGTGGATGGGGGCGTCCCACCAAGGTCTGGAACTGCCCAAGTCCGAGTGTATGTACTGGACATGAATGACAATGCTCCAGTGTTTACTCAGTCCCAGTATGAGGCTCAGATCCCTGAGGACAGTTCGATTGGATCCAAGGTTATCACAGTCTCAGCCACAGATATAGACGCAGGGAATTATGGAGAAATATTTTATACATTTTTACATGCTTCTGAAAACATTCGCAAAACTTTCCACCTTAAAGAGGAATTGGGAGAACTTTATTTAGAGGAAAAAGTGGATTTTGAGTTAACACGGTCTTACACTATAAATATTCAGGCCTTGGATGGTGGAGGTCTTTCTGCAGAATGTACTGTTATCATTCAGGTGATAGATCTGAACGACAATCCCCCAGAGCTGACTATGTCTTTACTTAGCAGTCCCATCCCAGAGAATTCTCCTGAGAGAGTGGTCGCTGTTTTCAGGGTTTCAGATCTTGATTCTGGGGAAAATGGAAAGATGATTTGCTCCATCCAAGATGACCTTCCTTTTGTCCTGAAACCTTCTGTTGAGAACTTCTACACATTAGTAACAGAAGGATCACTGGACAGAGAGAGCAGGGCTGAGTACAACATCACTATTACCGTCTCGGATTTGGGATCTCCAAGGCTCACATCTGAGCACAACATCACGGTCCTCATCTCCGATGTCAATGATAACGCTCCTGTGTTTTCTCAGAGAGCCTACACACTGTATCTCCAGGAGAACAACAGTCCTGCCCTCCACATTGGCAGTGTCAGTGCCAGTGACAGGGACTCAGGAATCAATGCCCAAGTCACCTACTCTCTGCTGCCTCCAGAGTCTGGAGACCTGCCCCTCTTCTCTTACATCTCCATCAACTCAGACAATGGCCACCTCTATGCTCTGAGATCCCTGGATTATGAAGCCATCCAAGCTTTCCAGTTCACTGTGAGGGCAGTTGATGGTG
>CM053769.1:396375319-396404279 GCA_028658325.1 Potorous gilbertii
ATTGGTGATATGGGTAATTAGAATGTTCAGTGTATTGGGGAGGGGGGAGGGGACAAATGGGGAGAAAATTTGGAACCCAAAATCTTGTGAAAATGAATGTAAAAAGTTAAATAAATAAATTTATTTTTAAAAAATTAAAAAAAAACACAAAAAAACTTGCAAGAAGAGTTTATATAAAACATTCCCCCTCCAAAGCTATGGCCCACTCTCTCCTTATCCACCCAAAGTCCCTGAAGAAAATTTAAAGTACAAAGAATATTTGTTGAAAATACATGAGACAGAGGGGGCTACCTTACAACTCATGGCACCAAGCGTCCTTTTCTCCCTCTATATAGTCTTTACCAAGTATTCCTTAGGTGTATCTCCCTGCTGGATGGACAGCCTACCTGAGAATCTATACCTCTGCTGAGTTCATAGTCACAAGGGGTCACAAGAGGTCTCATTCCTTAA
The DNA here is from genome assembly GCA_028658325.1 of Potorous gilbertii. NCBI lineage: Eukaryota > Metazoa > Chordata > Mammalia > Diprotodontia > Potoroidae > Potorous > Potorous gilbertii. The sequence goes on from CM053769.1 coordinate 396,375,770, forward strand.
ATTTACCTACCCTTGAGTGACTGTTACTACTTTTCCATTTCTCAGGAGCATCTCCCTGCTCTTGATGTAGAGACTGCCATGGGTCACAGCCATTCTAGTGGACAGTTAAGCTGTCATTCACCCTCGTGGGACCTTTGAATCTCTTGAACTCACACGGTTTCTACCTGCACACTTCTACCTTGAGGCTGCAGCTCATTCATCTCCCCAAGAAAGGAAATACAAAAAAGAAGCAAACCTATCCCAGGCACAAGCTTGTGTCAAAATCATGTACTGAAGACAGCTACCTTTACCCCTACTTATCTCTCGGTAGAAACAAAATAAAACCCTGTTCCAAGTCAAGAATAGGGCAGGTGGAGATGGGGAATGGGGGGTGGGGGTGGGGAAGCAGGAAGTGGGGAGGAGAGAGGAGAGAAAGAGAGCGACAGAGACAGAGGGACAGAGAGAGAGAGAGTTGATTAGTTAGTTTTGGTTCCATTCCAGCCAGTTAGAGAATTCTTTATCAGCACATAATATAAACCCCTGAGTCATCATGGCTGGTAACGTTGCTTGGACTGGATGAAGGCAGAGAATATCTGTACAAATTCCAAGGACTGACACACACACACATACATCGACCAATCCACCTCCATCCAACCAACATATTGAAAGAGTCTGATGTTATATGCAGTATTATATACTCAGAGTCTCCCATCTCTGCAAAGAAGGGAAGGGGATGAATCGTCTTATATTTCTAATTTAGGACCAAACTTTTCCATAATGTTTTTGCAGTATTCCATCTCAGTAGTGTTTTTGTTCTGCCCATTTACGTTGTTGATGTTATTGTATTTGTTGTTTTTCTGGTTCTGCTTGATTAACTTGATATCAGTTCATTTATGTTCCTGCACTTCTCTGTATTCATTATACTCAACTTTGTTGCAGCAGAGTTAATATGTTATTATATTCATGCTCCATAACTTGTTCTTTCCCATTTCATTCTATTTTTATTAATTTTCAATTTATTTTATTCTGAACTTAAGAAATAAAACAAGCATTTTCATAACATAATAGAATGGGGGAGGGGAAGGATCATTGCACATAAAACTGCAGTAGATATTATATACAATTTTCTATTCCTTTTAAATATATACATACATATTAAGTTTACCATGTAGCTTTCTTTTTAAACTTTTTTTCTCTCCCCCCCTACTCCAAGATGGCTAACATTAGAAACAAATATGTGTATGTATGTATCTATGCAAAATCATTCTACACATACTTCTACATAACATTTCTTTTTCTGGATGCAGCTAGCACCTTCCTTCATAGGTCCATTGTAGTTAATTTGGATATTTATAATACTCAAAATGACTTAGTCAACTTGTTTAGCCATTAATTGGAATAAATGGCTATCTACTTTGTTTCCATTCCTTTGCTATTACAAAAATCTTGAAAAAACATTTTTGCACATATGTCACTTTTCTTTCGTCTTATCATCGACTTCCTTGTGATAAATGCTTACCAGTGACATTTCTGGCTCAAAGTCATTTAGTCATTTTCTTCCACAACCCCAAACTGCTTTCAAGAAGAGTTGGATTATCTCACAACTTCAATAACAGTGCTTTGTTTTCACTAGTAATAAATACAATCATATATATTTATATTTATATCATTTATATTGTGTTTTTAAGACCTGTAATGTGCTTCACCCATATGATTTCATCTGATCCTCGCAACAATTCTATGCATTAGGTGCTATTATTTTTCCTATTTTACTGATAAGTAAACTGAGACTGAACGAGGTGAAGTGACTTGTCCATAGTTACACTTCTAGGGAGCATATGAGGCAAGTCAGACATGCAGAAAGTCTTCTCAAACTTCTATCTTCTTAAAGAAAACTTGATGGCCAAAGGGAGGGGATATTTAGGGATAGATTTAGACTAGTAATCAAGTCAAGTTGAGAGAAATTCAGGTTGACTTACTATTGTCTTCTCTGCCAACAGATATTTCTGACCTATCAACACTCTATACCTAAATCCAAGAACAACCCAGACTAAAAATTCTAACCAAAGTATTAAAAATCAGTTTTCCCCTTTTATAAAAAAAAATAAAAATCATTCTCTTCGCTTACCACCAGATGGCATATGGGCTTGTTTTTTTTTCATCGAGAGAGCCTGACGCAGCGCTCCCGGAAGTAGTCAGTAATGCAGAAGAAACGCAGTGGAGTTCAGCACTGCTGACGCGGACAGCGACACCGCCCTAACGTATCACATGACTCTGTTCTGGGTCCTCCAGGACTGACGTTTGACTTTGACCAATCTGATCCGGCTCCAAGAACCGCGTGATGGGCTGATTTTTTTATTTTATTTTTATTACTATTATTTTTTTTTTTAGTAAAGTCCGGATTATGCAAATACATTGTCTTGAATCTCGGATTGTTTGCTGGTGTATGAAGCAGCTGGAATGATTAATGTTCCACTCCACCGAAACCCACCTTTCTCGGACATACCTGAGTCCTACCTGTCCTTAGGCAAACACATTCTAATTCTTTGCTACTGCTGCCTTCCTGAAGAGGCAAGATTTCTCTCTTTAGGGGCAACTCATTGCCTTTTCCCATAGAGTCCTTTTCCGCCTGGCGTCGCTCTTGCTTCAGCCTTTCTCAGGGGTTTGCCGGACAGGAAAACCGGGGAACCTCAATCCCTGATCTGACTGGTTTTGCTGCATTTTTTTTCTTCAGCTAAATCTCCCAGCGAACCAAGAAAGAAGCAGATCTTTGTTCATATAGGATTAGTATCACGATCAAGGGGAGGTGTTTGACTAAATGTCATGCCTAGTGCTTAATCAGGCAGAAAAGCAGAGCTCTTTGTCATACCCTCTGTCCTTCATTTGGATGGTAAAAGGAAGGGCAGAGGTTAAGTAGAATTCAGTAAAGTGTCATCCGGAAAATATTATGAATTAGTGCTTCTCTTTGGGGTCTGATTAAGGACAGCAGAGTTTTCATAGGACGATTGGGAAGACAGAACTAGAGAAGGGGAACAAGTAGCTAGTTTTCATTGACAAATGATAATTATAGCCCAAGCTTTCCTGCATTATCATCCCTGTTATTCAAATTACACTTCCATATCTCTGGGTGCAATCACTGTACCATCTTATTTTCCACCAGCAGAGGGCAAATATGTTTCATTCCTAAAGCACCCCAAGGGAGGTGGGGTGGGGGAGGAATTCATTATGTTCTTCAAATAGACCCACCAAAGAAAGGTGTAAAAATGAGAGCTCCGCTCAGTTTTTGACAGAATGCCGGCTCTGCAGACCTTGATTGTGTGCCAGGGGATTTGTAACCTTTCTACAGGGAGATGAGGGTGCTGTACAACAAATGGCCAAAGATAGGGGCTTCGCTTGCAATCACACTGGCCACAACAATCTAAAGCAAGTTTTACACGGTTAGCTTGCATGGTACCAGTACCAATCTGGAGGGTCCTCCAAATCAACTCAGTCATTGCTTATATCAGTTCCTCACTCTCCCTTTGGTTGGGACATTAGAGGTGAGAGAATAAAATGGTGTTTCTCACAATTCCTGCTCTGTGCAGTTTTATTTAGGTTTTGCTCTCTAGACTCTCTCTTGTGATAGTCAGACCCTCTAACCTTATACTAGGTAATGGTAACTTACACATTTTTCCTGACTCATAATTCTATCAATCCTTCTGGGAAGAAATTGACTTCCCCAAAAAGTCACACTTCATCTCTACAGGTACTGAGAAGCTAACTGCAAGTTAGGAGAGAAAAGAAAAACAGTCTTGTCCCCTGTGTTGCTGCCCGAGGGACCCAGGCCTAGAAAGAGTCAGTTTTATAAAAACCTGCACAATAAGAAGTTAGTGAATTCTTGTACTTATCTATATACAGTCTGAACCAAGTACCTTACCTACAATTTTTTTTTTGACCTTTAACTGTGAAATATTTCCTAGTAAATACTAGGAAAATTTAAACAGACAAGCAGCTAAAAACTCCATTAATAGAACATATCAGCCCTCCCCCAACTACTATTCTACCTCTTAGAATTTAAGTAAACTTCAATTTCTAAACTGACTTGATTAAATTTTCAGCCTTTTGTCTTTAGGGTCCATTTAACTATCACCAAAAAATCTCTTAGTGCCTGTTTTTTCTGTAAAACTTTTAACTCACACTGCTGTCAAGTTCAAAGGACATTAAGTGATATACTTTTAAGGTCACAATGTGGATATAGTTTCTTAATCTGTATTTCTATGGAAGCCTAATACATCAACCTAGTTTTTGTGTGGGAGTGTGGCTGAAACTATTATTTTAGGATAAAGATATCTTAGCATGTACATAGTTAAACCCAGAAGATATAATTTGACCTACAGTATTAGGAATCTGCATAATAGTGAAGGATTGTACTTGAATTACTGCATTTTGGAACCATTCAATATGTGTTATTCAACTAAACTCAAAAAAACTCTCAAAAATGTTTTTTAAAAACCATATTGTAGACAAGGATATATATTAGGTATTTTAGAATGAAACTCAGAAGATAAAGGGGAAACAAGATAAAGTTGAGAAAGGAAGTAATTTGCTAAGATAACTAACATGAAAGCATTGGGAATGCAGAACAACTTGAATATTTAACACTTAATTTTCTTAGCTTTTTCATTTTTCCCCTTGTTTTTATATCACCTTTATTTCCAAACATATTCTTTTCCCCCTCCCCTGACCAGAGAAACATACCAAAAAAAAAATTCATCAAAAACCAATCAACTCACAAGAAAGTATGATAGACCAACTTAAAATTTATATATTTTTGAAGACATATGCAGAAGGTGGGATTCATATGAAATAGTAAAAGGTAAATTCAAAAGGTTGGTTCAGACCTATAATTAATCCTTAAATATTTAATAAACACCTACTAGGTGCCAGGTGATGGTTATATAAAGACAAAACCAAAACTATCTTTGTCCCTAAGCAGCTTATATTAAATAGGTCAAACAACACAGGCACACAAGTTATTACAAAATACAGACAAAATAATCACAATGTAATGGCAGGGGGCAGGGATGGGGACTAACTGTGCTGTGGAATCTGGAAAAACATCTTGAAGGAGGTGGCACTTGAACTAAGTTTTAAAGGATGCCAGAGATTTTAAGGGCTGGAGATTAGGAAGTAGTGAATCCCAGACATTCAAGATAGTCAATGAAAAGGCACAGAGATGGGAGATGAAATATTCTGCATGGGGGAACAGCAAATAGGTCAGTTTTGCTGCAAAATAAGAGTGCATGAAGATGAACTATGTGAAATAGACCATGTGAAATAAAATAAATAGACAAGTAGGCTGGAGATGGGTTTTAAACGATAGTCAGAGGAATTTGCATTTTAAACTGTATTGCCTAGAGGCAATAGAGCATTGATAGAATTTTTTTTTATCAAGGTAGTGACATTATCAGACCCCTTTATTGTGGAGGCAGGGGAGGGGAGGCAAAGAAGGAATATCGCTTTGACAGCTATGTGGAGAATGGATTGTATAGTGGAGAGATGTGTCTAGGAGACCATTTAGGAAGCTATTGCAATATTCCAGACAAGGAAGCCTATACTAAGGGTGGTAATTATGTCAGTGGAGAGAAAGGGATAGTTGTGAGGGATATTATAGTGATAGAGTCAACAATTCTAGGCAGCTTGGGATGTGGGGGCTTCAAGACTCAAGAATGAGGAAGGAAATCTGAATTACTGAATGGAAAATGGTATCCTTGATAAAAATCATGAAATGGGTAAGTGGAATGAGTGTGGAACAAAAGACAAAGTATGTTTTGGACATATTGAGTTTGTGATGCCAATGGAGCATAAAATTCAAAGTATCTAATGGTAAGTGGGTGATGTGGGACAATATAGCTCAGGAAAGACACCATGACTCTATATATAGACATAGAAATCATTTTCATAGAGATGAAAACTGAAATCCTAGGGGCTGAATAAATCACCAAAGAAAGAATATATCAATCAAGAAGCATTTACTAAGCAATTATTACACATCAAGCACTATCAGGTCAAGAATTTACTAAGTGCCTACTGTGTGCTGTATACTGTGCTAAGTGGGAGAGGAGAAGAGAGAAGAAGAGAGGAGAGGAGAGGAGAGGAGAGGAGAAGAGAGGAGGAGCTGCTACTCACTCACAGGTTGTGTTTATTCTTAGTTCTCAAAGAGGACTATGACATCAAGATGATATGACTTGCAGTTGACTTTGATTTGAGTGAGGGTCCACTATTAACACTATTAATCCACTAAACAGTTATTAATTAGTAAATAAAAAATACTAGACATACAAAGACAGAATTGAAGGAGGCCCAGACATTTAGGTACTTACATTCTAACAGTAAGAGACAATATTCCACATATAGGTGTAAAAATACTTTCTAAGGGGGCTAGAGGACCATCTCTGACTATGGGGCTCTGAACTTGTCTCCCACAGTTTCAGTTTAGTCCTGGGAAGCTTGGCCTGGAGAATTTTTTCTCACTATGGCTCACTATACCCATACATCTCAGTAGGACTCCAGGCATTATCTTTGAAACAAATCTCAGGAATAAGCTGTGTCTAGAAGCACCCTAACAAGGTTGAACAATATCCCATATAAAATATATTTATTATACAAAACAGATCAGGTTTAAGTTTGGCATTTATTTCTTCTACAGTTAAAAAGTGCTTAAATGCAAAATACTCGTAAGTACTCATGAACAAAGACTTAAAACATGAAACAGTAACCCATAACCCCCATTATAATGTCCCATAAGGTTGATACTTAAGATATCAAAACATAATATTGTCTGGTGCTGCTGATCGGTCATTTTACCTTCACATTGACTAAATTATCTGAGCAATTCCCTCAAGATCTATACCTTCTGAAAATCCAGACCATGATTCTTATATCCTCCAACTGATGGTTGGTCATCATTTCCTTTGAGGAGCACTGTAGTAGACATAAGGGGCAACATGTGCTTCCAGTCACCCAGACCTCTTAATGAGGTTATATGGATAAGAGGAGGGAGAGAAAATAATTCAAGAGGTTAGTACAGAGTTGAACCTCTGAAGTAAAGTGTCAAGATTTGAACCTGACAAGTACTAAGGGGTGAGTGGATCAGAGATTGTATTAAGGATAAAGGATAGGTTTAAGGGGAAAGGCATAGAATGAGACATAATGACAGAAGATTATGATCAAATGAAAGATAATTAAAATTTTTGTAATATTGGAGAAAAATATTAGTACTCCTCACTGAAGGCACAAGGGATATAAATTAATCAAATTATTCTAATCTAATAATCTCTGTATGGAAGAGAGAAAATCCAAAGGAAGAGAAATCTATCCTTCCTTTACAAATATCTGTGGCATATGTCATTTCCACTCACAGTATATACAACATTCACACAGAGAGAAAAAATTCCATAATAAGATAAAAATAGAGTTATGGAACTTAGGCAAAAGTTAAGGTAACTACTTTGGTTTATCACAGAGAATAGTAATCACTTAACTTTTGGCATATTTTAGAGAATCATTTTCCTAAAATCATTCAATCCCTCTGGAACTACTCTCTCCAAGGATTCTTCTTCTAGACTGTTTAAAATATGAATACTTCTATTAACTGGAGTGATCAAACACCTCTTCCTTTTCTTAGTCTGATTATTAATCTAATCAGAGAGAAGACTTTTACAGACTGAATAAGTCTCTCTCTTAGTAAATGGTTGGACCTTTGATAAGAATGATTTTCAATACATAGAATTCATAGTTAAAGCAAGACTGATGGGAGTCTCATTAGGACTGCACCAAGAACTTCAGACTAAAGTGCTGAACTATTATTTTATAATCTATAGCCAAAAGAAGGAATAGGACAGTGGGAGGGGTAGCTCAATGCACTACTTTCATTCCCTTTTATTCCCAGAAAAAAAATCAGTCTGAAACATAAAGTTTGTTCATGAATTCTAAACAGTTAAGTGATTTCGGGGATAGAGCAGTAAGCCTGGTTTCAGATCTGGCATCAGACACCTATTAGATGCAACACCCCAGACAAGTCACTTAACCTCTGCCTGCCTCAGCTACTCCAGCTACAAATTGGGGGTAATAGTAATATCTCTCAGAGTTGTGATTATCAGATGGAATGATATTTGTAAAGCATTTAGCACAATGCCTAGCACATATTAGGTAGTTAATACACACTGGTTTCCTTCTTTCTAGGATCTTGTTTCATACCTGATCCTGTTCTTCAGGTTAGATGTGGTCAGTATAAATATATATTGCTCTAATTGGCTCATTGTAAATATAGAGTTTTCTCCATTTTGGTTTAATATAAAGTATGTAGCAAAAACAATAAGATGAAGAGAACTTTTCTAGATTCCATAACAATCTAGTAGTAGGCATCATAAGATGGAGGACATTGTCTGGAATGTGTGAAAGATTATTTTATCTGTTGAGTCACAGAAAAGTATTCAGTGGGTGGGAATAAAACCCCTTTATTGAAATGTACTTGAGCCTACAGTCTTGTAACCGGAATAGTAACCAGAAGATTATTAACATTGGCAAAGCTATCTGTGATCAAAACAGTCCAATTTAAAGATAAGTAGAAATTAGAAGTAACATCATTCTTCTGGTCATCTGTCCAGTACCTAGCCTGATCCCCTTAGCCATGGCAATTACAAAATAGATATTTTACAATTATATACTTCTAGATTCTGCCAGATTGCTTTCTAGTTTTCCCAACAGTATTTCTTTACCAAATAATGAGTTCTTATCCTGAAATCTTAAGTCTTTATACTTGTCAAACACATGGTTATTTTGTTTATTTGCTGCTGTAAATTGGATGTCTACACTTTTCCATTGATCTACCTTTCTATTTCTTAGCCAGTATCAGATAACTACTGCCTTATTATATAGTTTAAGAATGGACACTGCTAAACTTCCTTCCTTTACATTTTTTCCATTATTTCCTTTGATATTCTTGACAATTTGCTTTTCCAAATGAATTTTGTTATTAATCCCAAATAAATTAAATTACAATTACATATTTCTTATAATATACATCTAACCAAACCTAAGGAGTATACTTTCTATTCTCTGTTCCACTCAATAAATCTTATGTACTGCAACCACACTTGTATATTTAATTTTTATGTACTCTATGGCTGGATGAATGTAAAGGTCAGAAATTCCACTAATTCCTTATGTCATAACAAATATTCCAGGAATCCTAACTTGTCTTAGGTACTTGATCACTGACACATCATGAAGAATTAATCACTTTCACATTACCTTTTTTCAGCATCCATATTTCAGGGTCCAGACGCCCTTAACAGGGTCATCAGTATGCCCAGGTGCATTATAAGTGACATTATTCCCAGCCCAAGAGCCTCCAGGAATGACTCATGAAGGGATTCTTGATTCTTTATAATAGACTGAGAAATGAAGTCATCATATATGGTCCACAGTTCAAATGATCAGTAAACACTTATTATGTAGCTACTATGTGTCAGACACTGTGCTCAGTGTTGGAGATACAAAAAGAAGCAAAAGAATTAATTGATCATTCAAGCAATCTGGGACCTAAGAATATGCACTGTGTCCTGTGAGTTTCAGTCTGCTGAACTCTCTCCTTCATTAATGAAGAGAATAGGGTGCTCACAAGTAGTGCAAAAATAATGTGAAACTCTCTGAAGCTCACATGGTACTGATTCAATTAATCTCTTCTTATAAGGACAGTGACTTTTTTTAATTGTACAAACTAATGGTCTCTTTCTAGGTCTTTAGATACATTCCAGATTGAAATAGCAATGTTGTCTTATCCCAAAGGTATCCAATTAAATCTCCAGCTCTATTAGGCAGTAAGGACATTCAGGTCTCCAGCTTGTGCTAATAAGAATCCTGTTAGATTAGAAAAATAAGAGAATAAAGAAAAAGGAGGTTGTTAAGAAAAGGTCACTTTTTATTATCACCAGCACAGCATTTACAACTATCTACTTTTTTGTTTTCTAACAGTTACTCATAGGCCCAAACCCATTGCTGATCTGGACCAAAGTTTTGTATGTTTTACAACTTAAGGACACTCAGGCCTTACCAGGACTTCTTAAAGAATATATTTGAAAACATCCCTGTACTTTACATATGTGTATACATATATATTTGAGGTCACTGAGGTAGGAAATGTCAAGTAAAGGCATCAGGCAACTGAAAAATTTGGTAACAATAGATCTTACCTTCCCAGCTAAATCTTTTTCAGCTACTTCCAGAAAAGCACTTATCAATAATAATTTACAGACTTTTTTGTCTTGGAGGTAGTAGACACAATCAAGATCTTAACAGGCAAATCCTCTTCTTTTCCACAGGGGAGATTTTAATAACAGTCATCCTGTCCTTTTGCCTCAAACTCCAGAAAAGTGAAAGTTCTTTCTCACTGATATGCATGAGCTCAGTATTCAAGAAGGCCTGGACTTTCAGCAGCACTTAAAAGGATACATTTAATATTTCTGCTTTTCTTAATTTAATTAAAATCATTTTTACCCTAATATATGGTCAAATTCTGTAAAGGTATCATGTACTACTGCTGAGCAAAAGGAATTTTCCTTTCTATTTCCATTCTCTTCTCTTCTTTCCATTTTCTTCAAAAAAAAAATCAAGGACAAATACAACCTATGAGTAGTCCAAGCTGCTTGAATGGTAATCCAGCCAGTTGTGTAACTCAGCTTGTCCGCTCCCTTTCCCTCTCCCTCTCCAAAGGAAGGTAAATTTTGATGGCTAGAAGCTGCCCAGTTAACTTGGGGTTTACTGGCTAGATTCCTTCCTTCCTTCCTTCCTTCCTTCCTTCCTTCCTTCGAGCAACTAGGTGGTACAGTGAATAGAGCACCAGTGCAGGAGTCAGGAGGATCTGAGTTCAAATCTCACCTCAGACACTTGACGCTCACTAGCTGTGTGATGTTGGGCAAGTCACTTAACTCCAATTGCCTCATCCTGGGTCATCTCCAGTCATCCTGATGAATATCTGGTCACTGGATTCAGATGGCTCTGGAGGAGAAGTGAGGCTGGTGACCTTGCACAGCCCTCCCTCACTCAAATCAAAGTAAAGTGCAAGTCATGTCACCATTTCTCTGATGGCATTATCTTCTTTGGCAACAAAGGACGAACACACATCCTTCCTTTCTTCCTTCCTCCTCTCTCTCTCTCTCTCTCTCTCTTTCATTCTTTTTCTCTTTTCTCAAAGACCAAACCTTAAACCCATTTCACTTTGAGGCTCATAGATTGGATCACAATGGGCCCCTGCCCAAGCTCCACTTAATGGCTATATTTTGGGCTTTCCTGGCTCAGAGTGAATGTCAATAGTAACTGTTTCTCTTTTGACCAGGAAACCTTAGGGTCTTCTCCATTCAGTTTGATTTTTTTTAATTAAAGTGGTCATACCCACTTCTTAAAGAGGCCTATTCACTGACAGTGAGAACCTGAAAAGACCTTAACCTAGAAGGGACAGGGTCTTCCATTTCATCCTGGGTTGTCTCCAGTCATCCTGATGAATATCTGGCCACTGGACTCAGATGGCTCTGGAGGAGAAAGTGAGACTGGTGACCTTGCACAGCCCTCCCTCACTCAAATCAAAGTCAATTGCAAGTCATGTCATGATTTCCCAGATGTCATGGTCCTCTTTGAAAATGAAGGACAAATACACATGGTAAAGAACAATAACTGATTACAAAAGACCTTCAACAGTTTCTTTGTAACTTCTCTGCAGTCTCCTTTGATAGTGAGGTAAATTTCACCTCATCCTAAAACATATATACAATGAGAAGATCATATCTATAAATATAACATTTAGTCATCTGAACAAAAATCATTGTGAAATATTAAAAGAAAAGGACTTTACATTTACTGACTTTTTTATCTTGATTGGTTTCTCAACATTATGTAACTGGTAGATAAGGCAATTACAGAAATTTTATTGGACTCTAAGAAAAATTTTGAACTTAACAACCAATTATGGACTATTGCTATACCAGTTTCCCCTTTTTGTTTACATATATCATACCAAGCACTAGAGCAAGGCAAAGGAGGATTACCTTAGGTACAAATGAGCTGGTCTTATAAAGTAGCAGTATCTATTGGCTACTCAATAGAAGCCAAGAAGAAAGTAACATAAGTAATAATTATTCTGCCTGGGAGGGTGAAAAAGTAAGAGGTTACAGCTTTAATTATGGATTCAGCTTAAGACTTCTGTTTCTAACTTCCCTGTCCAATTCCAGAATGATGGCCTTGGACTTGGTACTTCTGAAAACATCTGAATAGACTTCATGTAGTCTAAAAAACAATATGTCAAAGTTTGTTGGATTTTTTTTCTTCTGGATTCTTATTTGACTTTTTACTTTGCTGAACCACTCTCCCAGGAAGAGCTCTATATTCAGGCATTGATTTGCCTTGAATTATACTAGGCCCTTTCTGAACATCAATTGATATAATTTAGCAATATTGAAGATAAAAATTACTTGAATACTCTATACCAGTGTGGTTTAGATATCCATTCATGATCGAAAACTCTGCATAGAAAGCCTGTTTTGGATTTAAATTATTTCCAAATATGCCTAGTGCTTAAGAACTTTACTTTTTTTTCAGATTCTGCTCTCTAATTAGACTTCCAAGTTCCCATATTAACTCTAGACATTCAGGACTATATACATTTGAATACTTAAGACAATCTTTAACCAAAGAAAGAGTACTGTGTCCCATACAAATATCTGTAAGAAGTGATAGCTCTAATTCTTAAGAGTCATAGCATTCTGATGAAAAAAAAAAAAAAGGTCTAATCCCACAATGATAGAGAAAGAACACTCAATCCAAAGATAATACCCCCTTCCTGCTTAGAACTTCAGCCATAAGGACCTCTAAGTTACAGGTACACCCCACAGAGCAGAGTAACACTTCAGGCCAGCCTCAGCCCTTTGAACATTCATATTTAGAAACATAGGATTATAGTTGTGGTGATAATTATGACCAGCCCAGCCCATTGGGGTAGATAAATCAGAAGGTCACAGGGGACGAAGGCATTGGAAATTAGAGAAATGGTTACATATTTTCAGATGACAGTACTAATAATATTTACCTGTGTAATATATGTTTTACATATAATTGCATATGTTCATTGATGCATGAAATAATTACTACACTTTTAAATATGCTTCTGTTTTATTCCATTCATATGCATGTTTATTATGCATGCATTGTTGATACATTAGTTTGTTAACTATGCATAGTTCTGTTATTTATTTGTGTATGCACTGCCATTTTTGCATATGGTCTTTTATAGTCCTACCGTTACTTATTGTTTTGCTACTGTGCATATTTGCTTGTGTTATTAGCCTATAGTGTGTTTTTGTGACTTGTGTATATAATACATTCTGCACTTAACTTAGCCCTGTAATCACTAAGGCAGTTTGTCAAAGAATGCTTTGTAGTATTCTATATCTATTGCATATATTGTTACTATATATTTGTCTTAAGTATTCAAATGCATATAGTCCTGAATGTCTAGAGTTAATATGAGAACTTGGAAGTCTAATTAGAGGATAGAACTTGAAAAAAGTAAAGTTCTTAAACACTAAGAATATTTGGAAGTAATTTAAATCCAAAACAGGGTTTCTATACAGAGATTTAAATCATGAATTAGAAATCTAAACTGCACTGGTATAGACTATTCAAGTGATTTTTATCTTGATATTGCTAAATTATATCAACTGATATTTTGAAAGGGCCTACTTTAACTCAAGACAAATCAGTGTCTGAATGTAAAGCTCCTCCTGGGAGAATGGTTCAGGAGAATAAAAAATTAAATCAGAAATCCAGAAAAAAATGAACTTTGATATAATCAGTTTTTATCTGGAGTGCTGGGTTAATAATAAATACTCTAGTAAATGCTAATGTTATTCTGATGCTGTAAAGTGTGCAAAGATAGGAGAATAGCAGCTTCTTAGCACCCATACAATTGCTGCTGCACAGATGTCTTTGTGACCATGAATTTGATGGTGAGTGAATGTCAACACAAAAAAGGAAAAAATCTTAGCTTCCCTCTATTTGCCAAGAACAATGGTGAAGTTCCTATTTTCCTTCACTCTGGTACTCTCAATGAGTCTATATCCCTTTGTTTTTTAAAAGTCTCTTCATTTTCCCTATTGATCATATTTTCAAATAGTCGATATCCTGATTATATTGGTAAAACCTCTTTTAGAAGGAGTAAGTGGCCTGAACCTTCATATACACTTATGAGATCCAGAAATTTTTACACATCTAAGGTAGGGAAATTTTGTATGGTTTGGTATTGAGGAAAGATTTAAAAAAGGGTCTAAGAAAAAGACAACTAAGACCAAATAGAGAGGCTTCCTTCCCACTCCCACTCCCCCTCCCCACATGAAATACTCAATGGTAGTGATATTTGCTATTCCCTTCTGAGAAAACTAGTGAAGAAAAAGCTAAAGGAGTTAAATAGCAAGGCATAAGACTTTCTTGTTGTTGTTTCTTTGTTTTATCACAGGCACTCATTCAGATGGTGGAGAACTGACCAAAAATAACAACAACCAGATTCTTAAGAATCTGACTGATTTAATCTTATATTTCACAAACATCTAAAGTGACCTTTACTTCCGCGTATCCTTGCGACCCTTTGCTCATGATATGAGGGTGCTGAACAGCTCTGTGAAGCACAAAGGAAAAAGGGACCTTTCCTGGAAGAGGGCTGGAATCCTAACTTCCCAATCCATTATTAGAGCATCTCCTGTCTCTAACTGGGGGCATATTCATAAGACATTTGTTATGCTTCACAACTATACTTCCAAAGATAGAATTACTAGGAACTTTGATTTTTAAATCTGTCCCTAAAGACCCTGAACCTAACCTGAAAATCTCTGGGGTTACATATTCCTTTAATAGGTCATCTCTTTTAGAAAAGACTAGCATAGGGGTTATAGTTATCTTGTCTTCTTTCAGAGTGATAGCTCTGAAAATCCATAAAATAGAACTTAGCAGAGAGGTATTATGGGGCCCAAATTCTTGGCTTAATCGTCAAATCTCTGTGAATATTCTATCTTCTCTGTCCTGGCCCTGTCTGTATACCATACAATCTATGTAAGTCTAAAGAGGGCTTTCTGATCTAAGATCAGTCAGGTTATCTTGGTTTTCATAGATTAAATTTTGTTCCTTCATCTTGAGTAACTTTATAGAAGCCCATTTGTATGAGAAAGAAGTTTACTTTTAGCAGTTAGAAAGAAGAACTTTGTACCAAGGAATAAGGAAAGAACTCACCATCTCCCTTAGCATAGAGAAAAGCATCACAGACAGACAAGTTTTGGAGAAAGATAAGAATTCTAGTTTGACAAGCTCTCCCTCTGTGGAATGTTTTGGGAACTCTGAGACCTACTTTCAAAAAAATGTTTCCCCTTGGTATTTACTTGCCTGAATTCTATATTAGTATACATAATTTTATTATTATAATGCTTTGATCTCTGCTAAAATGCCAACAAAAAATAAAACACTGATAGAAAATAATGTTTTCATTATGCATACCTTAATGCAAAATAGTTTTAGAGGCTCTATCCACGTATTATCATGGTCTTTTAACTTCTCTGAGCTTCAGTTTTCTTATTTGCAAAATAAGGACTTTGGATTAAGTGTCCTTAAATTTCTAAATTCTTTGATTTTTTCATGTTTAAACAGATTTTAATAGTTTTGATACCTGAGGGGAATAATGAGAAAAGGTCATCAAAATAGGAATCTCACCAAAGGGAACAGGTAGAGGGTGAAGAGACAAATTTTTAATTATAGATGGTCAGTTATCTATAGAGGTTAAGACAAAGGTAAAACTGCTATCAGAGCATCATGGCTCCACTGGCCTGACTTTGGGGGCCAGTTATTTATAATCATGTTGACTCTAAATATATGAGCACTGAATTTGGCTCTGTGGATGTGTAAAATATATTGTATAAACTCAGAATTAATGTATGTTCCAAACATTCAGTTCTAGAATAGTGACTAGAGGTAACTGCTGGCTGAGGCCATACAAATGGTCACCTGCAATAGTCTTCACCTCTTACCTAGCTATTGTGGTTCACCCAGCATTCATTGGGAAATCCAACTTCTCAGGAAGGGGAATTAGCTGTCCATTCCAATATTCATTGGCTTTTGTTGTGCAATTATTTCAGTTTTGGCTGACTCTTCATGATCCCATTTTCTTGGCAGACATTCTGGAGTGATTTGTCATTTCCTTCTTCAGCTCATTTTATAGATGAGGAACTAAGGCAAACAGGGTTAAGTGACTTGCCCAGGGTCATACAGCCAGTAAGTATCTGAGGTCAGATTTGAACTGAGAAAGAGGAGCCTTCCTGACTGCAGGCTTGGCACTCTATCCTCTCCACCACTTAGCTGCTTATCACTCCTGAAAAAAAAATAGTATTTATAGAAATAGTTATGGGCCTAACAGTCTAAGGATTTCCCCCAAAAAGTGATTGGGGGTAGGAAGTACAAAAGGTACTCAATATGTAAATATGAGTCAGATATGGAACAGGTCATTTAGTCTCACACAGAGAAGGTGATGTTGAGCATTAGAGAATCATGGCATACATTATAGAATAATTAGAGAAAAATTCAGTAGCTTATAGTAACTATTGTTATAGCTGACTAGAAGGCTGTTAGAGAAGCTTCAAGGTATAAAGAGTTTGGTCATTCTGTCAATTAACCGTCACATTTCATCTTTGTGTTGGATATTGTCTAATCACACACCCAAACTTGGTCTTCTTTTTGTCAGTCTGATAACAGTGCTTCCTCTGTCAGCCACTAAAGCTCTGAGTTACCAGTCTCATTGCCTTCCTAGTGGAAAAGGCTGACACTGAAATTGCTCCAGACGTCTGATGTTCTCAGAGTTTAATATTAAAAAAGGAGACATACAAGAGAGGAAAAAGCATCCAGTAGCCCAGGTAAAGTCCCTGTTTCTCATGGAGAGTGGCAGCCCCTGCTGCATTATGTGAGGGCAGAGATGGATTACCAGTATCTGATCCT
Organism: Potorous gilbertii; assembly: GCA_028658325.1. Taxonomy (NCBI): domain Eukaryota; kingdom Metazoa; phylum Chordata; class Mammalia; order Diprotodontia; family Potoroidae; genus Potorous; species Potorous gilbertii. The sequence continues at coordinate 396,392,810 of CM053769.1, forward strand.
CACTGTGATTAAAGTCTTAATACCTGAAGGGCTGTTTCCAGAAGGAATGGCCTTCTCTTCCCTTCACGGAGATCATATCTTGTTACTTGGAGGCAAGCATCCCAGAGGGGAGCCCAACATAAAGCTATGTCTTCTACTGAGTGTAGTGTCATATATCTCCAGAACTTCTTCAGCAACCAATTACAAGATTCAATGAATATAGTTATTCATGGCTAGAAGCTCCCATACCTTCCAAAAGAGTTTCTTTGCAGTCTACCAGAAACTGATAGACAATATCTATGCATGTTTTAGGTGGTGGGGGGCAGGGAGAGATCTTCTTTACCTAGTTAAATGAGTAATAATTGCAATGAATGTAAAACTGTGGGTTTCAATAAGAACAATTTAGTGTATTTCTATATTCCCCAAGGACCAATAAGAAAGAATGAAAAAATCATCAGAAACCATCCAGTCCAGCAGGCCGTGACCCCAGACATTATGCCTTTCTGTCCTTAGTATTGACTTGAGTCATGTCCCAGTAGGCTAAAAATGACTTCAGATCCAAATAATATGATGATTAGGCCTACTGTACTCATAATAACATCCTCTGTTTGGATCAGAAGGAACAAAATAGGAGGGGAAAGCTGAGGGCTTAATATCTCAATATGTCTCAAAATAATGGCTTATTTTAAAGAGGTTTTAAGATTTATGATGTTCTTTACATGCATTATTGTTTCATTTGGTCTTCACCATAACCTTATGAAATAGGAAGTACAGGTATTAGTATCTTGACAACAGTAATTCATATTATATATTTAAAAAAGCTTTCCTCACAATAACCTTAGGAGGTAGGCAATACAAGTATTATACAAAGTGATGTACAGATTTGCCAGTGCTTTGCCCAGTAAAACTACAGTAGCCATTTATAGTCCCAACTTTCAATGATCCAGTATATTGAGTGAAAGATATCATCTAGATCTATTTTATGTGAGACATGTTGGTTCCTTCTATGATCTCTTTTCTTCCAAGCTTTTGAGAGCCATCACATGAAAGTCATCATGTGGTCATTCCCCATTAATGGAAAACCAGAAGGGGTCAGTCACATCCCATGAGGAGGACAAGGGTTTAAATCCCACCTTTGGTTTTAACTACTTGTGTGGACCATTGGCAAGTCATTTAGTCTTCATGGGCCTCAACTCCAAACTGTTGACTGATATCACATCTCCAAATGCCTTTCAGACATTTCAAGCTGGGTGTCCAGTAGACATCTTAAACTCAACATGTACAAACCAGAATTCATTATCTTTCCCCCTCAACCATCCTCTACTCCTAACTCCCCTATTACTATAGAGGGCAACACCATCCTCCCAGTCCCTCAGACTTGCAACATAGGAGTCATCCTAGATTCCTTGTAATCTCTAAACTTCTATATTCATATGTTACCAAGCCCTGTTGATTGCACCTTTGCAACATCTCTTGAACATGCTCCCTTCTCTCCTGACGCAGCTACATTGGCTTACTCCTGGATCATTGCAACAGCCTGCTCATAGATCCACCTGCCTCAAATCTCTCCCGACTCCAATCCATTCTTCATTCCTCAATCCATCCATCACTGAAGTGACTTTCTTAAATTACAGGTCCAATCATCTCTCTCTCTCTCTCTCTCTCTCTCTCTCTCTCTCTCTCTCTCTCTCTCTCTCTCTCTCTCTCTCTCTCTCTCTCTCTCTCTCTCTCTCTCTCTCTCTCTCTCTCTCTCTTTCTTCTCTCTCTCCTCTAGTGGCTTCCTATGGTCTCTAGGATAAAACACAAAATGCTTTCTTTGGCATTCAAAGCCCTCCATAATCTAACCTCCTTCTACCTTTCCAGTCTTCTTGCATCTTACTCCCCAACATTTGTAGTTTGAACCAGTGACACTGACCTCCTAGCTGTTCCATGAACAAGACACTCCACCTCTCAGCTCTGAGTATTTTTTCTGGCTATCCCCTGTGTCTGGAATGCTCTCCCTCCTCTGCTGTGATGACTGACCTCCCTGGCTTCCTTTAAATCTCAACTAAAATCCCATCTTCTACAAGAAGCTTTCTCCAGTCCCTCTTTATTCCAGTGTCTTCCCTCTGTTAATTATTCTCTATTTATCATGTACATAGCTTACATATTTGTTTGCATGTTGTCTCCCCTATTAGACTGTAAGTTCCTTAAGGGCAGAGTCTGTCTTTTGCCTCTTTTTGTATCCTCAACACTTAATACAGTGCCTGATACATAACAGGTACTTCATAAATATTGATTGATTGATTATCTGAAGGAATTAAACTATATGGCCTCTGTGATTCCATACAACTCTAAATCATGATTCTATGACTGTTTCAACACACCATATTTTTCAGAATGCAGTAATATTCCACAATAATTCCACAAACATTTCTTATCATGTGCTGAGCTCTCTGTTAGATCTTGGGAGAGCTGAAAGTGTAGATAAGATACAGTTCCTGTCCTTCTAAAGTTTACAGTTTTATTACAGTGTAGCATGGTATAAACAAAGAAAACTGTAATTTAAAAATTGTGATAAGTCCACGGAGCAAAACAAAGTCTTAAGTGATGTCTGAAGAGCAAAGATGTATTATTAATTTCTCTTCCGTGCATCTTCCACAAGGCTGCTAAATTGATATTCCTAAAACAGAGATCTGACTTTTTCACTCTCCTGCTGCCTGAGTTCGAATCCGACCTCAGATGTTTCCTAGCTATGTGACCCTGTGCAAATCACTTAGCCTCTGTCTGCCTCAATTTCCTTCAGTGTAAAATGCAGGTGATAACAACACCTACCTCCCAAGACTGTGGTGAGGATCAAGAGAGATGTTTGTGAAGTGCTTAGGACAGTACCTGGTACATAGTAGGTACTTAATAAATGTTCCATTCCCTCTTGTCTCATACTGAGAGTCTCCCTCCCTCAACTAAAAAAACGTTAGCAGCTCCCTAATAACTATATGATAAAATGAAAAATGTTCAGCCTGGAATTTAAAACCCTCCACAATATGACTTCAATACAGTTTTCCAGTATATAAGGTTTTTTGTTTGTTTTAGAGGTATCATTATTTTCTTTTTATTAACATATTTTGTTTGACATTACTTCTTTTCCAAATATGTCTCCTCCCTCTCCTCTCCCCTTCCTTGGGAATGTATCCCTTATCACAAAAAAAAAAATGAAGAACAAAGAAGGAAAAGCTGCAGAACTAAGCAACATATCATCCAAGTTTGATTGTGTCTGGGTTGCTGTATACCCATAATCTCCTACCTCTGCAAAGATGCCTTTTCTAATCAGTTTTTTGGGGGTTCAGGTTTGGCCCTTTCATATATTCTTTATTTCTAATCAAATGATCATCTAGTTGTTCCCCATAAATTACATTCTATTTCTCACTTCCAAGCTTTTGAATATCTAGGTGGCCCAATGGATAGATCACTGGCCTGGAGTCAGGAAGACCTGAGTTCCTTTACTAGAAGACACTTACTAGCCTGAACAAGGGGATAGAGGTGGAAGATTGATGTTGAATAAGGCCTGGGTAGACCAGAGAAAGGGAGTTGTGTATGCAAAGTTTGGAAAGGTAGGTTGTGAAGGGTTTTCCATATCATCCGGAGGAATTTGTAATTAGCCCTATGGTTAATCAGGGACCACTAGAGCTTGCTTCCTGAGCGGTGGAGTGACATAGTCATATCTGTGCTTTAGGAAAATCACTTTGGCAGTTGTGGCTAGCACAGACACTAACTAGCTGTATGACCTTGGGCAAGTAACTTATCCTGTATGCCTCAATGTCCCTGACATTATAATGGGGGCAAAAATAGCACCTGCTTCCTGGGGTGATTGTAAAGATCAAATGAGATCATCCTTGTAAAGTACTTAGCACAGTGCCTGGCACATAGGAGGCATTCTATAAATGCTGGTTGTGATCATTGTTATTAATGCACCACCACCATCAAACCCCACCCCCACACGCATACACACACCCTTCACCCTTGCTTCTCAGAATCCTCACCTTTCTTGGAAGCACAGCTCAAGTTCTACCTCTTATTATGCTTTTTTTATTTTCTCAATTGTTAATGCCCTTGGGATCTGACCTCAAAACCAGGAAGACTTAGGGTCAAGCCCCACCTCTGATCTTACTATCTGTGTGACCCTAAGGAAGTCACTCAATCTCTCAGTGTTCTAGGCAACTCTGAATAAATGAATACCAACCTGCATTGGTAGAAGGAATTCTCTCACCTGAAAGTTATTTAAAGTAATGAAGTAATTGCAGAATCAGGCCTTATCCCTATCCTTATACTTCTTAATTATATCTTGTATTCCCTAGTAGAATTTAAGATCCTTGAGGGCAAAGACATTTTCATTTCTTTCTTTTTGTCTCAGGTACCCAGGACAAGGTCATGGATACAGTAGGTGCTGACCATGCATTTGTTGGATTGGATTGCATTGGATTGTGATTCATCACTGTGCTAGACAAGATACCATTTGAGTTGGTTTTTGAAGAATGACTAGGAACCCAACAGAAAAAGGTAAATGGGGAGAAAAACAAATCTCTCTGTTCAGGTAATGGAGATTAGTTTAGTTTGGTTGGCATGTAGAATGCATGCATTGAAGTAATAGGAAATGTCAGGAAATGAAAGGTGGTGCCAGATTTTGGGGGAGGTGGTAGTCCTTGAATTTGAGGAAAAAGCATTAGAACTTTACTTGATACACAATAGTGACTGAAGATCTTAGAGCAGAGGCATGATGTAACAAGATCTGCACATAAAGAAAATTAGTTTGGCAGAACTGCTTTTCAACAATTTTGAATGGGAGTGGGTAATGTGAACAGGTGATCCATTATGCAGATATTGAAATAGTCCCAGAGAACTAAGGTGGGTAGCTATGAGAACAAAAAGGTGGAGACAGATGAGAATGATACGGCCACAGTGTAGTTGAGAGGAGAGAAAATCCAGACTGTTAATAAAAATACAGATCATGGATCCACTGGAATATTCGACCAAAAGGATTTGATAACTGATTGGATCTGAGAGATGAGGGATAGATAGAGAAGAGTCAAAGATAACCCCAGAGTTTTAAACATGAGAGTCTTGGAGATGGTGCCACTGACAAAAGTGGTATAGTGGCATAGTTTTAAGATATTAATTAAGATATTAATCCAGGGATCTCATTAGAGAATTGTGCCTACCTGCCTATTCCCAGTAGAGGGAAGGAACAGATTATGTTTCTTGACCCGTAACTAAGGCCTGGAATTGAAGGAAAGGAAATGTGTTTTTCTTTGCAGAATATTCATGTGAGAAAATAGCATTGTTCTACATCTATCTGTATCTGACTGAGCAACTCTCCTATACACAAAAGTACATCACCCCAAGAAAAATCTAGACACCAAATTTCCTAATCCAGATGGTGTTTCTGAAAATTTGATGTGTGAGAACCCTGGCTTGATTTGTTTTACCAAAAAAAGAGGATGGGAAAAGTTACAGTCTTGGTGATTTTCCAAAACAAAATATCAGCTAAGAGTATGACTTTTTTTTTGCCCCTAGCCTGCTATCTGTCTTCTGATCAGTTAGCAATGGCCACTATGACAGAGAAGAATATTCTATTATTTGCTACCAAATTGAAACTGCAGAGATTCAGTGAACAAAAACTAGAGTCTTATTACAGTGAATCAATATGTGAGGGTCTATTTGTGATGTTCAACACTGATAGTAGGCGAGACCTACCTTTAATTTCCTCTAAAATATTAGGATATTTCAAAATGTCCACAGTTACTGATTAGGCCATTGTGTATTTGATCTTAGTGATAGAAAGTAGTCAACTTTTCAATTTTGCTCTTATCTCTGGTCCATAAAGTATACTTTCCACACATCACAACTAGCTAACTCTAGCTACAGCAAGAACATTAATAATTTGAGACTCAAAGCTGCCAATTCCTGGAAACCATTGTCACCCAAGGGGCCTCCCAGTATGCAAGGAGATGGCTGTGTAGTCACTGGGGAAGGATCAGCATTTCATCTACAGTCCTCATGCATTGGAGAGGATGCTAGTTTTTAAATCAAAGTCAAATCCAAGTCTTTGTGTTTACTACCTGAATGGCACTGGGTAAGTGACTTGTTCTCTATGAGCCCCAAGATTCCTTATCAATAAAATGAGACGGAGTGAACCAACTGATCCTTCCAAGCTTTAAAGACATGATCCTATTTGAAAAAGAAACCAGCTCTTTTTGATGACTTTGATTTATTTTTAATATGATTATAGGATTAGGCTACCTTCTTTAGGAAGAGCTAGCCCTAAACTAAGCCAGACAATGTAAATAGTCTCTATATATGGATTTGGTGAATAGATTGAGAAGACTTTATCATCTAGTAGTAGATAGTTTAGAAGAATAAAATAATCATAAGATTAAAATATTTTTCAAAATACTAAGTCCCTCTTTGTAGCAGAAAGGGAGACTGACCAAAGGCTAAGCAGAAAACAGGGTTGGCCAAAGGCCAAGTTCCCATTTTTGGTAGTTGGTAAAAGGTCAGCTAGAGGTTACATTAAGTCCCCTTTTCTTTTTGTTTGAGCTAGAGTCTAAGTCGAGTCAAGGATTCTGCTAAGTAAGATGGAGGTGACTGCTAGTCATTGACCACAAGTTCCTCTTTCCTAGTGTACCTTTTGGTTACAAAAGGTACCACCTGGAGGAAAGAACATCTGGCATAGGAGTCTGAGAGAAGCTACCTAGTCAGATGACCTGCCTTGTTCAGTAGAATTCTGGTCAAAACAAGCTTCTATAATTTTTCCAATTTCTCTTTTTTGTTGTAAAAATCATCTCCATAAATCACTCCTTGTCTCTGATGTCTGAGGAGTCAAGTGACCTGGTTTAATATGCAAATGCTAGTTTTGCAGATTAAATCATAGATGGCTTAGTAGCTTTATCCTCAGTTTCCTTTTATTTCAGATAATCAATTTTAACATATTATAACCCCTAAGAAATAGCCCTCAGCTACTCTGGGTTCACAGTTTTCCCTCTTTATTTTCTAGAACTGTATATGAGGAAGAGAGATTAAAATCAGAGACTGAGTACCCTCCAGGAGACTAATGTAAAGGGCAAATGTCAAGCTTGCCTTGGTCATGCTTTGGCTGACTTTTTAAAGGGGGATGGCTACAGTGCTTGATGGTAGTTAGTTTGTGGTGGAGACATAATGGGAAGAGATATGAAAGAGGAAACACTCATGGGCAGATCAGAGGGTGTTCCAGAGCCAGTCAGGTGAATTCTCTTATGGCGAACTTCAACTGGCTTCTTACCAATAGCTGGAGTTGGTGATTGCCTGTATTACCACAATCACCTCCTAATTTTCTCCCTGCCTTACACCTCTCCCCTCTACAAATCATCCCTCACACAACTGCAAAAGTGATTTTCCTAAAGCATAGGTCTGACTATGTCACTCTGATGGGGTGCTTGACTGCCTGTGCTTGGACCCCAATTCTAAAATCACATTTCTCTCTAAAAATCACATTTCTCCCTAGCCTCAAAACACAATCCAAGGCAGTTTCTCCCCAGTCATACAGCTTGCCCCAGCAACAACTATTGTCTTCCTTCCTGCTGCAGTAATAAGCTGCACCTATTGAATTTATTAATCTGAACCAGCTGTGTACTGATTGAATTGACTGTGCAGTGAGCCATAATGACATTTACTATTCACTGACCAATCATATGTATCCTAGACTTACACATACGTATGCTCCCTTATATTTTTCTTGTCCAACAAGATATTGATGAGAGTAGTCTGGTATTCCTTAGTTAGTTCTGACCATTATTTGATTTAGTGATGTTTCACAGCTAAAACCACAGCTTCAAGTAGTCCCACCTGATGAATTCTGGGTAAAATACCTGTGCAGTAGATACTAAAAGTTCATGTTCCTTTAAGAACTAACCACTCCTTAACCACTCCGTAATCTCAGCCTGAATCACCTAGTTAGCATATTTGGCACATGTTTTACTATAGAATATCCTATATAAATTTTACCTGTACCCCTCTAAGGTTGCAGGTTTCCTAAGAACTCTTGCCCACTGAAAAGCCTAACAAATTTTTACCTTGACCTCTAGAATGCTTGAGTCCAAGAATTCATTCCAGGCAACCTGCCCCTGGTACACCAATCTTTGCAGGAGGTCTCATATTCTCCCCTCTCCCTGCCTGCCTCCAGCCCTCATCAACTCCACTGCTCAATAAAGTCTAGTGGCTTAATTTTATCCCTAGGGCTAAATATAAATTCTTCTGGATGATATTTAAGACCTTTCACAACTTACCTTTCCAACCTCAATACACATGATTCCCCTTCACACACTCGCTGATCCAACCAGGTCTTACTTGACAATTTTCCACTTCTATGCCTTTCTTCAGCCTGTTCCCCCATGTCTGTAAAGCACTCCATAACTTCTTTCAAAATTCAAATTGTGTCACCTTTGGACATGGTCTTTTTCAGTCCTTTCCTGAATTACTAATGCTTTCTCTAACCACACCCTCACAAGATCTTTATATTTATATATCTGTTTATATATTTTTGTATATACTTATTGAGTGCCTACAATGTACCAGGCACTATATCAGGCACTATGGATAACAAGATAAAAGAGAAGACAGTCTCTCCCCTCAGTAAGCTTAAGTTCTGCTATACAAGAAGACTAGATAAGTTGTATTGTGGTAAAGCAGATTCCCTTTTCCCTGTGACCTTGGATCAAGAATACTTAATAGGACCTATAGTGGGCGAGTTGACTAGGAGACCCAAAATCAATTTTCCCCATCCCAGAAAAGACACAAAGTAGGATCTATTAACAGAGACAATGAAGTATTAAAGTCTTAAAGGAAATGTTTAGGGTAGCTAGGTGATGCAGTGAATATAATGCTGGAACTGGAGTCAGAAAGACCTGAGTTCAAAACCTCAAATGGATCACAAAGAGTCAGACTGGACTAAATAACAAAGAGAAGTCTTTACACTTTGTTACCCTTTGGTGAGGCAGTGAACTATTAATTGGAGAAAGGACTGACCATGCTCCTCAAAGCCCTTTAAAAGGCAAGAATTCAAAAAAATGGAAAAAATAAAGAAATAATATTCCTCACCTGTCTCCCACATCAACTGACTGACTCCTTACAGAGTATGGCTCCTGACCAACTTCCCACATACACCCCTCTACTACATACTCACAAAAAGAATTTGGGGTACTTCTCTTCCTCCAGTGAAAGTAAGGAATAGAAACTATAAGATGAGGGAGAAGGAGATTGAAAAATCAGATTTTGCCAGACACAGTGAAAGCTATTCCCAACACGTGGCTGTTTGCATCATTGTGTTTTAACTTTTGATTTCAGTCATATAGAGTCATGTTCTTTGGGGCTATACTGAAGAGGGACAAAATCAGATATCCAGATGATAAACCAAGAGAGTTATGAGAACTTCTTTTTGGTTATTCAGTCATTATAGTCATGTTCATAGTAGTTGCCATTTCCTTCTTCAGTTCATTTTACATATGAGGAACTGAGGCGAATAGGTTTCAGTGACTTGCCTAAGGTCACACAGTTAATAAGTGTCTGCAGCTAGATTTGAATATAGAAGGATGAGTCTTCCTGACTCCAAGCCCAGCACTCTATTCATTGTGCTGCCTAACTATCCCAAGGGGGATTTTGGGAAATCAAATAAAAAACTTGCGGACAAACTAAGGATATTTGGATGGCTAGATCTTTTTCACACAAGTATAGTTTCAAATGTGCTGGTATAATTTAAACTTGAAATGCCACCTGGTGGTTTGTAATAGCCCTATAGCATCAACACTAAGTCACAACTAGTGCAACCAACACTATATCTAATGTATAACGAGTGTCCACATGGGACACAAATTGTCTCTATGTGTGAGTGTTTTACTATAATCCTATGTCCACTTTTTTCTATAGAAAGGATAAAAGTTATTGGCCCATGGACCTGGAAGCCTGAATGACCACAGGAATAAGTTTGTGCCAAGAAAGGGTGAAGGTCAATGGGGGAGTGCATCCAATTTCAACTACTCTCAGCATGAACAGTATTTTAGGAATCAGAAGAGTATTTGAGGCCAGTTTCTATGAGACTAGTGATTTGTAAACTGTCTCATTAGAAGACCATTTGATAGGATCAAAAGAATGTGAATTAAAAAATATGACCTTGTCATATTATAGGCAGCAACACTATAATATTTGAGGTGCTGGGTTTTTTTAAAATCATATTTAAGTTTTTTTATTATGGACTTTTAAACATTTCATTATAAGAATATGAATAAAATAAAAGATTGTATATTAACTTGTGAATTTTTATGTAGTTTGTTTTTTTTTTTTAAAACTTTCACTCTAGTCAGAACAATAGGCCTCAGGAAAGAGTGGTCCCCAATAAGTCATAGATGGAGGGGATGACTTTCTGTTTATTAGACCCCCTTGACTAAAAGTTGACACATCGTGGGGAGGAGCCAAGATGGCGGAGTAGAAAGACACATTTATGCTAGCTCCAAAACCACAAACTATAAAATATCTGTAAAGAAGAACTCCTAACAAATTCTGGACCAGTGGAAGCCAAAGAACAACAGAGTGGAGGAGATTTCTGTTCCAGAAAGACCTGAAAAACCCTCACCAAACATCTGTCGCACACAGGACCAGAGCGGAACCCAGCCCTACATTGGCTGCGCAGTCCCTGGAGGAACAGATCTGAGCAGGCTTCAGGGATGGAATCTTCAGTGACCGCAAAAGTCCCTCGACCCACAGGTGATGCAGGTCAGTGAGAGAGACCTCTGGGGTGTCTCCATAACTCAGGCCCCCTCGGGAGGCAGCAGCAGAGGCAGTGGGAGGCCAGAGGTTTCCAGAGCAGGCAGGAGTTTCATTACAGAAGGTCTCTGCATAAACCCCCTGAGGGAACTGAGCCTGGGAGGCGACCCTGTCCCCACCTGAGCACCAGAACTTAAGCTCCCATTGTATAGCAGCCAGGCCTGCTGCCAAAAGCCCTGAGGCTGGGGAGCAGCATTTGAATCTCAGACCCCAAGCACTAGCTGGGCGGATCTAAGCGAGGGTGGAGAGGAATCTCAGAAGCCAAGTAACTGGCAAAATGCCCACAAAAGGGAAAAAATATAAAACCATAGAAGGTTATTTTCTTGGGGACCAGATGATTCCACCATTCCTCTCTGACGAGGAAGAACAATGCTTACCATCAGGTAAAGACATAGGAGTCAAGGCCTCTGTATCCCAAACATCTGAAATAGATATCCAATGGGTTCAGGCCATGGAAGAGCTCAAAAAGGATTTTGAAAATCAAGTGAGACAGGTGGAGGAAAAACTGGGAAGAGAAATGAGAGAGATGCAAGAAAAGCATGAAAAATGGGTTAATACCTTGATACAGGAGACCCCAAAAAAATACTGAAGAAAATAACACTTTGAAAAATAGGCTAACTCAATTGGCAAAAGAGGTTCAAAAAGCCAATGAGGAGAAGAATAC
>CM053769.1:396404779-396437523 GCA_028658325.1 Potorous gilbertii
ATTGGTGATATGGGTAATTAGAATGTTCAGTGTATTGTGGAGGGGGGAGGGGACAAATGGGAAGAAAATTTGGAACCCAAAATTTTGTGAAAATGAATGTAAAAAGTTAAATAAATAAATTTATTTAATAAACAAAAAAAAAAGTTGACACATCCTTGAGAAAAGGAATGTCATCTCCACTGACATTCCGAGCTGGCAAAATCTGGAATGGAAAAGAAGAGACATCTTGAGTAAATAGGGCAGGTTTGGGTCAATTAAAAAAAAACATGGCTAGGAGCCTGTGACATCATTTGACCAGGAGTGATAGGTGGCGCTTCAAGACACAGGCCTTCTGGAGTAATTGACTTTGACCTTATTCTTTTTCCTCTCAGATTTGGAGGAATAGAAGTTTTTTGACTATCTTTTTCATTCTTCTGGAGGATGGTGCAATATGAGTATAATAAAGGCTCCTCAATTTCTTTGTGGAAAAAGGGGAATGAAAGGCTACTCTTCTGGGTTGCTACTAAGGAAATAGCAATTCTCCATGCCCCATTTCTCTCCTTTCCTCTGTTTACCAGAAATGAGAAAGTTCAAATGCCCTTGTCTTAAATTAAATCCAACAGGTCTAAGAAATGTAAACCATTTTCCTCCTACTTTCAGGAAAAAAAACAAAAACCTGTGTGCTTTATTTTTTAGGATCACTTAAAAGAATTTGATTTTCATTTTATAGGATTAATTTTTTAAATTCTTATTTTATTTTCACCCCCAACTTCTCTCCCTCTCATTTCCTGCTTACCCCATCAAGAAAGTAAGAAAAACAAAATCTATTATATATGGTCAAGCAAAACAAATTACCACATTACTCATGTCCAAAAAAATATGTCTAAATCTGTACTTTGAGTCTATCATCTTTCTATCTGGAAGTGGGTAGTCAAATTTGTTTTGAGTCCTCTGGAATTGTGGTTGATCATTGTGTAAATTAGAATTATGGGATTAGTTTGGGGTTTTTTTTACACATTTTCATGCATCTATTGAGCTGGGCATTTCCCCTGATATCCAACAAACTTAACTGGTCTCAAAGTATACATGGTTTGTATGGTTGTTATTGTATTCATAATTTTCTCTATAATATATATGCTTGACAACATTAATTAAATTTCCCTGTCTCTCTCCCTCTTCTCCACTGGAGAAGAAAGTTGTCTTTTTTTGATGAAATTCAGCTTTTAGTTTCTTCAGTCAAAGACAGATAAATGAAATTAGTAAATTTATTAAAACCCCTAACCAGATGGTTTTATGATTGAGATTTTTTAAACCTATATACATCCCCATCTGTCACAGTGTCATTATTTGATAAACAGTAAAAACTACCCCCACTGTATCTTGGAAGTGGATAAATACTCTTGTAGTTTACCTCCTGAGCACCACAAACTTTTGAAAAACATGAACTAATTCTTATCAGAGCTCTAGGTTATATTCAACTGAGGGAGGCTTCAGAAAGCTCTAATCAAAGATTGAAAACTGCTTATCTGCTTTCCAACACTCTCACCTGTAATTTTAGAAAGAAAAACCTTTATCAGGGTGAATGGAGAATTTAGAAATTGACTTTAGAAAGAAAAATTAAAGTAGTCTGGCTCTTTGTTTCCTTCTCTCACTCCATTGTTGTCATGCTTTTCAAAGAATATAAAAACTAGAACTGTCTGTTAATATGTGGAAAGTGCACTGAATTTGGAGTCAGAGGCCCTACCTCTTGTTACAGTGTCTTTGGACAGATCACTTAGCCTTTCAGGCCATCAGTATCCCCAAAATGAAAGGGTGAGATTAGAGGGCCTTCTAACATTTCTTACAGCTCTAAATCTAGGATCGTATTAACTAAATAATTTAAAAGAGAAAGAATTCTTCAGATTCAATGAAGAAGAGAAGGCAAAGGCATTCACACAAATTTAACAAGTGCCATTGAGGAGAAATTAAGGGGCTTCCTCTAGGACACAAGTTGTTTCTGAGTTTCAGCTAAGCCAACTTGGAACTCAGTTTTGCCATCTCAGTTAAATGCTTGGGGACTAAATATCTTACTTAGAAAAGCTCAATTTTGCCAACTCAGATATACTTTCCAGAGTCTAGAGGCAGTTAAATGGTGCAGTGGGTGCTGGATCTGGAGTCAAGCAGACCTGAGTTCAAATCCAGTCTTAGGTACTTCCTAGCTGTGTCTCCTTGGGCAAGTCATGTAACTACTAAATAGTTCAATTTTCCCAACCATGAAATTGGGGTAATAATAGTACCTACCTCCCAGGGATATTGTGAGGATCAAACCAGATGATGTTTGTAAAGCACCTACTAGAGTGCCTGGCATGTAGTAGGCACTCAATAATAAATGCTGATTCACCCTCCCTTTACATCTTCCTACATTGCATATCAATGTTACTTGCTCAATCAGCTGTCTGCTGTCTATCATTTGCCACTTGTGTTGGATGGATAATGTCAGGGAGTGATTTATATTACCTGAAATGCACAGTTAGGCTGTGTAGCTGGATGACCCCTAATTCACTGAATAATCACACACGTTTGCTTTCAGTTGGTTTTGTGCATGTCAATGGGATCCCCCCTCAGCTAATCCATCCAGCAAATTTTATTTAATGAAATCAATCAAGTGCCTATAAAATGCTACAACTTGATCTTACCACATACTAACAGAGTTCTTAGCAGGGAACAACATTAGCCAGTAAATGGATTTCAAAAGATCATTTTGCCCAAGTGATTGTGATTTCCCACCCCTATTAAGAGTGTTTCTCAGTCACAGGACAGGATGGGTGTTTGGCTCATGTATCAAAGTCTATGTGATTCCTTGGTGTTAGGTACAAGAGGATAGGACTGTGATGGGCAGGGTGTGGGAGGGTTCTTTCATGTTGAATGATATTTGTCTTTTCAGTAGCCAGGAGGTAGCAGATGTGCTGAGAAGGGTCAAGGGATCAATGTGTTCTATTAGTCAGCACATAGAAAGACCGAAATGACATGATCTAACATAACTCCAACTCCTGATCATTTCCAGGGGAACTTCAAGCTGTAGTAGTTGTCTTTGAGGGGAGCTGTAATTTCCCCCATTCCATCTGATGTTTGGTTGACCTGAAAAACCCATTTTCAACTGAAAGCTTGTTTTAATGTTTTTATTTTCCATGTCTTTCTATTATTTGGGTTAAAAATAGAAAAAGGTTGGATTACAACACCATCTGCCCTAGGGCCAGGATCTCACCTGAAAAACTAGGCAGCTCAGAATCCAGCAGCCAGTACTCTTACCAACAGTCAGTGAGAAACCCCATTCCCTCTGCCATGTGACAGCCATGATCTTCCTGTAGCATATGGACCACACATCATGTATATGAATCAAAGAGACAGAGTCAAGAGAATTGTAGCTTCATGTGGGATCTGATTCCGTGTGGCTAGAAGGGTACCGGATAAATTAATGAATCATTCTGGAGTTATCTTCTGCTACTGCTCTCCCTTCTCTTTAGCCTGCTCATTTTAGAGCTTCTTGAAAGTCACTAGTTCAGCTGAGTCATTTGTCACATGTCTAGCTACTTGCCAATTATATTAGACCTGGGTAAGGAGTTAAGGTTCCATTGGTTTGAAATTTTCCATCCAGAGGTTGGGGTAGGAGCAAATGATGTGTGTTATTTTACATGAATGAGAGAAACTTATTCCTCCTTTTCTCATTCACTTCTAACCCTTAAGAATTTCTCAGCTGGCAAAGGGCTTCTGTGTCCACCAGCTCAAGCCTTGAAGAAAGGGGAGAAGGAAAAAGAGAAGGAATGTGCCATGTATTGCTGGTAGAGGATGGGATGGGGTATGATCTGGGTTCCCAGTTGTCCTAATAGGACTGACAGAGTTGCAGATAAACACAGAGTCTCTGGTGGAAAAAAACTGACTTACTGAAGTTCTGGTCATTTAGAGTTTTATTACTGTGGAAGCCTCAGATCTCTCAGGACCTTCTTCCAAAATACATGACTACTGAGTCTGACTCTGGAATATCTTATTTAGCTCCAGTGGGTTTATTCTCTGAATATGGATCTCAGTACCTAGCCAGTATGTGATTTGGTAAGCTGTATGCTGTGGCAAACTTGTTTCATCCATCTCATTTCTTCCTCTGCTCTTAGAAAAGACCACCATTTCTTGCACACATACCATTATCTGTTTATTAGCAATAACATAGGAAATACCAATAGCACCAATTAAAAATGAATCCACATGCTGTTTTGTTCTTACAGCTGTAATAACTGGTAACTAACAAAAGATTGGAAAGCACTTTCCCAATATAAGAAGTGCTGCACAGATTTATCATCATTCTTATCATTAACAAATTAGCCCAATTCTCCTATTATTCAGAAGGCACGTAAGGTCAAGTACATGGGGTCGAGTGGGGCAAAGTTGTCGGAACCTAGAATGTAGCCATGACTTGTATGTGCTGGCAACCTATTTTACCCCATGCAAACCTACAGAGCTGAATTTACACACCTTTCAAAATATGGGAGAATCAAAGCTCAATCATAAACAGAAAATAATTCTTCATGGGAGATGGAGAGCTTTGTAACAGATTCCTATCTTTCTTGTTCAAATCAATGAGTTCTAGAGCAAAAATAATTGATCAAGCATCTAATCTGCTCATTTCAACAAACTTAAAATGTTCCAGCTGGAATGACATTATTCTTTATGAGAGGATATGATAGAGAATCTTAAAAATTAAGTATTCATGGAGGTCACAAGCTGTTTGGTTGTGTGTTCACACACCCACAGGGAATTATCTTCTGAATTCTTTCCAGAAAGGTTACATTTAAAAAGCAGTTTCATCCAATCCCTCAACAGCTGGACTCCTGGCAAAAGACAGGAAAGAACTTTTGGCTGACCACAAAAAAAAAATTCTTTGAATCACCAGTATCTCGATTTAAGAAAGATATTTTACTGTGTCTTTCACACACACAAAAGCTGATTAACAGTGGTGTTTTTTTTTTCAAAAAATGAACACTATTCCACTTTTTTCACAGGTGTACAAAAAAGAAATGTAATGGGGTTACATTCAACAATAAAGCTTAAAGTCCACTCTAGGTAATAGTTGCATTGACATTCACATACACAAGCACAGAGTAAGTATATTTCAGGATTTTTATAAGAGCATACAGCATACATACAGTAGTTGAATTTTACATCATGAGTAGTAGTAAGGGCAGCAATTCAGAGTGTCATAGAAAAAAGGGAAACAAAACCAAAGTGGAGATTATAAGCTAGCGCACCAAGACAATTCACAGAATTACAGGATCTGTAAGTGTGTTCTGTATGTCTGAGAAAACAACAACAATCTTTCATTTCTGAGTCTTAGGACAGTTGATCAAAGAAGACTGTGTAATCAAAGTGCACATAAAAAACATTTTTTTAAAAGGATGGGGATCCTTGAAGGGTTTGGTAACTAATACATGCAAGAGGCAGTCCCAGAGTGACCTGATAGAGTAAAGCTGTGATTGGCAGGTGGCCGATATAATACAGATGTTTCAGGCAATTTCTCTAAAGCACTTCAGTAGCAGCAATGATTGTTTCTAATGGCTGTAGATTTAATTCTCTTTTGGGGGTAAAGGGGAATCATATTTGTTTTTCAACATTTACATCTATACTTTCATTTTTAAATAAATCTATCAAATAACAAAGAGCATAGATAAAGTGAGGTGTTGGGTTTGTTTTTCTTTCCCTTTTGCATATGTATTATGGGAAAAGGATCTGGCCTTTTCAGAGACATCGTGTGCAAAAAAATGTTTAACAGAGTGAGTACAAGGACATATAGGAAACAGCATCCAAGTCACTCACTTTCCAATGTATCCACTTGACCAGCCTCCATTTAGAATCTAAGGAACTATTTTTCCAGAATAATGAAGGTTTTTTGAAAGACATCATAGCCAATTTTTTTTCCAGGACCCCTAATATTGTATAAATAAGTTAAAGGTCAAGGGGGCAGAATACAGTTTTGTCTGGAGAATGGGTACCACCTCCTGTCATTAAAGATTCCATACCTATTCCACACTAAGTTTGGAAAATCTAGTCACTTCCTTTCTCAGGTTTCCTCCCTGGCCTGAAAAGTTCAGAACTATTAGTTTCTTTTGTTTCTTCACATTTCTACCTCTCTTGCACTAAGCAACCTAATTTTGCCTTCCCTTGTTGGCTTCTGTACACGCATACATACACACCCGCATACCTCCACGCCCGCCCCCACCCCCCACATGCACAGGCACACATCAAAAGTCAGGCCCAGCTGCCCAGTCTGAAAACCTTTCAGCCTGCCCTGTAAGTGCCATCAAGACAGGATTCCAGGAGCACAAGGCTAAGGGTCCAACCTCTCACGGGTGGGGCTGGGAGGCCTCTCCTTTGCGGCGGAGGAGAAAGGAAACTTGGGTCTGCTTTTTAGATTCTGAAAACAAGCCAGAGTGGAGAGAAAGAGTTAACATCAGACTGAGTAAAGCTTTTAAGACAAAACCTGTTACATGTGATCTAGACAGACACCGGGAACTTTCTGCTGATTTCTGGGATCTGTACAGATAGGACTGGTGTGGACAGGAGGAAAGAGTCAGGAGTTGCTACATAAGAGAGATTTGCCATTATTACAAAACTGGCTAAGTGGCTTTGTTCCATTGGATCCCTCACTGGTCACTGTTGTCAGTGGTGCTGTTCCCTTTTTCTTTTTTCTCCTGGGTCTTGTTGCCCTTCTTCTTTTTCTTTTTCTTCTTGGTCTCCTCCTTTTTCCCAAAGGTTATGAAGTCACTTTTGTCAATTTGGCTGTTGGGTGGCTCCTGCCGGATGGAGATGATTGCAGGAGATCCCGGAATAATGAATTTGTCTGGCAACTCACCAGGGCCAGGTTGCTTGGGGTTGCCAGGTCCGTATTTAAAGGTCCAGCTGTTACTGTTGACACCAGCTCCTACAGGGGGGGACACCTCTCCTGCCTCAGGTTCTGAAAAATCCAAATAACAACATGTCAGTCAAGAAAAGCCAGTCCCTTTGCCCATAGTGTATTCCCCTACACAGGAATATTGCGATAAGAGAGCACTGCCCACCATGGTTCCATGAAGAATATCTTTGTCCAGGAAAGAGGTCCAGAGCAGTGATTAGAACGGAGACAAACGAGAAGTCCACATTTACTTCCCCATTATGCTCCTGACACTAACTGATTTTCCACTATTGCCTTTCTGGGTCAAGGTACTTGAATATATGTAACCATTTCAATACAGATACCAGAAGGTGCTATTGTAGTTGTAAAAGAAGTTTTGCAGATTTTCAGGAGAAACACCAAAAACCTGGTCCCAGAAAATGAATTTCTGAATCTTGTCTATAATTTCACTGGAGTCTCAACTTAAGCAAAACCTGAGTGAAAGACTGAGAGAAAAAGATGTACTTTGACCAGATCAGAAAGTCAAAGAAGCTGTTTGTTAGCCCTGATTAAGCTTCCATAGCTACAGGAGAGATCCTCTTGTAAGTTTAGGGAAAGGCAGAGCAATATAGTGGTAAGAACGCTGGTCATGGAGTCTGAAGACTCCATGGATCTAATACTTATTATGATCTTGGATAAACT
This sequence comes from Potorous gilbertii, assembly GCA_028658325.1. NCBI lineage: Eukaryota > Metazoa > Chordata > Mammalia > Diprotodontia > Potoroidae > Potorous > Potorous gilbertii. Next base: position 396,412,356 of record CM053769.1, read on the forward strand.
ATTTAATATGTCTCAGCATCACTTCCTCACAGAGTTGTTGTTAACTTTTAAATGTTAGAGAAATGTTAATTAATATTACATATAGGTTTGAGAATTAAAATATTACAGAGGATAACTCCTGCCTATTCCACTCCTCTATACACATATGCAAACCATTCTATGGTACAAGAAGTTCCATAGGTCTCTGATCCTTCTCTAATCAGACAGCTTTTGTAGCCAGCTACATTTTTATTCATTATGTATAGAAGAGTCTGGAAACTTGTGTAACTTTTGCCCTAAGATGTTTCCATGAAGATGTGGTAGGTTGAAGGAAGTACATGTATATATTCATGCAGGCATTTTGCCCAGAGTTCCCCAGAGTTCCTCAAATTTCCAGGGGACCTTGAACTCTGAAAGAACTTCCTTCCCGAAAAGGAGTCATGTGGAGAGATGTGAAGGGAGGAGTACCAAGAGTTGTGATGATCCCCCATCCTTCTTTCAAGTTTTCAGGAATAAATGGATGAATGAACTGAAAGGAGAGAAAGTAAATGGAGCTAAGACCCCAGTGTGGAACAGATCATGCAGAAAGGTGAGCAGAAACACAGGTGGATTTATTAACACACTAGAGTTGATGAAACTCCTAGAACTCATTTGACAGGACCAGTCTTCCTCCAGCTCCTCTGGAGTACTGCCTCAGAAAAATCCCACTTTATCCCTTTATCTGAGTCCAAACCCTTCACTTCCCATCTCCCCTGTGACTGATGGGAGTGGGGGTGAAATTTAATGTCCACCTCCCCTGTGGTGCTCAGTGAGGGAAAACCTCTTTCTTAAATGATTGTTTGTGTTCCTGTGCTATTTAAAATTACTATTAATGTTTATAGCCATTTACAATGATTTTAGTACAAGCCAATAAGCACATAGTTTGGAAACGAAAAACAAATTAACCAAAAAGGAAGTTTCTTCTCAGCTCAGGCTGAGGTGGGTATGAGTCAATTAAAAGGAGAATATCTGTAATTTTAGTAACCTCTGAGATACTATGAGATATCCCAGATTGCTTTTGAGTCCAGAGAGAGGGATAAAAAGAAAAAGAATCCACAGAAGTGAGAGGTAGTGATTGGTGTGTCTGTTTAAGTAATCATATCTTCTCCACACAACACAGCCAGAGTTCTACTGAGCAGCACCTAGAATGTCAAGAATCATCGACAATGGGTTGGCTCACAGAAGGGGAAAATTTTCTGAAGTGCTGAAGTATTCCAACACACTCTTTAGGAAACAACATCTTGGACCTTTAAGTTTTCCATCAAGTAATCAACCAACTAGCGTTTATTAAGTACCTACTATGTGCCAGGCACTATGTTAGATGCTAGGAATACAAAGAAAGGCAAAAAACAGTTTCTGTTCTCAAGGTGCTTACAGTCCACTGGGGGATACAACTTGCAAACAATTGTGTAAAAAGAAGATATGTGCAAGATAAATTGGAGGTAGTTTCAGAAGGAAGGCAATTAAAATCAAGGACTAGAAAAGCTTGATGCAGCAGGTGGGACTTTAGCTGAGATCTGAAGAAAGCCAAGGAAGCCAGGAGGTGAGGAAAAGGAGGGAAAGAGAGTTCCAGGTATGAAACGCTCAGAATTTGGACAGGGAATGTCCTTGAGAAGCCACAAGGACAGTGTCATTGGGTCTCAGAATGAAGAGAGGGAAGTAAAGTGTAAGGCAACTGGAATGGTAGAAAGGGCTAGGTTAAGCCAAACCAAACACAGGAGTTTTTATTTGATCCTAGGGATAATAAAGGAACACTAGAGTTTATCGAATAGGGGGTGAGATGATCATATCTATACTTTAGAAAGATCATTTTGGCAGTTGAATGGAGGCTGTCCTGAAGTACAACTTGAGGTAGGAAGACCCTACAACCAGCAGGTGATAGTCTAGACATGAAGTCAGGGTGGTGGCATTAGGAGAGCAGGGATCCCATATAAGATGTCAGAAGGTAGAAATGACAGGAATTGACATCTGGTTGAATATGTGGGGGGGCATTAAGAGTGAGGAGTTGAGAATGACACCTAGGTTGTAAGCTTGATGACTAAGAAAGGGAAATTAAGAAGAAGAAAGGATTTGGGGAGAAATATAATGAGTTTAGTTTTTGGACATGTTGAAGTTAAGATGTCTATGGAACATCCAATTTGAGAAGTCCATTAGGCAACTGGAAATATGAGACTAGAGAGACTCTCTTGGGAGAGAGTTTAAGAAGGTTGAACAAGTAGATCTTAGACTTATCTGTGTAAAAATCATAACTGAAGCCATGGTAGCTAAAGAGTTCACAAAGTGAAATCACATGAATGGAGAAGAGAAGAGGGCCCAGCAGAGCCTCAGGGAACTGGAGCAGTTAGTGAGAATGAATGACTTGTATAAAGATACAGCAAAGGAGACAGGGAAGAAGTAGAGAGATAGAAGGAGAATAAAGAGTCATTCACTGTCATGAAAACCTATAGAAAATGACAAAAAGATCAAAGACTGCAGAGAGGTCAAGAAGTGTGAAGACTGAGAAAAAGCCATCAGATTTCAAAATTAAGAGATTATTAGTAACTGCAAAGAGGTAAGGAGAATGAAAGAAAAGAAAATGGAAATACCTTTTGTCGATGGCCGCCTCAAGGAGTTTAGCCATGAAAAGGAGGAGAAATAGGGAATGAAAGTTATAGGGAAATGGATGTTTCAAATAGGATTTTTTAAGATGGTGAAGGCATGGATATGTTTGTAGACAATGAGGAAATAGCCAGAATACAGGGAGAGACTGGAAATTAGTGAGAGACTTGAAATGAAAGATAGGGTAAACTGCTGGAAAAGCTGGGAACTCACTTGTGCATTTATTGGTGAGAAGAGCTACCTCTTCATGTGAAATGGAGTAAAGAGATAGTGGCAGAAGGCATTTGAATGCTATGGACAAAAAACAGGGGAGAAGAGCTCTCTGAAAATGACCTCAATTCTTTCAGTGAAATATGAGGAAAAGTTCTCATCTGAGAGGGTGTGTGGAAAGGGGACTATGGGAGGTTTGAAGGAGGATGAAAAAGTTTGGAAAAACTGATGTGGTGAATGGGATTTGGAAAGGTGTAAAAGGATTGCCTTTCAACAGAAAGACCCAGTTGAAATTATGTAACATAAATTTGTAGTGGATCCAATCAGCATAGTTTCCCTTATGTCATTTAGATCATCAACACAGATAAAAAACTATGTGGCAAAAGGACTGAGGTCAAGGGTGGCAGAGACACTGATGTCTAAAACATCACCATAATGGCCATAAGTCAAACACCATGAGTTGTACTAAGCTCAAAGAAGCTGCTCCCCAGCTGTGCCACTACAAATAGAAGACAGACAAATAGTTACCAGACACAAGTTGGAAATTACCAAATTAAGACTCCATTTTGGGTATAAACCTTGATCTCAGCACAATACCAAAATTTAAAGTCCTAGCTAATTGTGTTGGCATTTTCCAAATGAGCAAAAAGAGGTTTTCCTGCCTTGAGAAAGTGGAAAGGGGGCTCCAACCATAGGTAAAATGAGCCCCCAGAGAATTATCAAGAAACATTTCCTAGGGTTATTCTATAAATAAACTGGTAAAGATCTAGGCAAACTACAAACAATAGAACTACCCCTACAAAACATCAGACAATGATGTCCTGTAAGACCTTATTCATGCTATCATCTCTTCAATCTCTCTAGGAAAAATTAATTCAAAAACCCAAGTTTCTTGTATATAGGTGGTACTGTGAGTGAGCTGGGTTTGAGGTTGGGGGACTTGGGTTTAAAGCCCAGCTGTCACTTAATACCCATCTGCCCTCTATTAGGTCACTCCACTCCCCCATGGTTGGTTTCATCTTCAGTAAAATGATGGGGTTAGACTGACGAGGTGACCTCCGCAGTCCCTTCCAGCTCTAAATCTTTAATCCTATTAGCTTTCCAATAGGAGTTCAGCCAGAGTTTAGCTTCCTGTTTTCCTTCTGGGTGCTGGTGATGCCCATGAATAATAGAGAAAAAGGCTTGAAACTGGTCTGAAAAACATCTGACAAGCCTGGAGTTTTTACCTGCATATCAGCACTGCTCAAATATCTTTTGGGAAAAGTCCCACTAAGCTAGACTCTGAGATCATTCCTAACTGCAGAGTAAAAGGTACACCTTCAGGAGCTGTAGAGGATTTATTTCCAATACTGAGCTAGCCCCCAGGGTAAACCCAAGGAATGAAGCTCATTATTGATTATTGAATAAACCGGTCATCTTTTAAATAGTATTTTCTTTTTTCCAATTATATATAGAGATAATTTTAACCTCCATTTCTATATAAAATTTTGAGTTCTGAATTTTCTTTCTTCCTCCCTTCCTCTATTCCCTCATGTTCCCTCCCATCTCCCTAAGATGGCAAGTAATCTGATATGTTATATATGTGCAATTATGTAAAACATATTTCCATAAATAAACCCATCATCCTGAGCGTAGGTATGTCTTCATCCTTGCTGAGCCAAAGGAAACAAATGAACCTTCTTGCTGGCAAAGGAATCAGCTCACAGCAGGAATGCCAAGGGTTAATCATCTTTATTTCTACATCACTGAACTGCTTCTGCCTTTTCAGGGAAACTTGTTTCTTTCTGCCTGACTCAGCCTGAGACACCAAGAAGCTGACAGGGCTTCATTCATGTGCATCCTCCACGTGTTCTGGCTCTGCAGAGGAGAGCTCTGCTTTGCTCCACCACCGCCCATTCCCACCCTACCCCCCAAAAAACTCACTGCAGAGGTCCCAAAGGGACCCAACCCACTCCAATGGCTTCTATTCTGAAGAAATGTTTGACCATTTCCAGATCAAACACATGCTCCTCCTCTGCCAGAGGTCAGTGGGTGTCTGACCCTGCACTACCACTGCAGAGCCAGGCAATTGTGATACCAGTCACTCTCCGCATCTACAGCCTTCTTTATTCAAGGAATCTAAAGCCCTGTGGCAACTTCCAGAGAAACGGAAATAGGTTTTGCTTTTTTTCCCCAGAAATGCATCTATTTCTGAACCCAAAGGCAAAGCAAAATGGGCTCTTCTTTCTCTACCCTCCCTCCCAGAGAAGATAAAAAGCAAACTCTCCTCCCCCAGCTCTTCCTCCAGGGCCAGCCCTAGTAAAATGACCCAGCTTCTCTTTGGGCTCAATACTAACTCCCATCTTGGCACCCAAGGAGTTTCCAAGCTTCCCAGCTAACCTATTCTCCCCCAAATGAATTGTCAAGAACTGATATGCATTTATTTGTGTTTTAGTAGGAGATTCAATGACTGAAAAGTGAGGAACGTTTCTAAAATGGTGATATTTCTGGCAGTATGTCAGAGTAGTGGAGAATTGTCTCTGGGAGGGGAGGGCCTTCCCAGAGCTCCTGAAGTTAACACTGCATATGCTGTGGACTCATTTGAAGATGGAAATAGGGATACAGTGCAGGGAAAGACATTTTCCTGGACTGGAAAGCCAAGAAACAGACTCTCCGGGTGGCACAGAATCAGGAAAGCCTGAGTTCAGAGTGGACCCTGAGCAAGTCTTTTTGCCTCAGCTTTCTCATCTGCAAAATGGGGATAACAACAACAGTTGTTATGAGGATCCAGTGCTGGCCTATGGTAGATGCTGTGTAAAGCTTAGCTATCCTTTTCATTATTACCGGTACTGACAGGACACTTTCAAGCAGGTCTTCAGCCACAGCCAAGGAAGTGCTTTATCATATCAAGCAGATTTACAATTCAGGCCCCTAGATCTGAAGATGACATCTGTGACTCACAACTGAGAAATTAGGGAGTTCTCCATGTGTCTGGACTGGACTTAAAAGGTACTTATTCTTAGGCTGTTCCAAGGCTGTAAGAGGAGTTTCTTGGTCATTTGTATTGTTACAATATCCAACTGAAAGTTTATTCTTTCCCATGGTGGAAGGGAATTTTAAAATGCAGGCAAAATGGAAGAGACTGAAATCCTTAGAGTTTCCAGATCAGTCCAGGTTTTAATGCTGCAGCAGAGCATAAATAGATTGTCTAGAAAACAAGAGAGAAGAGGGCTGGCATTCTGAGAGGGCCAGGCCATCCATCCACCCATCACCTCTGGCTTGTTTGCTCTGATTTCTATTATGCTACTTCTTTTCCTACCATATAGCTTGTCCCTCTGTGCCTCAGCATTGGACAAGGCTCAGGAGTGGTCATCTCATTCTCAGCCTGAGAATTTAGCTTCAGTGCTTGGGCTAGCCTGCTTTATAAACCTGCCTCCTCCTGGCCGCAAGCTATTTTGGAGATTTATCCCCTGAATCAAGAGGCCACTCTCCAACGGGAGCCAGAATCCTAATCACTAGGAAAGCTTCCTGCTTGGGGGGCAGCCAACAGGGAGTGGGGGTAGGAGAATAAGAAAATGGTTAGAGGGTGGTCATTCCCAGTTCAATTCAAACTCCCTTCATTCCTTCTCCTGGCTTTGATCTCTCCTCTCCACCCCTCAACCCATGTTCCGATCAGGCTTTGACTAGGAACAAGCCTAGATCTCTTGTCACTTGAAAGAAACCGAAGTGCAGGGGCCGGGGCCTCCTGGTTAGCAATTGTTCTCTGTGAAAAGCTGGAGGCAGCTGAATGAGAGAGAATGTGAAGGGAATTAGTTCAGATGGGAGGGAGGGAGGAAGGAAGAGAGAGATGGAGGGATGGAGGGGAGGGGAGGGGCTCAGTCTTCCAGCAACCCTATCTGGCTGACATGCTCAGTGAGAGAAGCCAAGCCTCAGCCCCACCCTTCTTTTTTCAGCACTGGTTCCTAGGACTGTGATCCTGGGGCTTCTGCAGGGTCATGCAGACAAAAAGCTTTCAGAAAAACCATTCATTTTGATTTGAGAGAGAACCATTTTCAGTGGTCTGATTCATTCTTTTTAAGGCTACCTTCTCTTCAGCCTGTCCCCTGCCTGTTCCTGATCCCTCGGCACTTTTCCAATTTACAAGCTCTTGGGTCAGTAAAGCCACCCTAGGTTATTAAGTGACTGTAACCCCATACAGCTTCAGCCAGACAGCTACAACTCCCTGAGAGGCAGACCTTAACCCAATTTGTCCTTTTCCCTGATACTGGCTATTCATGAATATTCAACACTAGCACTTTGGCATCCTCCCTAGATTTTGAATCTTGAGAACCCAAGCTTGCTGTGAAAGCAGAGAGACATGTTGAACAACTAGGTCTCTGGAAAATGAATGGATGCAGGACCCAGCATTAAGATTAATGTACACAAAACAATAAATCAAACCCTAATTTGTGGCATCTGCCCTCCCAGCACACCCCTTCATCCTACCTGCCCCCCTCAAGAGGGGTCTCCTCCAAGGATTATCTACCTTTTGTTGTGGCTCGTTCCCTAAGTCCAGAATGCCCCCTCTCTTTATGTACCTTTGGAAATCCTGGTCAACCTTCAACGACTAATTCAAAAGTTACCCTCTACTTAATTCCCCAGTCTGAAATGATCTCTCCTTTGCCCTGCTGCTCTTATTATATTCTATTGTGTATGACTATTATTGTACAATTATACGCAAGCACAAGGTCTGGCATATAGTAGGCACTTAATATGGTGAATGAATTATGCAGTATTATTAATTTAAGTATTATTGCATCTTTTCTTGCATCAGGGAGAGCTGAAACTATCTTTGGATGCCTCCCCTCCACATACAGTTATCTATCACAGGGTTCTATACGCAGAGTACACTTTACTGTTGTGGAATAAATGAACAAATCTAAGCATTGCTAATTGTTTCCAGACTTCTTTGGGACGGAAAAGACCATTCTAACTTGTTTCCTTTCCAGATAGTAGGGAGGAAGATGACAAAATTACTCATAGATGCAACAAGGCAGCACAGTAGACAGCGTTGATCTCAGAGTGAGGAGGGCCTGAGTCCAAATGAATCCTCAAACACTTATTAGTTAGGTGACCCTGGGCAAGTCACTTAACCTTGGTCTGTCTCAGTTTCCTCGCCTATAAAATGGGATAAAAACAGCACTTAGGAGAGTGGCCTATCGATTCAGGGAATAAATCTCCAAAACAGCTTGGGGTAAGGAGGAGCCACCTACCCATCCATACAGGAAAACAAGTCCCTGAATTGTTATGAGGGTCACATAAGATAATATTTATAAAGTGCTTATAGCACGGTGCCTGGCACATAATAGAAACTTAATAAATGCTTGCTCCCTTCACACCCTCCCATAGTTGACCTAGTTAAAAAAAAAAATCATCACAGCAGCAAACTAGTACAGAGAACAGTTTCAGAGGCCACAGGGCTCTAGGAATTTGTAGTCTGAAATCTGTTTCCCTATTTCCCCACCTCTCCATCTGTTTGCCTTTGTGAAATCTGTCCTGCTGGTTTAAAGGAGAGGAATGCTGAAAAATTCTTTCATGTTCTTTGCCTCCACACCCTCAATCTATTTGGCAAACTCTATTTTTCTATTTAAGTACCATTAACCTCAGTAATTGAACCTGACAGTGTATGTTCTGGAGACCAGACAATTCAAAATTATGATTGTCTTTCAAGAAATCTCAAAGAAAAGTGTCAAAAATAGAAAAGAGCAGAGAGCTTAGTATCATCAGCAAAAGTTGACTTAAAAAGCATCAGCCATTACTAACCCACATTCTTTCTTTCTCATCTCTATAGAATCTTTCTAACATTGATGTACTCTTCCATAGGTAACAAAATAACTTTCTCAGTCCCTACTCTGCCTCCTCCTGGCTGTGCCTCACTGGTTCTACTTCATGACTAGAATGCTCTCCCTCCTCATCTTTACCTTCTGGCTCCCCTGGCTTCCTTCAAGTCTCAGACCTTCTACAAGAAATCTTTGCCAGCTCTCTGTAACCTTAGTGCCTTCCCTCTGAGATTATCTCCAATTTATCCTCTGTATATCCTGTTTGTACGTGTTTTCTTCCCCATCAGACTGTGAGTACAAAAACAGGGACTCATTTTTGCCTTTCTTTGAACCCCCCAACACCTAGTGCTGTACTTGGCACATAGTAGGCTCTTAATAAGTACATGTTGACTTGACTCAAAGGGATCCTTGATAAAAATATGAGAAAGTAAAAGGCAGTTTTGCAGATGATTTAATGCAGCAAGTCATGACTTCATATTTGCAAGATTGACTGAGAGGATATAAAGTATATAAGATGTTGTTGTGTTTACTGATTATCCAAAAAAATTTTTTAAAAGCATTTAACAAAGCAAAATCCAGATTTAAAGTTCTTTTTCTGATGAGGTATCTCCATGTATGTGTTAAGATGATTCAAGATTCTCTGATGGATGAAACTATAAGTGTAATTTTTTTCAGTAATCCTCCAAGTAAGACAGAAAACAAGGAAATCTGTTTACCAAAGATGCTTATCACTGTCATTAAGAATATCTCATATAGCTAGTTCAAATAGAAGAGGAATTCCCTGTAGATGATAAAGTTGTATAGATCATCCTACATGGAGGTGACATTGTGCTACTCACATCTGTTTCTACACTAATTGTTTTTACTGTTCATTCGTTTCAGTCATATCCAACTCTTTGTGATCCCATTTGGGGCTTTCTTGGCAAAGGTACTGGAGTGGTTTGCCATTTCCTTCTCCAGCTCACCTTGCAAATGAAGAAACTGAGGCAAACAGGGTTAAGTGATTTGCCCAGAGTCACATAGCTAATAAATGTCTGAGATCAGATTTGACCTCAGGGCTTCCTGACTCTATCTATCCACCACCCCCACCTAGCTGCCACATTTCTATACTACAGAAATATATATGTTTGTAGCCTTGCAAAAGAATGGCCTAGAAATCCACATAGAAAAAAACAAGTGTTTGAAGGATGATTAATGCTCTTTATGTCATATGGACAAACAGACAGCATTTATTAAACACTTACTATGTGCCAGGCACTGTACTAAGCACTGGAGTAGCAAACCCCTTCCCTCAAGGAGCTTATATTTTAATTGGGAGAAAACAGTGCAAAAAGGGAAGCTGGAAAGGGGAGGGGGTGAGTTGAGTATTTGAAAGGTGGCATGGTTTGGAAATGATATACTGGAAGTGACATGGAGGTCTAATCTCAGGCAAGATAAGGTCCAAGGTCACCCATCAGATCCCAGAGCTGTCCAGCAGTGGAGTCTAAGGTTCTGGGGCAGAGAGGAAAGGATGGAGATGATGGCTATTGTACAGATGCCATGGTTTGAAAATGGTGGCCAGCAAGTTGCAGTTAAATGGGCAGTCAATTGAGTTAACCCATCAGTACATATAAGTTGGACAAACACTACAGACCGATGAGATAGGCCTAGAATGGGGTAAGAGGAAGGGAGTTGACTGGATCACAAGTAAGAGCCCACAAAACGTTTTTTAAAAAAGTGATGCTGAGCTATTCTCTGCCAAGAAAGATTGATTTTTTTTTTTACAATAATTTCCTGGTGATGATATATGGTTGTGAGCTATGGAATTTCATGGGTTCAAAAGAATCAAAATTTCAGGTTATGCAAAGGCAATGGAAAAAATAATGGTGGACATAAATAGGCCTCAGAGCGTAACCAACAACCATTTTTTATATGCAAGAAATGACACAAAATATATCATATCAAATACATGTTTAACTGGAAAAGGAAATGAGCCAATCATATTCTAATAAAGATAATGGATAGAGAGCCCGAGTCCTGAATTATTGTGTGTAAAATATTTAAAGGCCTCTGGTGTACCAGGTAGCTCCTTAATGGAAAATTTATGTAAGAACAAGGACAACTGCATAGAATAAAAAGACATGAATGGTTTGGAGTCTACACTGATGTGAAATAACCTATTTAATATTGTGATTATGAAACACACCCTCTGCAGTTTCAGCACCCAAGTCCTTCCCTCCTTTCCCCCTTCCCTCCTCCCTCATTCTTCTCTTCCTTCTCTTTTCCCCTCCCTTTTTCCCTCCTTCTTTGCCTTATCCATTTCTTTCTTCTCTCCCTTTTTCCTTTCTTTCCTTCTTTCCTTCCTTCCCAGGCTAATTACTTCATCACCATAGTGAGCTCTTCATGAAAGACTTCCTCTACTAATGTAAGTGGGCATCCTTCTCTGCAACTTAGAGTCCTAGAGATTTCCTTCTGGTCCCTTAGAGGTGAAATGACTTGGTCAAGTGGCCAATAAGTGGCATGCGCTAGACATAACTCTAGGTCTGTATGACTGAAGTCAGCTCTCTATTCACAATGCCATCCTGCCTCTCCCAGCATCTTTCAGTGAACACACAAAAGACAATAATCTGGCATAGAAATAATGGGAAATAATAATAACGTGCCTTCTGTTCTCATAGGGCCCCTTATGTTCTAAAAGATGTATAGACATTATCAAACTTTTACTGTCACAGATGTGATGTAGGAAGACTGTCTCCCTACTTTATAAGTAGAGAAGCATAAACAGAGGGTGGGCAGGTCAAGTACCCAGAGTTACACAATCAAAAACGGAGCTGAGTAGAGCTTCTACTTATGGGTCCCTTCAATGAAAGAAAGTTACTATAATTCCCAAGTCAGGGAATTCACAGTAGAGGGGAAGTGGGTCTACTTGGGAGGCAGAGTATCCTTCGCCAGCTCTAAACATCAGGCTGGTTTCTCTGCTTACATAGAGAATATTGGGTGGAGAGTGCCCACATCTTGTGGGCGTCTGAGGCAGTTATTTCTTGTGTTTTTTCTTCAAGTAGCCTGTAAAGTTTTAGTGATGGTTCCATGCCTCAGACCCCAGCTGTGCTCATTTTCAGGAATCTCAAAGGCCAAGATAAAAAATAGAGTGTTTTCTTTAAAAAAAAATCATAAAATTTGCTTTGTTACCAAAATAACTTTGTGTCATTTTTGGTAGAGTATAATGGCATCATTTGCAGCAAGCACAGCTCTAAAAATGAAAGTTACTGAGATCAAACTCTTCAAAATGCAATTAAAAAGCAAGACTTCACCAAGGTTTTTGTCTGTTTTCAACCTTTGTTTCAACCTTCTCTCTCCAGTTGTTCAGTTTTCTCAGGTTCTGGAGTGGGAAGGCCCCTTTTGATGTTTTACTTTCTCCAGCAATGTCCTTATAGCTCTGAGAATCTTCCTGGAGGGCTTAACACTCTTGAAATGATCTTACCACTGTCAACAACTTATTCCCTGCTTGAATTTATTTATGGAACTCTCTCAGGAAGGTTCTTCCAGGCAACCCCTTTGTATCTCACTCTCTCCCTGATCTATTTATTCCCAGGGTACCTTAATAACCTCCATGGAAGGAAGCTTCCTTACTCACTGGCAGGAAATAGATTCCAAGTTACTTTGAAAGGAGGCAGTGAACTCTAAGTGTCTCTTCAGGGTTCCCTAACTACCATCTCACAGAAACTTAACTAACAGGTATCACCCAAAGCCACAATGATGGGAAAGGGCAGGGGAGTGAAATGGCAGGTATATTTCCCAAGGGTCTTGTGGTTACTGGTAAACTCCATACTTTCACGAATGCAATACAGATTACAATCCATTTGTAACTGTTCAACCTACACTTTCATTTCCTCCTACTTTCTACTATAAATCTGCCAAATTAGTTAGGCTGGAATCTAGGGTTGGGAGGACCTAAGAAGTATTCTTTCTCAGGCTTGATTAGCTATAGTTCCAGTCATAGAATCTGAAAAGGATTGCAACTGGAAGGGATATTAGAAGTCATCTCTTCCTTACCAAACCGTAGCACTACCCACTTATTCAGCTATATGAGAGGTAGCACATTGTACAGCAGGAGTGTCCAGAGTGGGAGCCATGGAATGACCTGTCCCCAAGGCATAATGTAACCAACAAACTGGAAGGTAGCAACATGGGTCTTATTATTTCCCCTCTACAAACAGCCGATTATGGAACTCTCAAACACAACCACACCTACCATTCTCCCATTACATTCCCATATTCTCCTGCTATAGCTATTCTCACTGCTGGGCAAGCTCCCAACTTCTTCATCTCTCTGCCCCTGAAAGACTCTTAGATAAGTTTCAACCTACCCCTGACCCAAGTACCCACAGCAGAAGCTATATAAACACCATCAGGAAAATCTGCCACTACTGTCCCTACCCCACTTTCCTTCTAAATACATCTACCTCTTACCGCCCTCTCCATCATACTGCGTAGTATATGCCCCTTAGAGCTCTGTGCTTCAGGAAAGTGACCAAGAAGAGTCCATCTGCTCCCCATTTTATTTTGAGAGTGAGTTGCCTAAGATGAGAGAACACGGATGGGTTATAATTTGCAGTGTACAGCTTGTTACATTATTTTTCTCCCCCAAAACCTCTCATTTTTGAGCACTACCATCCTTCTAACTACCAAGATGTACAACCTCGGTGTCCTTCTCACCTTTTCACTCTCCCTCACCCTATTATTTCTAAGCAGTAGCTAAATTTGATTATTTCTACGTCCCCAACCTCTCGGTATGTGTCTCCTCTCCTTTTTACACAGCCAGATTTCTCCCGAAGATCCACATCGCTTATCACCTAGACTACTGCAATAATATCCTAACTCGTTTCCTGGACTCACATCTCTCCCCACTCCAATCTATCCTACATAAACCAGTCAAAATGATTTTTTGTTTACACTGCAGGCATGACTATGTCATCCCATCTTTCCTCACCCCTAAATTCTTCACAAGCTCCAGGGTTTCTCTCTTACATTTAGAATCAAATATTTACTCCTCTATTGGTATTCAAAGTCAGATTCACAGTCTGGCCCCAACCAACTACCATTACCATCCCTGCCCCATTCCCTCCCATCCACCTCCTACACCCTCTATCATACTGTGTAGTATGTGTCCCTTGATGCTTTGTGTTTCAGGACAGTGACAAATAAGAGCCACCCACTTGCCCCCCCCATTTTATTTTGGGTGGGCTAGAATCTTAGTATACACTACTCCCCTGATACACTCATTCTGTAGTCCAGACAAATTGGCCTTCTCGCTTACAAAATCACATGTAAAATAGTCAAATATAAATAGGATTTTATGGTGTGATACCATCCATTAAACTGAACTATAGAAGGAAAGAATAGATTTATATTTTAAAACATCTTGAGTTGAAATCACAAACAATTCATTTTTGCCTTTATTTTTATATTGTTTATGATGAATATCAACACACAGAGAAAAAGAACTCCTTTTGAAAAGCTGTTCTATTCATTGACTTTTTGTGACATTATTTGATTGTTGAACTATGTATCTTTCCACCAAAAAAAGTATCTTTAAAAAAAAGGAAATTTGCCTGGTGGACTAGCTACCTTGATAAATTTGGCATAAAAATCTTCCCTAACTCCAAGGCATACACAGGGAGTTTTTGGAAAATAATGAAGCATATTCATTCACATTGCTTCCTAGAACAAAAAGATTTTTATATGATTAATAAAAAAAAAATTTAAATTTAAAAAAAAATGCCTATTTCATCTTTCTTTTTCTTTTTTATCTTTCATCTGGTAATGTACACAATATAACATGTAAAATGAATAGATATGCACATATTAGGCATATAGGCTGAAAAATGTTTTGCTAACAGGAATACATGATTGAAAAAGTTTAGAGACCATTGAAACAGAAATTAGAAAACCTGATTTCATGTTAGGAAGACCTGCCTTCACAAATTTGACCTCAGACATTCACTAGTTTCTCTAAGTCTCCTTTCCTCATTTGTAGTAAAAAATAAAAATAAAAAAACAAACCTGGGAATAATAGTGTCTCTCACACAGAGTTGAGATAATACATGTTTACCTCTATGTAAGTGTTAACAAGTATTATACAAATCAGCTAGGATTCGAAACAGGATGAGGAGGAAGAGGGGAGAGAAACAATCCACATTAAAGATGTGGATTATTCAATGGCTGACGTCTTGTTGTGCTAAAATGGGCCTGGATTGTACTCCTCCTCTCCCAGAATGCTTCACATCATAGTTCCTGTCTGCAGTCCATCTGGAGATGTGTGAGGGCCAATCATTTCACTCAATAAATAACTTGCTCCTGCCTTTGGCTTGGATTTTTTTTCTTCTCCTTGTAAGAATACAGGCTCCTCTAAGGTTGGCAGCAGTCCCAGGCTCTCTGTGTTGCTGTGTCACTTCTCAGCCCTGAACAACCATTTCCTGACAAGCAGTGAAATCTCTACACGAAGGGCACAAAATGGAAATGCTGTCAGGCCTCTAGAAAAGCTTAGAAAAGATAGGCACAATGAGGGACCTCTGCGAAGAGACTCAGGATACGGGGGAATATGTGAGAAGAAGGCTCCATTCCATGTAGGTACCAGTGGCAGTGTGAAGTACTAGCTATTAGGTACTAATACTAGGCAGTGGAGGGAATGCTAGATTTGGAGATAGTGGTTAGGTACTAGTACCAGGCAGTGGAGGGCATGCTAGATTTGGAGACCAAAGATCTTGGTACAATTCATACATGTCTCCCCTTACGGACTTATGGTCCCTACCATCACCTAATCTCCCTAAGTTTCTACAACTGGAAAGTGAGGAAATTGAAATTTAGGATCATGTGATCCAGCTTGTGCCCCCATTCAACAATTCTGTGAACAATCCCCTACTATGTGTAAGGCATTTTTTACTAGGCAGCTAGGTAACATAGTGGATATGATGGGGTATAGGCTCTGGGAGCCCCCTTGAAATCTCCTTGGATTTTCCCACTTGATCTGATGTTCACCTGAGGTCATAAACCCTCATTATCAATATGCCTGGATCTCTGTTATGTTTAACCAAGGCTAGCCCTCCATTATTTCTTATCTCCAAGTACCCTTTAGCTACTTCCCACCCTTAATCCCATTCTCTTGGTTCCTGGAGTCTGACCACAATCATTCTAGTCCCATCAGGATCCTCCTTAGACTCCTCCTCAAGACCCTCCCTAGACCCCTCCTCTCAGACTACTAGACCACCCCTATATCCCTGCTGCAGTCTTTCTGTATATAAGACCTATCCCATTTCCATGAAGGTCTACAGAGTCCTTAAGAGTCTGGCCAGTATGGTGGATCTTTAATAAACTTTGTTTTTCTCTTTGACTGAAAGAAAGCTTGAGTCAAATTCATTTGGGCAGGATCCAGCACATTGGTATTTTGGGGTCTCGAGCACCCCTAACCTCAACAGATAGAGTTGCTAGGCCCTTGTCTTCATGAGTTCAAACGTGGCCTCATAAACTTACTCGCTGTGTGACCCTGGACAAGTCACTTAACCCTGTTTGCCTCGGCTTCCTCATTTGTAACATGAATAAAACCATGGCAAACAGTGGCAAACCACTCCAGTATCTTTGCTAAGAAATCCTCAAAATGGGGTCATTAAGAGTCAGACATGACTGAAATGACTGAACACAGCAACAACAGGGAGCAGAGTGAACAGAGTGTGGACTTAGAGTTAGGAAGACCTGCGTTCAAGTCTAGCTTCAAACATTTACTCGATGTGTGACCCTGGGCAAGTCACTTAAAGTCTTTTGCCACAGGTGTAAAATGGAGATAAGAATAACACCTACATCTCAGGGTTTTTATGAGGATCCGATGAGACAATAATTGTAAAGAGGTTAGCACAGTTCTCACTGTAGAGTGAATCCTTAATAAGTGCTGGTTTCTTTCCTTCCTTCATACTAGATCAGGGATAGAGAACCTTCAGCCTTGAGGTCTCTTGTGGCCCTCTAGGTCCTCAAGAGCAGCCCTTAGACTGAATCCAAGTTTCACAGAACAAATTACCTTAATAAAAGGATTTATTCTATAAAACTTGAATTCAGTCAAAAGGCTGTACCCAAGGACCTAGAAGGCCACATGTGGCCTTGAGACTGCAGATTACCCAACTCTATTAAAGATATACACAAAACAGTCTCTGCTGTTATGGAATTTATATACCTTGAGGAGGTTATGATTGTACAAACAGACAGGGATAATGCAAGGCAATCTGAGGAGACAGCATCAGCAAGTAAGGAAATGAGGGAAGGCTCCAGAAAAGAAGTGGTATGTGAGCTAGACCCAGAGGATAAAGATTCCCAAAGGTGAAGCTGATGAGTGAATAAATTTCAGGCATCAATCATGACTTAAAAAAATGCACAGAGGTAGGAGATGGAATGTTAAGTTCGGGGGACAGCTAGTAGTCCAATTTGACTAGGAAGGGGAATAATGTGACATCATGCAGGAAAGTAGGTTGGAGTTAAGTTTTGATGCTTTTTCAATGACAGGCTGAACAATTTTTACTTTTTGCTAGAGGCAATAGGGAGCCATTAAGTGTCTTTGAGAAGGAGATTGACATGGTGAGATGTATGCTTTAGCAAGATTACTTTCGCAGCTAAATGGAGGATGGAAGAGAGAGGAGAAAGACAGGCAGCATGGTAACAAATTAGGAGATTGCAATTGTATAAGTGATGATAAGGGTCTGAACTGGGATAATGGTCATGTGAGTTAAGAAAAAGGGAAGAAAAAGCAAACAAGAAATGCTGTAGAGATAGAAAAATAACTCACATAGAATCTATAGAATTTGTCAGCTGATGGATAGGGGGAAGCAAGGGAGAGAGAGAGAGGTCAAGTTGCCTCTAAAGTTCCTAGCCTGGGTGACTAAGAGGACAATGGTACCCTCAACAGAAATTGGGGAGTTTGGAGGAAGGGCAACTAGGTGTAGTAGGGGTGGGGTTTAGTTTGATAGACATATTGAGGTTGATATGTTGATACAATGTCCAGGTGGATATGTCAAGCAAGCAGTTAGAGGTTTGGAACTGGAGTTCAAAAGAGTGATGAAGAAAGGTTACACAGAATTGGAAGTCATCTGTGTATAGATGATAACTGAACTTATGGATGGATGAACCCAGGACAGAGCCTTGAGGTAAGGGATACAGACCTTCTCTTAGGGGGTAAGACATGGCTCATGATTCAAGAATGAGACTGAAAAGGAATGATCAGTCAGATGTAACATCAGGAGAAAAAAAGTATTCTGGGAAAAAAGAGTGGTCAGTGGTATCAAAAGGTTAGAGAGATCAAGAAAGGGAAAGATGGTCTAAGAAAAGGCCATCAGATTTAGTCCTTATCAATGGTGACCTTTGAGAAAGAAGTTTTAATGTAGTAAAGGTGGTGGGAGTAAGTAGAAGGAGAGGAAGTAGAAGCAAGAGTAGAACTAGAACTTTGGTGGTGAATGAGCAGATAAATATAGACTTGAGCAGATGGAAGAGTTAAGTGAAGAGTTTGGGTTTTGGTTTGTTTATTTGTTTTGTTTTTTAAGGATAAGAGAGATCTAAGTATATTTTAGGGCAGGAGCCAATAGAGAAAAAGAGAGTATTATAGATGGGTCCCAGAAGAAGGTATACATATCTCATTTCCCTGACACAAGGTAAACTCTTTGAAGACAAAAACTGTTTACTTTAAAAAATAGAAGATAAGGTGAAATATCTCAAAACCTTTTGCATCTCCCTAGGCACCTGGTATAATGCTTTCTGAATATATGCTTACTCAATTAAGTTGAATTTCTGATGTCTTACAAATAACACCACTCCTAGAATCTCACAGTTTAAGTTCAATTAATGCTTGAAAGCTGTATTGGGGGAAGCACAGACCAGACTAGCATGCGGAGTGCAGAACAGCACAGAGCAGCAGGGACAGGACCCAGAACAGGATTCAGGGTGCCACCAACAGCAGTTCCCAGATTCCTCAATCCACAAACACCCCAGACAGCTTCAAAGACCAGTGTGCAGGTCAAGAGAGGAGTAAACACCTCTCCCTTGATTGTGGCACCTTGGAGGAACTGAGAACTTAAGGTCCCCAGAATATACCCTCCTCTCAAAAGGTCTCAAACTGGCTGGGAAAATTCCCAAAAAAGGGAGAAAAAAATAAGGCCATAGACAGTTACTTTCTTGGTGAGCAGGTATTTTCTTCCATCCTTTCAGATGAGGAAGAACAAAGCATAACATCAGAGGAAGTCAAGGCTTCTGCATCCAAAACTTTTAAAATAAATTTGCAATGATCTCAGGCCATGGAAGAGCTCAAAAAGGATTTTGAAAATAAAGTAAGAGAGGTGGAGGAAAAATTGGGAAGAGAAATGAGAGCAATGCAAGAAAATCATGAAAAGCAAGTCAACAGCTTGCTAAAGGAGACCTCCAAAAAATGCTGAAGAAAATAACAACTTTAAAATTAGGCTAACTCAACTGGTAAAAGAGGTCCAAAAAGCCAACGAGGAGAAGAATGCTTTAAAAAGTAGAATTAGCCAAATGGAAAAGGAGGTTCAAAAGTTCACTGAAGAAAATAGTTCTTTAAAAATTAGAATGGAGCAGATGGAGGCTAATGACTTTCTGAGAAATCAAGAAATTACAAAACAAAAGAAAAAGAATGAAAAATAGAAGATAATGTAAAATATCTCATTGGAAGAACAACTGAGTTGGAAAATAAATGCAGGAGAGACAATTTAAAAATTATAGGACTACCTGAAAGCCATGATCAAAAAAGAGCCTAGACATCATCTTTCATGAAATTATCAAGGAAAACTGCCCTGATATTCTAGAATCAGAAGGTAAAATAAACATTGAAAGAATCCACAGATCACCTCCTGAAAGAGATATGAAAAGAGAAACTCCTAGGAATATTGTAGCCAAATTCCAGAGTTCCCAGGTCAAGGAGAAAATATTGAAAGCAGCCAGAAAGAAACAGTTTGAATATTGTGGAAACATAATCAGGATAACACAGGATCTGGCAGCTTCTACAGTAAGAGATTGAAAGACTTGGAATATAATATTCCAGAAGTCAAAGCAAGTGGGATTAAAACCAAGGATCACCTACCCAGCAAAACTGAGTATAATACTTCAGGGGAAAATATGGTCTTTCAATGAAATAGAGAATTTTCAAGCATTCTTGATGAAAGATCAGAACTGAAGAGAAAATCTGACTTTCAAACACAAGAATCAAGAGAAGCATGAAGAGGTAAACAGAAAAGAGAAAACATAAAGCACTCTCTAAAATTGAACTGTTTACATTCCTACATGGAAAGATAATATTTGTAACTCTTGAGACTTCTCAGTATTTGGGTAGTTGGAAGGATTACACACACGTGCATGTGCACACACACACACACACATAACACAGGGTGAGTTGAATAAGAAGGGATGATACCTAGAAAAATAAAATAGAATTGAGAGGTGAAAGAGGAATATATTGGAAGGAGAAAGGGAGAAATGGAAAGGGACAAATTATCACTCATCAAGGAGGCAAGAAAAGGAGAAAAAGGAGGATGTGAGAGGGGAAAAGGGAAGCTTACTCTCTTCACATTTGGCTTGAAGGAATGACATGTTCACTCAGTTTGGTATGAAATTATATCTTGCACTACAGAACGGTAGGGGAGAAAGGGACAAGTGGGGTAAGGGAGATGATAAAAGAGAGGGAAAATAGAAGGGAGTAATCAGAAGCAAACACTTTTGGGGAGGGACGAGGTCAAAAGAGAGAATAGAATAAATGGGGGCAGAATGGGATGGAAGGAAATATAGTTAGTCTTACACAATATGACTATTATGGAAGTCTTTTGCAAAACTACACATATATTGAATTGCCTGCCTTCTCAGTGGGGATAGATGGGGAGGGGGGAAGGGAGAGAAATTGGAATTCAAAGTATTAGGAATGAATGTCGAGAATTGTTTTTGCATACAACTGAGAAATAAATACAGGTAATGGAATATAGAAAACTATCTTGCCTACAAGAAAAGAGAGAAGGAGATAAGGAAAGGGAGAGGTGTGATAGAAGGGAGGGCATATTGAGGGAAGGGGTAATCAGAATGCAAGGCGTTATGGGGTGGGCGGAGAGGAGAGATGGGGAGAAAATCCGGTACTCAAAATTTTGTGGAAATGAATGTTGAAAACTAAAAATAAATAAATTAACTTAAAAAAAAAAGCTATATTTGGTCTCACTTCTATGAGGTCAAATTAATGACCTCTCTTCCCTGTTACAATCGGAATAAAGGTGGGATAATCATAAAGACATGAAAGAAATAACTACTATAATAAATAATATAAATCCACATTTATATTGCAATTAAAGGTCTACAAAAAAATCCTGAAATTGACATTGTATTATTAACTTTCACTTTACAGATTAGGAATCTGAGGTTCAGGCAGTCTATATTGCTTATGGCCACACCTATAAGTGTTAGAGGCAGAATTTGAACCTTAGTGTCTCCTGACCCTAAGTCCAGAACTTCTATCACTACCTCACTCCATCTTTCAATAATAGGATCTGATAATCTACTCCTAGGGTTTCTAAATCCAGCTAGCCAGTCTCCCATTCTCCCCCAATTTAGAGAAATAGTCCTTCTGCTCAGAGATGATGACTGTCTTCCACTTGGAACTTTCCCAAATGCAAATATCAGAAGACAACTTGGATTAAGAGAAAGGAAAATTGCTGTGACATTGAACTGTGTACTATCATTTTCAAACTTCTAGGCATCACTTGAAAAAAATCTACTGAATTCTAACTTGAAGGAAAGCAGCTGGGTTGGGATCTCGGTGATGCTAGCAACTAGCTCTTGTGGATATCAACCCTTGACTCACAGACTTACTAAGGGGAAAAGAAGATTAAAAATTATACAGTCAAAAGATGAAAAATACCTTAAGAAGACATATAATTCTGATCTAGTCCAGTGGTGTCAAATGTAAGTAGAAATGGTGGCCACTAAACCATATCTAAGACTTTCTACAAGATATATATTGACTTAGAAAACCACATATTAAAAATCATCTATATTCTTTTGTATTTTGGGGCAGTTAGGTAGTACAGTGGGTAAAGTTTCAGAGTAAGGAAGACTCTTCTTCCTGAGTTCAAATCTAATCTCAGACACTTACTAGTTGTGTGACCCTGGACAAGTCACTTAATGCTGTTTGCCTCAGTTTCCCCATCTGTAAAATGAACTGGAGAAAGAAATGGCAAACCACTCCAATATTTTGCCAAGAAAACCCCAGGCGGGGTCATGAAGAGTTGGACACAACTGAAAAACAATTCATCAACAATTGTATTTTTATCTATTTTGTTAAATATTTCCTAATTACATTTTAGTCTGGTTCCAGGCCTACTCAGAAGTTTTATGGAAAACAACGCAACCAGCCCTGGATGTATTGGACAACTTTGATCTAGTCCAACTTTTTAATTTTACAAATAAGAAAACAGAATGTCAGAAAGGGTAAGTGGTCAGACTAAGTCACATGAATAAGTAGCAAAGTCAGAATTCTCTGACTCCTTTCAAATCCATCAGTCTGGAAATAACTGCTGACTTTTTGATGCCACTTAACAATCTACAAATTTGAATAAGTAGTGAAAATATTATTACCCCTATTTCACAGATGAAGAAGTTGGGACTCTAACAAGTTAATTGACTTGTCCAGGTTCACAAAGCTAGTAAGGGTCAGTCAGGTCTACAGATGCCATGTTTAAAATCTTTCCAAATTCCCTTGTCATCCAACCCTTCACTTTATAGATGGGAAAGTGAGGCCTCAAATAACTGTTTCCCAGCCCTTACCTCCCGACCTTGGAGAGCATCTAAGACCCTTCTAAAAATCATCTCTCACATCCCTTGAACCCTCCACTTTCTTCTCTAGAATCCTTCATTCTTCAGCGCACATGAACTCCTTTCCTGCTACACCTTCTGCATTTCCATACTTCTGGACTGCCCCCATCCAGTCCTTGACAATAATGTGTCTTGTCTTTTCCCCTTATCTAACAGTTAGTACAGTAGCAACAGTTGGGGCAGTTAAGTAGCACAGCGGATAAAGTGCTAGGCTTGGAGTCAGGAAGACTCATCTTTCTAAGTTCAAATCTGAGCCGAGACACTAACTGTGTGACCCTGGACAAGTCACTTAACCCTGTTTGCCTCAGTTTCCCCCATTGTCAATGAGCTACAGAAGGAGATATTCCAATTCCAAAAATACTGCAATATTTTTGCCAAGAAAACCCCAAATGGGGTCATGAGAAGTTAGACAGGACTGAAGTGACTGAACAACAATAGGTGGGCTACTGATTCACCTAAGTCAGGGGTTCTTCAAATTCTCCTGTGTTGTGGACCCTTTTAGCAGTCTGGTGAGGTCTAGAGACTTCTTTTCAGAATAATGGCTGTTTGCTTGTATTCATAATTAAAGGAAATGCTATAATACAGTTAAAATTAAAACGCTGGGGTTTTTTTCCCCACATGGAAGTTCACAGACATGCTGAAATCTAACAACCTGGGGCCTCTGGAGTCCAGGTTAAGAACCCATCCTAAGTACTATTAGAGGAAAGGATGCCCTTTCTTTCTTCCTCAGAGCTGTAGACAATAGGGATTCAGATGCAAAGCAGAAAAAAGTCTCTTTTTTCATACCACTTCTGTCTGAACTCCTTGGCAGCCATGCCTTGTTCTAACCCTTCCCTGGAGGCTCCCAGGCCTTACCCAGTTATCCAAGATAACTGCATCTAGCATTTGACCTGAATATGCTTCTTCTGATTAGGCAGTGGCATTTTCAACTCTAGTGATGCCTCGAGTGAAGTGGGGATTCTCTTCTTTCCCTAGAATTCAAACTGAATGTTTTTAGAAGTGTTTTTATGTCACTGATCCCTGCAGACACAGGAGAGAGCCTTTCTCCTTTCTGGGTCACCAGTGTCAGCAGGTCTGTGGGCAGGCTAGATACAGCTGCTGTTGGATGAAGGGAATCCTAAAGCAAACTTACTTTGCTTTTTCTTCTTCTTCCTTCTTCAGCCTTTTTCACCACCTACTAGTGGAAATGGCTCCCCAAGGAGCCAGGCAACTTACCCTGCAGGACATCTCAGAGAGGCCCTAACCCTAAATGTACTGGCTCCTGTGGGATTCTCTATCATGTCAAAACAGGAATGAGAAGTCATAATTTCCAGTATCCTCTTCCCTCCCAAGAAATAAGTCATTACTGAGATAAGATAAGATGGTAACGAGCAGGCTAAACTTTCTGCATTAATCCTTTAAACCCTAAAATAACTTAGACTGAAACTCAGAAATTAAGTTGGACTCCTTTCTATAGAGAGTACATGTATGCTGACACAAAGGACTGCTTGGAGTACGGAGCATCTGTCTGTACGTGCTGATACTCTGATGCTTCCAGCAACCTCTTCAGATATGAAAATAAAAATGAATTATCTTACTGAAACAAACTGAAAATCCTTTCAAGATCTTTTTCTTAATTGACCAAACAATCCACCTTCATAAAACTGGCGAGCTTTAACTGGCATGTCTATAATAAGGGAAGTGCAATCAGTTCTTAATTCCCTACCCAGTCATTGGCCTGCTTCTTTGAGATTGTGGCTTTCACAGTGAAGGCACATGCTATGAAAGCTATTTTTACTGGCCTACATCTCTCCTAGAACTCTCGGCGTATAGTGCAAAGGACTGAGAATTGGTAAGGTTATGTGCTCTCAAGAGACATAAGATCTTTGTGCCAACCTTATATAACTCTATTATACATCTGACAAACAGCAATGGCCCTGAAGTCCCGCACCTGGACAGACTGTCCCCTGCTCTTTGCTGACAGTCCTATTTGGTTATGAAGATGGAGGATAAGGGATATAAAGGAAACATACAGGGTAATTTCCATTTCCTGTCCCCCAAACCTGCTGATGAAATAATTATGCAGAGATACTTATTTCACAAACACAGGAAATCTGGATTCTCACAATTATATTTCCCGTGCTTGCTCCTTAAAAAATGTAACATTTGGGTTCCAAAGACAGGACTGTGGTTTTGCTGCTCTAGACGGTGAGGAGGGGGAGGAGACAATACAGAGCAAGTGGATAATGTGATTTATTAGCTTATCCTTTCACCAGTACACTGAGTGAGTACATTCTAGTCTTACTGGATAGAACACTGGGGCTAAGGTGAGGAAAACCTGAGTTCAAGTTTGACCCCAGAACTTACTAGTTGTGTGAACTTGAGCAAATTTGCCATTGAGCCATTTGCCCCAGCTTCCTCAACTCTAAAATAGGGATAATAACAGCGCCTTCTTCTCATGACTGCTTGGAGGATCAAATGAGATAATATTTGGGAAGTCCTTCCTACAGTGTCTGGCACAATAGTAGCTGCTTAAGCTTATATATATATATATATATATATATTTATAGTAGTCAGTTTTTTAAATTTATTTATTTTAAGCTTTCAACATTCATTTCCACAAAATTTTGAGTTCCAAATTTTCTCATCTCTCCCCTCCCCCCACCCCAAAGTGCTAAGCATTCTAATCACCC
>CM053769.1:396438023-396484560 GCA_028658325.1 Potorous gilbertii
TCCCCCCACCCCAAAGTGCTAAGCATTCTAATCACCCCTACCACCAATATGCCCTCTCTTCTAATATTCCTCCCTTCCCTTGTCCCCATCTTCTCTTTTGTCCTGTAGGGCAAGATAAATTTCTATACCCCATTACCTGTATTTCTTGTTTCCCAGTTGTACGCAAGAACAATACTCAACAGTTGTTCCTAAAACTGTGAGTTCCTCCTTCCCCCCCCCCCCATTCCCATTGGGAAGACAAGCAATTCAATATAGGCTATATATGTGTAGTTTTTCAAATGGCTTCCATAATAGTCGTGTTGTGTTAGACTAACTATATTTTCCTCCATCCTATCCTATTCCCCATTTCCTCTATTCTCTCTTTTAACCTTATTCCTCTCCAAGAATGTTGACTTCTAATTGCTCCCTCCTCCCATTGCCCTCCCTTCTATCATCCCCCCCAACCTGCTTATCCCCTTCTCCCCCACTTTCCTGTATTGTAAGATAGGTTTTCATACCAAAATGAATGTGCATTTTATTCCTTCCTTGAGTCAAATGTGATGAGAGTAAGCTTCATGTTTTCCCTCTCATCTCCCCCCTTTTTCCCTCCATTGAAAAGTCTTTTTCTTGCCTCTTTTGTGAGAGATAATTTGCCCCATTCTATTTCTTCCTTTGTCAGTTTTATTATACTGGCATATCCTAGGCATGAACACTGAATATTAGCCCAGCTACTTAAGTTGTTGTTTACTTCTTTTTTATTTAATATTTTATCTTTTCCCAGTGACATGTAAAAATAACTTCAACATTCTTTTTTCAAATTTTGAGTTCCAAATTCTCTCCCTCCCATACTCATTGAGATGGTAAGCAATGTGACATAAGTTGTAAATGTATAGTCATACAAAACACATTTCCATACAAGTTATGGTGTGAAAAACCACAAACCAAAAAAAAATACCAAGAAAAAGAAAGAATTAAGTTTAAATTTAAATGCTTCTTTCCTCCCTCCCTTCCTTCCTTCTTCCTTTTTTCCTTCCCTCCTAACTTCCTCCTCTTTGCAGGCCTCTCTCTCACCATCCATGGATTACCCAAACACAATAATTCACTGCTTGGCATAAGTCATTCTATAAACCAAGACTCTATAAATCCAGAACTCCAGTGAGCTGAATGTATTTAAAACCCTAAGGAAGTGTCATCCATAAACTCTGATTTCTTCCTTTTGAGTTCTACCACAAAATTCCTCTGTTCCTATTCCAGGGTTGTTGAGCATCATAGAGAAAATCACAAAATTAATTCCATTTACCCTTCATAATGTACTTAGAAAATAGATATATGCCTATTACATGCAAGACACCTTGTTCAGCAATGGAAAAATAAAGACAAAAATGAAACAATGCCTACCCTCAAGAAGTTTATATTATATGGGGAAGATGCAACTTGTACACAAGTAAGCAATACAAAGTAATTTTAAGGGAATATGATTGTCTATAATTGAAGTGATCAAGAAACAAGTTGAAGTTGTGTCTGATCTGTGTTTTAAAAGAAGAAGGGGATTCCATAAGACAGGTAAGGAGTAAATATATTCCAGAAATGCAGAACCATTAGCACTCTTGTATAGAGGCTAGAGAATGAATGTTACATACAGGCCACTTTGGAATAGAAAGTGTACAAAGAAGAGTAATAGGTGAACATCATATTGTGCAAGGCTTTAAATACCAGACTGATAAGTTTGAATTTTATACTTTGAGACCATAGGGAACCAGTGAAGACTTTTGAGCAGGCAGATGATACAAACAGATCCGAATTTTATGGATATCAACTTGGAAACTTTGTGGAGGATGAATTTATACGGTGACAGGCTGGATGTAGGGAGACCACTTAGAAGGCTCTTGCAATATTCTCAAAGCTCTACTATAGAGCTTACATCAATGGAAAGGAGGGGATAGAGGCAAGAGATGGGGTGGAAGTAGAATTAATATGTTTTCTGCAATTGATTGGATATGAAACTTGAGAGAAAAGGAAGAATCAGGAATGACCAAGAAACCTGGGAGAATGGAAGAATGATGGTTTTAGTAACAAAAATTCTAAAATTTGGGGGGGGAATGGTTTGGGGGTAAAATATAATGAATTCCACGTTAGACTGATTCAGATGGAGATGTCAGCTGGAGATCCATCTGGAAATGTCCATTAGGCAGTTGGAAATACAAAATTAGAATTTGGGAGAGAAATTAGAGCTGGATACACAAATTTAGAAGTTGTACACATAGAGAACACATGAGCCCATGGGAACTGATGAGATCACCAAAGTGAGAGTGTAGAAAGGGATCAATTCCTGGAACACAGCCATAGTGGGTGCCAGAACTTAGAAGGTAATCCATTGAAGGATTTCTGACAACCAAGACAGGAGAAGGAGAGAAACATGGGGAAGAAATCAAAAAGAATCATAGCATAGAACTCAATGGAGAAACAATAAAGGAAGAGACAGTATTTGACCATTTCCAAAGCCACAGAGAGTTCAGAGACAACATGGACTGAGAAAAAAACCACTGTACCAGTTTAAAATCATTGGTGACCTTGGAGAAAGCATTTTCATTTGAACAGAAACTTAGAAATCAGTTCACAAGAAATTTAGAAGAGAATGGGAAGTGAGAAAACAGAAGCAATGGGTGTAATACATCTCTAAGACAGCTAGGTGGCACAGCTGACTGAGCTCAGCACTTTGAAGACCAGTTCAAATGTGACCTCAAGACACTAGCTGTGTAACCCTGAGCAAGTTATTTAACCTCTACCTCAGTTTCCTCATCTGTAAAATGGGGATAAAAATGGCATCCCCACACACACAGGTTGTTGTGAAGATGAAATGTTTGTAAAGTGCTTTGCAAACCTTAAGTACTCTATAAATGCTTTTTTTAAAAAAATTCTCCATAAAAGGTAAAAGGGGAAAAAAGATACGGGATAATAGCTAAAGTGTATGGCAGGATATCATAAAGGTTCAAATAAAGGACTTGTTTGGGTTTTTTAAGGAATGTGGAAGACTTAGTAATGTTTGTAGGAGCAGAATAGGAGCCAGTGGACATGAATAAATTAAAGATTGGAGAATGACCAAGGAGCCAAGGTTCCAAAGGAAATGGGAATAAGAACACAAGTCAGTTAGTTGTGGGAACTCCTACAATGACCTTCTCACTTAGAGATTAGAATGAAAGAGAGGAGAACAGAGATAATGAAGAGGGATTTTCAGGTATAGAGTATGGAGACAGAAGGAGCTCGCCAACCGATGGCTTCTAACTTCCTCAATAAAGAAGGAGGTTTGAAAAGACAGAAGGGTTGTAATAGCCCCTGAGGAAAAGAAGATAGCATCAATCAGGTGAGAATTAACATGTAGCACTGAGGGGTGAGATTAGATACTGTAAATTTGTAGTGAAACCAGCTACTACAAAGTTATGTGACCTTCTCCAGGAACCATGAGCCCTACCTCAGTAGGAACGGGGAAGATGTGGTCGGGGCAATCCTTGGAGTTTGGTTTGGTGAAGCATGACAGTTAATACAATAATTGAGTCAGGTATTTAAATGTAGCTGATGAATTAGGCAACCACAGGGTCAAGAATATGAAAGGAGGAAAGTTATGACAAAGCAGAAATGATGGACTGGAAGAATAGGGAAGAGTGAGAGCGTTGGAATTCATAGTGAAGGCAAAAACTAAGATACTGTAGAGCCCTGGGCCTAGAGTCAATAGGGATAACAACAGCCCTACCTCCCAGGGCTGTTGTGAGGACCAAATGAGACAATATTTATAAAATACTCAGCACAGTGCCAGGGATATAGTAGGCGCTTAATACATGCTTATGCCCTATTTAGCCATATATCTATATACATAGAATATATATATATATATATATATATATATATATATATATATATATATATATATTCTATGTATATATGATGTATAATACATTTAAGGAGATAGGAGAGGGAGTAGATTTTTACCTAAGAAAATAATGACTTCTAAACATGGAGAAAAGAGGATCAGGACCTGGGAATTTTCCACCATATGATGAAGGATAATTACCTGATAAGTACTACCCATAGTCCACAGTCCATGGAGTTTTTCCCTGCCTCTGACTCTCAGAGGGGTTGGGTGTCATGGTTCTGAGATGTCAGCAGCTGAGAAAGATAAGATCTCCAGAGGCTAGGCAGAAGTTAGGATCCAAACTCATCCGAGAATCTAATCCCAAGGTACCAGAGGATGAGGCACACAGGCCTAGGAGATTCCCCATAGCAGGCATTCAGATCCTGTTCTCTAAGTCCTCAGGAGTATCAGCCCCACCACCCATCCTTCTGCTCCTGCTCCCATTTACTGAGCCTTGACTTCTGAGATAATTTCCAATCCCCTTAAGAGCAGGCCAGCTTCTTATGCCAGGGTCTAAAGGCCAAGAGATGACTTTGAGTCCCCTTCAAAACAAGAGTTCTACTGTAATGAATGTGTGGTACACAACCTCAGCTGGACCTTCAATAATGCTTCTACTTTGCTTTTTATCTGTTCAAACTTTTTGTTCTCTCTTCTCACCCGAAAGCATACCTCCCTTCTCCCACACCTCACCCACTACTGAACACACACACACACACACACACACACACACACACACACACACACACATATACCACAGGAGACCTCAGCTATTTCAATAAGACAGTTGAAGCTATCTGGCATAAGCTTTCTCAGCTCCTCGCCTCCATTCCTCATAACTCCTCAGCAGTAACATTTCTTCATTCTTTATATTAACCATCAAAAGAAAGATAGCCTACTAATTAAGGTTAATCCCTTAATTTATGAAGCTGATCTCATTCCCCATTCTTCAAGGACCTTACTCCAGAAGCCACTTTCTTTCTCGTACCTCTTGTTCAGTCATTTCAGTTATGTCCAATTCTTTGTGAACCCATTTGGGGTTTTTGTGGCAAAAAAAAAAATACTAGAGTATTTTCCAAATCATTTTAGAGATGAGGAAGCTAAGGCAAACAAAACAGAGTTAAGTGACTTGCCTAGGGTCACAGCTGAGTGAGTACTTGAGGTCACATTTGAACTCAAGTCTTCCAGACTCAAAGTCCTGAGCCCTGTCTGCTGTGCCACCTTAGCTGCCTTAGATGTCTGTTACATCCATTGCCTCTCACCTCCCATTCTCTTCTAAATTTCTTGTGATCTGATTTCTGGTCCCTGTTCACTCCAAGGTCACCAGTGACTTTAAACTGCTAAACCCAGTGGGTCTCAGGATTTTAACCACTGCTGCCACTTAGCCTGCCCTCTATGCCTCTCTAACGTCTTCTTTAACACTGGCTCCTTTCCATCTGACCATGGATGTGTTTGGGTCTTTTTAATTCCCCCAGAATCTTCCCGTGACTCTTTTGTACCATTCATCAACTGCTCCATATGTCTTCTCCCCTTCACTGCTAACTTCCTGAAATAAATTGACTACATCAGTGTCTCTGTTCTCTCACGACTCTGTCTCCTTGACCCCTGGCAATGATGTGCACACCTCCAAATCTACTAGAACTCCTTAGAAGTCACCAAACATCCTTCCTTGCTTTAGTGTTTGGTCTTTGACACTACTGCTCCCTTCCTCCTGCTACAAAGATGCCATATTCTCCTTGTTCTTCTCTCTCTCTAACCATATTTCCTCTGCACTGTATTCTCTGCTGACATTTCATTCTCTTCTTAATCCCTTAATGCAGGAGTCTGCCCTAGGCCCTTCCCCCTCTTTTAACAGGTTTGTAGAGAATCTCACTTACTATTTCAGCTTCAACTATTACTATCAACTCTCAACCTGGGCTTCTCATTCAAGTTCCACACCCAAAAATGATTGCTTCCTGTATATCTTGACCTAGACCAAAAGTCAACAATTATAGTCTGGGAGCCAAATCCAGCTGAAAACCTATTTTTGTATGGCCCAGAAGCTAAGAATGGTTTTTACATTTTATGTACAAACAAAAACAGACATGGATTTGGCCTGCAGGCTACCCTCTGACCTAGCTGCCTCTCCAACACTTCCAACTAAAAAGGTCCAAAATGTCCCAAAGAGAGGTTATTTCCCTCTAGTCTTTTTTCTAGTATTGGCCTCACACTTTCTCTATGTAGTCCCTGGGATCATTCACCTTTTCTCCCATGTTCTGGTTCATTTTTTATTCCTCCCTCCTTTAATTCCATTTTTCATATCTAACCAGTTGCTAAGTCATCTTGATTCTACTTTTATACCAGCCCTCACGTTCATCCTCTACTCTCTTTCTACTCTCTACATCCTCTACTCTCTACATCTCTACCACCTTCTAAAAAAGGCCTTGATTTATACCTACCTGGACTATTGCAAAAGATGACTGGAAAATCTTTACACCTCCATTCTCTTCTCCTTCTAATACATCCTTCATATTGCTATAAAATAATATTTCACCTCCAAAGAGTTGGTGATGTCACTTACCTACTCAAGAATCTTCAATGGCTTCCTATTAACTAATAAATAAAGTGGCAATTCTTGGTTTGACATTCAAATCCCTCCACAATCTGGTCAAAGCCCACTCACCTTTCCAACTTTGCTTCATATAATTTCTCTCCTCATACCACACAACATCAAACAACCATTCTCTGACTCTCCCTTCCAGTCCTTACTCCTCCCCTCATTGACAGTTTCATCCTTAATGACTTTGCTCATATCATTCCCCCATAACTGGAATTCCTTCCTTTTCCATTTTTGTCTGTTGAATTCCTACACTTTAAGGACCTACAAAAATACCATGTTTCCCTTATGTCCTCAAGTCAAAAGCAAATTTCCTCCTCAGCCCTTCCTTATGATTTATTTTTATAACCTCCTAATGCAGTTCTCATATAATTGTATTATTATGGCTTTCTGCATTGGTATTCTATCCCTGTACTAGGCTGTGAACATCATAAGAGAAGAGATGTCTTCTTTAAATGTTGTATCCATGCCTCCTCTTCTCAGTGTCTAGCATAGGTTTCTGCACACATTTTTTGGTTATTCAATCATTTCAATCATGTCTGACACTTCATTATCTCATTTAGGTTTTTCTTGGCAAAGATGCTGGAGTGGTTTGCCATTTCCTTCTCTCACTCATTTTACAGATGAGGAAATGAAGGCAAACCAGGTTAAATGACTTACTCAAGTTTACACAGCTAGTAAGCATCAGGGGCTAAATTTGAACTTAAGATGAATCTTCTTGACTCTAGGCCTGTACTCTATCTTCTGCACCACCCTGTAATTCCTGTATAACTCCTCATTCATTACAGAAGGGACAGTCAAGCAAGCATTTCTCTCTGAAGCAGACTGTCAATCCAGCAGGTTAGCAGAAACTTAGATACAGGACACAGAATAACCCACTTCCACAAGCAACCTAAAGTAGACTGGATTTGGTCTTGTTTGGTTTAGAAAATATCTAATTATTTTTTCATTCCCCTGTCATTACCAGGGCTATGGTAAGAGAGGATGGGATGCAGATTAGTAAAAGATTTTATTAATCTTCTG
Source organism: Potorous gilbertii (assembly GCA_028658325.1). Classification (NCBI taxonomy): domain Eukaryota; kingdom Metazoa; phylum Chordata; class Mammalia; order Diprotodontia; family Potoroidae; genus Potorous; species Potorous gilbertii. Next base: position 396,445,526 of record CM053769.1, read on the forward strand.
ACCTGGAACTCAGGCAGTACTAACCAATGCAACTGAAAAATTAATTTGGTAAGAGCTTATGAACAACAAAGCTGAGGAGCTGCAATGATTTTCCAAGGAATATTTAGAAGCTCAAGTCATCCTCAATCTGGTCTCCATGGAGAGTTGGTTTTTCAGGTGGAGTCAGGATTACTTAGTTAATGGTGAAGTCACAGAACCTATCAGAAAACCAAGACTCAATATCTACATCCATCTCAATATTATGCCTTCTACTTCACCCTCACACCAAGGCAAATAAACAGTAATGGAAAAGAAAGCTAATATGTAAGGTTTTTATCATATCTAACATACAAGATATTTATCAAAATAATAAATTTTGAAGGAATCTTCATTTCAAGCCTGTCCAGATAAAATGAGTCCCAGGCCCCTGACTACAAAAGAGAATTCAAAACTTTGGATGAAGGATGAGCCTCTCTTCCCTCCTTTCTTTTTTTTTTTAATCAATACATTTGTTTTCAGTTTTCTACAATCACTTCCATAAATCTTAGATTTTTCTCTCCCTCCCTCCTTGAGATGATATACAATCTTATATGGGTTCTACACATACATTCTTACTAGATAACATTTTCACCTTAGTCATGTTGTATTGAAGAATTAAAATGAATGTCTTCTCTCCTTTCTAAAAGAATTGTAACTAGTTAGCTAGAATGGTTTCCATCCTGCTGTGCTAAAGGAAGACCTCAGCTGGACAGCATGGGGCCCTCAAACTCTCTGATTCTGCTTCATACATCCTAAGAGACCTTAAGCAAGGCACATAACCATCCTGGACCTCGATTTCCCCATCTGCAAAGTAAGGAGTTGGGCTAGATGAGTTCAGAAGTATCTTTCAGGTCTTAATCTATGATCAGGTCCTTTCTATAGCATGCCTAGGTCCCAGTTGTCTTTCACTGCCCAGTTCAAGGGTCCCTGGGGACTAGTTCTACAGACTATATATGATATTATCTAAAAAGACATCATGTGCCCTTGCTTTTCCCATGAACACACTGAAAAGTGCTCTGTGCTGCCCCGTCCATTTTTCCAGGGAGGTGCCGTAGTTTAAGAAAGATAATCCACATCGTCTATCCATAATCCATGTTTACCACTTGAAACAATTCAAATGCACAAAAAACAACTAGGAAACACAGTCAGAGAAAGTAAAGTAGCTTCCTTCACCCCAGAGACTGAGCCAGTTCCCTCTCAGCAGGCTTTTTATAACCTCTAGGATTTGCCTGGGGGAACTCAATAACAGAAGGGCTCTTCTTAAACCCTGCTCAGGAAATTCAAAGGCAATTGGAATTTATATCATTGCCTCTTTGACCCTATATTTCCCCTTCTTTCCCGCCCCCAGCAAAGATCAGAGGACCCTGTTTAACTGCATTCTATGTAATCAATATTTGGCTAATTTCCTCACTCTCCCTGGTCCCTCTTAGAGAAGCCAGGGTCCAGGTCTGTTGATCCAGATGCCCAGCTGGAGGCAGGAGCCAGAAAGCCAGGATTTGCTTATTTAATGCCTGACTTGTTCATCCTTCTGAAAACATCACCTCATGATGTCCCCATTGATCCCTACAGAATGAAGAACTCATAGCTGAGGCTTTTGTGGACTGTGAAATTAAATGAGCAGTTTAGTGACAAAGCAAACAGAATTAATCAATGGAGAAAAAACAACATCAGGGAGCATGTGGCAATGTGGCCACATCCAAAGGATGTTCAGTGTCTCTTCTGCCACAGCTGCTACACATATTGGAGATAACTGCACTAATGAGTTACTCTAGGCAGGGCATGAGCAAATGTACTGAGGCTAAGACACCTGGGAAGACACGTTGGAAGCAAACGTCAATCAATTCTGAATTCAGCCCAACCAGCTAAGCCAGGCAAACGGTCTAGAAAAATACCTAATCTATTTGAGTAAGGAAACAATGCTTTATATTTATCTCACATTTTCTTCTTCACACCAGTTTTCAGACAACATCCAATATATCCTTCTAGTCCCACCTCCTGGAGGGTAGCCACAGCCGTGCAGCAAAGAAGGTTTCTGTAGCTATCTGACTGGAGCATCTATTCCGAGATGGCCATTCATGCAGAAGGGATGTACATGAATCAGGAAACAAGTAAATTGTCATCTGTCAGTAAGATACAAAGGGATTACTCCCCACCTAGGTTTTTCCCAAAAAGTTTTAAGGACCCTCATAAATCTGAAAGAGGTGAATAAATATTAAAGAATTGTGGTAGGTGCACCAAGACATTGGCCTGGGTCCTCATTGGTAAAAACTTTAGGAAGTGATGGTGTTTTCCTTTATAAAAGGTACAGTACTGCATTGTTGAAATGAACTTTGGTACTCCCAGTAGCTTTGTAACAAGGTGTGACATGTCCTCTGACAAGATTAACTCCTTTATAATTTGTGAATTCCTTGCCTGGTCCTAGTTTATCCCATTAAGAGTACTTTGGGGGTGTTTAACTGTTTGGCACCTGGAATTTGGAAGACTTGAGTTCAAATCCAGCCTCAGACTCCTCTTCATTTTGTGGTCCTTGGTAAAACAACTTAACACCTGTCTGCCTCATCTTCCTCATCTGTAAAATGAGGATACTAACAGTACCTGTCTCTGTGAGTTTAAAATGAGAGAATGCTCCTAAAACACTTTGCAAACATTAAAGTACTACATGTAAGAACTAGCTATTGATGGATACTCAACCCGTTCACAGACTTGAATTGAACTCTTGAACTCAACCTTTAAAAGATATTTGGACATACATAGACTCAGTTCCCTAAAGGGCAGTCTAAAGAGCCATGTGACTCCAAGGTTTAATGCTCCAGAAAAGCGTGTGTAGGAGAGAAGTTTCTGGACCATTGGAAAAATTCCTAGGCCAAGAGTCTAGGACCCAGCAAGGGAAATGCTGGCCAAGCAAGAGGCGATGCTAAGGAACAGCAGGAGACAGAATCACTGTGGAGACGCAAACCTGGACATTGTCTTTCTCTGGTACTTTGAGTTATGTGGATTGCGTAGATCTGGCGAAAGGGACTGACCGTCTATGGACATGAGCACTTTCTGTATCTGAAGGGAAATATGTATCTCCCTGGGAAAGGTTTATTCTCATCAGAGGGGACGGTTTCTTGACTCTAGATCCCCCAATCACTTTCCATTTTCTGTGGGAAAGTTTTGAAGGTGTATATTAAGTCTAGAAGACTGTACTTGCCCTTGAGAAGGTAAAAATTCACCACAGAGGGAAGAACAGTCAACTTTACTACTTGTAGGCTCTCATATTAGTCCCTTGCATTTTATTAGGTTGAAGAAAGCCTGCACAGTAGTTTCTATTTTGCTTACCTGAGGTATTGCATGGAAACTAAGGACTCTTTTACTATTTTGTAGAGAATCAGACACGAGTCAGATTCTGCTGTTCTCAGGAAAACCCTGGGTGTGGTCTTGGGTCAAAGAGAGTGAGTACACACTCAGGAGGGCTTGCTCTAAATTGAATCCAATTCATGTAAATCCAGAACTTTGATTCTGAGCTAGTCAAAATTTATTTCTTAATCACCTCCTATGTTCCAGGCACTCTACTAAATGGTGGAGGTACAAAGAAAGGCAAAAAACTGACTCCTGCTCTCATGGACTTCAAGGTCTGAGCTATAGTTTACATAATCCATTGTAAGTCTATATTGCATCTTTAAATATGGATGCATAGCAGTCTGTCTTAAGCCTGTCCTGCAGGAACCTTGAACTTGAAACCTAGTATGTAGCATAATGTGCTAGATTACTACACATAACAGCTCAGGACCACAGAATTAGTCTTGAAACAAGACTAGTGTGAGACTGAGAAAACCAGACCTCAGCAATAAGATCAGAAAGAAATGATGTCTGCAAAGAGCAGGGGTCCTTGGATTGCATTATTCTTGCATGATCAACTGTTAGAGAAATAAGAAGGGAAAGTGACCTTTCAAAGGTCATCCTGCAAGACTTTGTTAGAGTTCCAATTTGGTTGCTTATTTAGAAGGCTGACCTGCAATATTTCAACAAGAACAACCAAGGGAAATCTTGACACGAGATGAATTTGTCACTTTGAAATCCTGAGTAGTAAAGTAAGACTTTATTTTTACTTCCCCAATTTAGAATTTTAAAGAGACAGCTACCATTTTTCTCTCTCTGTCTAGGTCTTCCACTGCTCTCTTCCCTACCCCACTTCCAACTCTTTGGAAGTCAAACATTTCTTTCATTTGGCTTATCTACTCCAACATGAAAGTTTGTGTTAGCTGATTTGTCAATGAATAACTTTTCATTTTTCCTCTTGCCATCTGGCAGTATTATCTCTCTAATGAATTGCCCTGGGTTGAACTTTTTTATTTTTCAAATGTGACTTTTAGTTGAATTGTGAAGTATTCATAAATGGGGAATGCAGAGTGATGCAATCATAATCAACAAAAGCCTCAAAGCTGCCAGAGAAGATGGTGACTTGGCTATGTCTCTCACTTTCATAGCCTGATAGCAATTTGAAAGGTACTTGATTATTTTTGGAAAGAGTATTTCACATCCACACTTACATCATCTTGATAATTTTTAATGATTGAACCTTTCATTTCCCCTAATTCTTTGCATCTGAAATAACAAAACTATTTGTTTCCAGGCTTCTCATTGAAATCTTTTCTTAAAAATCATTTTCAGAATAGAAAGAAAGTGTAGCATAGCAGGGTGACTGTTTTATGCCATGCTTAGAACTTTCGTTTCACCATTCCCCCTTGGACCACCCTCAGTGCTGCCATCCCTGGGATTATAAATCACTGAATGTCTGTGACTGATTAGCATAGGAGGTTGGAGAGTCAGCTAATGGAACCAAGGTCACAGAGCCTGGCCCTGATAAGGGCTAATTAACTGTCCTCTGTTGAGTGGCCCTAGTTTGTACCTCTAATCTTCTTCAACCACCCTGAAAATAAAGTGATGTCATTATTCAAAGTGAGAGTATGTGGATACATTACTGTAACTCATTCCTCCAATTAGACAAACAACTCAGACCCCACAGTAGCTTGAACCCTTAGTATGCAGGATAATATGCTAGATCACTAAGCATAACAGCTCAGGACCACAGAGTTGGTCCTACAAGAAGACTGGTGTGACACTAAGGAAACCAGGCCTCAGCAATAAGACCAGAAAGAAATGATGTCTCCATAGAGCAGGGGTCCTTTCCTTTTTTTGTATCATGGACTCCTTTGGCAGTCTGGTGAAGCCTATGAACCCCTTCTCAGCATAATGTTTTTAAATGCATAAAATCAAATACATAGGATTGCAAAAGAACTGATTCTATTAAAATACAGTTCTAAAAAAATTTTCAAACCCACTCATGGACTCCAGGTTAAGAATCCTTGCCATACAAGAAAAGAGCTACAGTCACAGTTCCTTCTTGCCCTAAGAGAGGATCATCTCCAAACTCCCCAGAACCCAAGAATAAAAGGAGAGAACCCAGCAGCTTACCAGGTGTTGCACTGGACACTGTTGGCCACTGTTGATCAGGCCCTCCTGGCCCTGCCCGCAGGATGCCGGCTTCCTCCAGGTGCACAGAGCTGAAGAAACACACACACACACACACACACACACACACACACGGTAGTTAGATAATTGCCTTCAAGATCCTCCTCTACATTCAGAAATCTTTCTAAAGCATTGGGGCAGCATTGCGCCTAATAGGTTCTCCTCATGCTCAAGATAAAGCAGTTGTCATGCAACTATTCTACATGGGATGCAGAATCAGGGCTGGTTCATCTACTTCTTAGAACATCTTTTCCAGAACTATTCATCTAATAAAAACATTATCTTTACAGAAGTTTGTATTTTCATTAATACTATGTGACGCATTTTTCCTACTAAAAGAAACACTAGAGCTGGCCAAGGTGGTGCATACCTGCAATCCTTGCTATTGGTGGATCTATTGATCTCAGGATTCTCAGCTACAGTGGGCTATGACAATAAGTCCACAGTAAGTTCAGTATTAATATAGCAAATCCCAGGTGACTGGGGTGATATAGCCACCGTTGGTTAAGCAGAGGTTTCTGACCTAGTTCAGAAACAGAGGAGGTCAAAGTTCCCATGCTTATAGAGTGGGACCCACCTTGTGAATCCTAGCCAGTCTTAAAAAATAAATAGATAAAAAGGAAAAGGAAAGACATCAGAGTATTAATGCCACTATAATGTCTTCATTATGATTTAGAAAAGGAAAACTTCTTCCTAGTAGCTCCAGGCTTCTCCTAGCTGGTTTCCCCCACTTAGAATTCTACAACAAACATTGTATTTTGTTAATATAACTATTTCCAGATCCCTGTGTAATTACTCTAATTCTGTCACCAAATTCCACTTAGACCATTTGCTTTTCTTCTGTTAGATCTGTCAATATGCATATGCCACCTAACCTGTTCCTCCCGTCTATGGGGCTGATTTTGCTACACTTATGGGAACCTAGTACCAATCCCTCCAATTCCTAAACCAAGAGAACAGAAAACAAAAGAAAAGGAATAAATCAAAGGACAGTAAGAACCTTGGTCAAAATAATTTCCTTTCCCCAGGCAGAAGCCAAATTGTGGCAGAGATATGAGACACTTCCTTTTTTTCTTTGAAGCTAACAAATTACAAAGAAGACTTTTTGAGGTCTCTGAATTCAAATGTAGTATATACTTACGGTTCAGTGACTGAAGAAGTCAAATAGCAATTTATATAATCTGAAGTTAAGATTCCTTCCTGATTCTCACCACTATAATCATCTAGAAAGAATTCCCAATTTCCCTTCTATCCCACAAGATCAGTATCTCTTCCTTGCTGGAAATATCACCAGCCTTCAAGAACAAGTAAAGGTCTGCAGTGGGGCATGCTGTAGCAGCCCTTGGTCTATAGAGGATAGTTAACTCTAAACTTGCCCTGTGCTAAGTCATCCTAAGAAATTACGCTAAGGCCAGATTTGGTCAAAGACAACTTTTTAGTGTAAAATACTTTTTTAATTATATACTTAACAAACTTTGAAACATTTTGATATATAAAAAGCACAGAAAAGAAGATTTTGTATGAAACAACTTCTGTTACATACGGTTTTTTAAGTGCATATTAAATGTAACACAGTGTTAACAAAACTATCCTGAATATCTGTGCCTCCTTTGGCATTTCCTCCTGCTCTCTTCTGTGAATTTTTAAGATATTTCATTTATGTTTTTCTCTTTTTGTGTGTGTTTGCACTACCCCCTGAATACCTTTCCCACCCCCAAACAGAAACTCTCCCTTATTGTAAAATTTTAATTAAAACAAATCAACATATCTGAAAATGTATCTCTCATTCTGCACCTCAGAACATTGCCTCCATTCCAGATTAACTTCCCAGAAAGGGATCCATACAATTCTTTTCAAGATGGAAGGTCCAAGAGGATAGGTACTCATTTGAAAATAACCCCATTTAGAGATCACAACTCCAAAGCATGTTCAACATACTATTCAATAAAGAATCAATGGGAATTCTTAAGATATTCTTCCTTCAACTTTCATTTTCCCTCTCTATAATACACCCTAAAATTTGACTCAGATTACATTTAGCTTTATGGCTTAAGAGAAGGAAAGAAATAGATTGGAGTTTCAGCATTTTTCCATAAATCAGGACTCATTATTTCTCTTGCCCTTCTACCCAAAGCCATGGGTCTCCTTGCTTTCCATGCAATAGGAAGGGGAATATGCCATGGGAGGCTATGAACCTTTCCTACTTTACCACACTAAGACTTAGCTGCAGGAAGAGAATATTTCTGTGGGACTATGGAAAATGGGGAGAAATCTCTCTTCTCCTCAGTCTAGAGTTCACAGCAGAGTCTCCAGATATTTTTTCATTTCAGGTTCAGAATGCTTCTTTCCAGCTTTCTGTCTGACACTGTCCTTATTTACCTAGGCCCCTGACTGAAGTCTGGTCGTCATTGACTCCAAGGTCAGAAAAAAAGCACAAATTCCATATTGCTTTGGCCAACAGATGAGCCTCCCAACAGAATGAAGTTAATTTGAGGGTCAAAATATTCAATTTTTTAACATAAGTTTGCATTAATTTGACAATATCACACACTAAACAGAATGATTAATATTCATTTTAACTTCAAAGGGAAATTCATCTTGGTCAATGAAAAACTCAGTGAAGATACATTTTGGGAAGATATGCTGTCAAGTGTGTGTTTTTAGGGACTTTTACAGACCCTGGAGAACAAAGGACTCCTTAAAGATGATGTCTTTTTCTAACCAGTGATGATTGATTTCTTAGCCTTCTGGTATCCCCCTTCTGGCTTCCAAAGCACTTTCAATTCAATGAATTTTTAACTTGTTCCCATTGCACTGATAGCAGGTCTCTTCTGAGATGATAGTAAATTAATTACTGCCAACAAGATAAAGTAGGAAGAACAAAATTACATTTAATTTAGGTCCTAAAGAGGTGTCCTTGTTCCAGGATAATGTCTGATCCAGATGGATTTGAGACTCCAGCAATTCCACAAGGCTCTTGACCCAACTCAGTCCCAAAGTGTTACTACCTTCTAGTCAGCATTTCGGGAGAGATGGCAAATATATGGAAATGTCTATTTTATGTATTTATTCCATTTGATCAATAACAATGACTGCAAGAATTTGTAAGAATAAGGAGGTCAGTATTTAATTTATCTGCCAAAAAGCCTCCATGTGTGATGGAAATAAAGGGTGAATAACACCATTCTATTCACCACATATTGTTCCTACGTCTAAGAGTATCAAAAACAAATATAATTTGGGAGGATGAAAGAACAAAGGAAAATGGAAGTCAACGTTGAGAAAGGAAAAGGGTTAGAAAATACTATTCTTCAGGAATGGAGGCTACGAATTTCTTTTGTCCCCCCTCATCCCATGAGATATGGTAAGTCTTGACTTATTTCTATGGTATGCAGACAACTACAGATCTGTCTTAGGATTCATTAAAGGTTGGAACACACATCCTAAGGATCAGAAGGTCAAGGCATCTTTTTAAAAAGCTTGCAAATAATCTATACCCATGGGTTATCCACTCAAAGGAATTCTTCTAAGAGAAAGGGAGTACTTTCAGATCCCACAAGGTGCTTCCTCATGAGCCAGCTCTTGACAAGAATCCAGTTCTGACCTTAATGTTTCAGTATAGGAAGGAAAGAAGATATTTGAATTTCACTGGCAAGACAAGTGAGGTCCCCCAGGCCATGCAGACATGTTTTTTTGATTGAGCAGCAAAAAGAGTAGATTTCAATCAAAGGAGGGAGGGAAAGTACATACCTGTGCATTCCTGCTCTCAGAGAGGCAGAGTAACGCCAGTCAGGGTTGGGTTGTTTTGGCTGCAAAAACAGAAGAGAATGTTTCTGTTATTTTGGTAAAAACCGTATGTTCCTAGCTAAGCGATAATTTAGTAATACTTTACAGAATACTTCCCGGCATCTTACATGGAAAAACTCTTGGAGGTTATCAGGTGAATCATTTCATTTGCTCCAATAAAATGAAACCATTGTCTAAACAACATCTTCAGCAGAAAGTTAAACTGGACCTTTGGTAATCAAGAGGCAAATGCCAGGTAAAACTGTGAGGACAATCTATGCATAAGAATCTCCCGCTGAGAAAGAATTGAAGCATTCATCATTATAAAACAGAATGGTGACCTGTGAAAGTGCCCTCCCTCTCCCCTATGAAAGAAGACCTCCACCAGACTTGCACAAGGTACAGTGGAGGCAGTGACTGCAAGTGTACTGCAGTCTGGCTGGACTGCAGAGCACTGCAATCCACCACTGGCCTTGCAGATTGCGTAGGTTTCACAGAGGGTAGATGTGCTCAGTCATATCATCAGCATCTGGTACAACCTCAGCTGCTGATTAAAAAGTGGTATCAATGAGAGTGAAACATAAACCATTAATGGCCCACTAGAGAGCTTTGCCTTGCTTTGCTTGATAATCCTTCCCATCAAGAATATTTGCTCAGTTCTATTCCCTCTCTCACTAAGCTACTACTCATTAAATTGCTATTTCATCTTACAAAGAGAGGAAAAACAACTTCCAAAGGTGGCTAAGATATAACAGAGAGAAGCTTAACTCTAGGAAAAATCCCTCTTATTAATAGGGGACTTGTGCTGGGCAATGTACAAAAAGACTTATTTTTCTCATCTCCATAAACATGAAATCCTAAGTGGAAGAGGTCAGACTACAATTTGATTACATAAGGTTTTATCTTGAGAATCACAGGCTGATTAGAAGCATCTCAGAAAACACTGAGAGACAAACTCAGTCTTTTATCACTACTCCTATACCATGCCAGAGACAAACCAGAAAACCAGGATCACAATGAAGCCATGGGCAAAAAGATAAATATGTTGTATTCAGATGGAGCTATCACTGACCTTGAAATTTGGCATCTCTCTTTCCTATAGTTTATCATAATTAGTAAACACAAAACTATCATACAAAGCATGACATTAATAAAAAACATTTCATTTTCCTAGAGTTCTTTACATTCAAGAAACTTAAAATATTTTATCAACATTTATATGTGCAGTTTCCCAGGAAAGATATAAAATGATTCTAATCTCTAGATAGAAAATGGAAAACCCAGTACATCAGAAATTCAGCCAAGATGCCAACTCAAGACAAAGATATTGCTATAACCCTGGGCTCTTCCCACCCAAGGTCTTCCAATGTCATCTGTCATCTCAGTCAACTGATTCTGGAAACATTATAATCTGCAAATGGCCTCATCTTTACCATGTGGGTTTCTGAAATATGACAATTAAAATTCCCATGTGGCTTACCATTTGAGTACTGTGAAGAACAAATAAAGAACCCTACATTTTCCATCAGTGATCTCACTGGGAGCCAATGATAAAATGTTTGTAAAGCATTTTAAAAATCTGAAAGTGTGACCAAAATATCTCTTATTAATCATTATCATCCTCATCTCACTCCTCCCCATCAGCAGCACTTGTGTTAGCTTGTCAGCTGTGGGAGCCTTCCTTCCAAAAAGATTCTGACATCTGCTAAGTAAATGCTGCCAATTTCTCCAAGATTGGGTACCACGTTTGTGATGAAAATTGCTGTAACTTGTTTCTTGGGTTGGAGACATTAACCCCATTTTGCTGAAGAGCTCAATTTTAGCAGAACTGTTTGTATCAAACTGCTTGAAGACTCAGCCTATCCCCAAACTGTGCTTACTCAATGACCCATATTTTATGGTGACTTTTTAGATACACTCCCCTCCAAATCTATCAGCCACAAGCTGTTCCCCAGACCTTCATTCACTTCCTAAGATCATGGTAAAGGAGGAGCTTGTAGCAGCAAGCTGAACTACTCTGAAGAAGCACAAGTCTATCTGGTAGGTCATGAGGTTTCCTTTCTGAAAAGGAAAAAAACTGGTTCGTCTACTAATTGATTTAATTTTAGTCAATTAGAGAAATTTAAATAAGAAAAAAAACATTAAAAACATGGATTTTACCCAGACCTAGATCAGCTTTCAACAGTAAGTTAAAATGTATATCCATTTCTGAGTACCATGTTTTAGGAAAGATATTTACAAGCTGAGGTGACTACTGAAGAGGAAAATTTAAACAGTAAGAGGATTTAAAACCTCTTGTCATCTAGGGATAATCTGAAAGAAATGACAATATTTAGCCTGAAGAAGAGACAAGTTTGAGGAAGCTGGTGTTCATGAACAGTATCTTCATATTTGGAAGAACTGGATTTATTTTGCTTGAACTCAGGAAATAAAACTAGAAACAAAGAATGGAAATTACAAAAAGGCAGGGGGTTTTTTTGTTCAGTTTAAAGGAAAACTTCCTAAGAAATGGGCCTATTACACAGTAAAATCAATTGACTCATCACTGGAAGTCTTTAGAGGGTCCTATCTCAGGTGTAGGTTGGACTAAATGACCTATGACCTTCCAGCTCTCAGAGTATATAACCAGAACTTTGAAATCAAAATACAAAATTATTTGTCAAAAAGTAATATTCTTCCTAGTAAAACAATTCTATCTAGTGTTTCAACTGAACAGTTAGACCATCAACTTCCAATCTGTGCTCATTGTGCCTCTAGTGGATTGAAAAGTTATTTCAATAAGTCTATCTCAAACTATTCTGTAAGGTTAGAAAAAAAGATTCACATTCGTATATATTACTATTTTTTAAACACATCTGGCTTCTACAAGGACTAACAAGAGAATTTTACAATAAACTGAATTCGTAGTAATTTTACCATTGTTCATTTACTCAATCAATGAATACTATTAATTATTTTACATTAAAAAGAAGTCATCATACTCAAAATGGTTGGTAATTATTGTGTTAAGAGAACAATTTAGTTCTTCTGATCTTGTACAGCTAACTCTTGAACTAAGTTTAATTTTTTATGAAACAATATAAAATATGGTCTCCTGGTCTAAGAATCAGCACTTTTTCAGATGAACAGCATCAGGTTACTAATCATGAAAAGCTCTAGAACATTCATCTGGGTAATCCACTTAAAATATGGGGAGATGTCTGACCTGAGTTATGGTTTCTCTCAAAAAATAGGATATAAATAAAAACAAACAAAAATCCAAACATTCTTTTCCCTCTGTGATCTATCCCTCAGATTATAAAGGCTTTTCACCATTTGCAATAGAGAAATACGAATCATCGATTGCCACAAATTGGCTCATTCATAAACCCACAGATTCACACTGAATAATACACAATAGCCTTATCGTGCAAGTTCATGTTAAAGCAACAAACAAAGACATTCTGAAAGAGTAAACTATATACAGCATCTCTATTTCCTTTCTAATGAGACTCTACTGATCATTGGGGGAGCCTGGAGACTTCTACTGCAGTTTTCATAAAGTAATATCTTATGATAATTGATATAAAGTATCTACCAAAAAATGCATGAAACCCACCCTATTCATAGCACTTAGAATGCTAATACAGATTGGTCCTTTGGTTGATTGAAATAAGGTAATAATAAATATGATAATTCTGTGTGGAATTCATCCCCCTACAGACAGTCATTTGTATCTCCAACACTCAGGAAACTAAAATTAAATTAACAGGCAAATATGACTTTAAAATATATTTAATGAGTTGCAGCCCACTGGAAACTGCTAGGTCTGCTTAATGTGAGATGCACAGCCTGCCAGCACAGCAGTTACCTTCTCACTCACTGTTTCCCTTCCCTAGAGCCTGGAGCCCTGACCCTGCAGAGCCAAAAACTGCTGCTTCTGGCCCAGAGAAACAACAGTTCTTTTCACCTTTCAATGTCAGTGAGTTTTGTTCTTTTTTTCTCCCACAGGTTCAAATCCTTAAAGATAAATTACAGTTTTGATCAGATTAAAAGCCCAGTAAAGAAGTACTTTCGCTTTTCACATTTTATATCATGGTTATAGATATATATATATACTATATATGTGTGTAGACAGATATATTCATATATATATACACAATGTATATATACATATATTTATGTACTTAAACATGTATAAATGTATATGTTATATAGAGTTTATACCATATATGATTCCCATTTTCATCAGGATGCCTAAAAGTTGGGGGTGGGGGAGGCAGCTAATCTAAAAGTCAGTTTCACAGACATGGGCAAATTCCTATTACTTTAGTGATAACACTAGAAATGATCATATGAATCATCACATTGCTCATGGGCACAGAGCTACATCAGTATCTAAACAAAATGATGGCCAAACAAAGCAGAAACTTAACTTGGTTACTCTGTCTATTACGTACCAACACTAAAGCACCAGGGTGTCTCTCTGCAGAGCCTGCTGAGTGAAACCAGATGTCCCTTTAATAGCTCATGCCTGTCTCTGAAGGAAGAAGAGGTCAATGACTTGCAAACTGTAGGAATCAGATTTTTCCTCCACAGTCAGTATATGAACATGAAAGCAAAGTTAGGGGTAGGGCAGAGCTATGATGTTATTCTACATTGCTTAGGAAGTTCTAAAAGAGCTATTGGAAGAAATTCTGACATTAGCAAATGAGGGAAAATACACCTTTTCTCCAAGGTACAGTTAAGGAGCAAGTGGCAAAACAAGGGGGTCTCATTCTCTCTAAATCACAAGGAAACAAAATACCAGACAGAAATTTAAAATAATAAGCCCCATCTCCAGTCCCAGATCCATTTGACCACAGGCTCCCTGTATAAATTTTATAAAATCAGACTGCAGCATTTCAGGGACAGTCCCCTCTCCTGCCACAATTCCTTCCATTTTTATTTAATAGAAGTATATAATTCTAGGGCTGAAGGGGACCATTGAGACTAACCTAGTCATTTCACAGTTAGAGAAACTGAGGCCCAGTAACATACTCTTTGTAGATTTATGTTGAATACATTATGCCTTCAGTGCACCAAAGAATCCTCTTTTGACCTAAAAAGAGTTAGTGCAGCTTTCAAACTCACTCCCAAAGTTTTGCTTATTTACTGACTCTCATTCTTGTTTCACACATCAGGTAATAGCTTGCAATCATTTACACGAAGTAAAAGTGCTCAGAAATAACACATCTTTTTCACTGTATAAACAATAATAATAGCTAGTATTTATGCTGTGCTTTATTATTTTGTTACCTTGTTTGTTATCTCATATGATCCTCAGCACAACTCTGGAAGGTAATTGCTATTATCCTCCCCATTTTGCAGATGAGGAAACTGAGGCAGACAAGAGCTTAAGTGATTTGCCTAGTCACACAGCTAGTAAGTATTTGAGACAAGATGTGAATGCAGGTCTTCTTGACTTTGGTTCCAGCACTAAGCTGCCTAAATCCTTGGTATAAGCCCTTTCCTGCATCTCAGTTGCTACAACTCTCTGGAGGATCCAGAGGGTTCTTCAATGAGATGTTTCAGACAGCATAGGAGAACTCAGTGATCGAACCAGGGAGCAAAGACTTAAGAGACAAAGGCCCTTATTGATCATCTTGGCTGAGTTCTAGAGATCAGAAAAAGGAGTACAGTGAGAACGTAATAATCATGCCCTGCTCTTCCACATCATAAATTTCCCAAGTAACACAAGCTCTGCATCTGCCTGAAAGATGCCAGGAGACAGTGCTGCAGTTAGAGCTGAACACAAAGACTGCCTCGCCTTACTGGCTCCACAATCAACTGGATAAGATCCTCCCACTTTTTAGCTCCAGAGACTGACTGGGCAGGAATCAATACAGGATCTATTCTAAGATGGTGATCCTTCTCTCCAAGGCTCCAAATAAGATAGGAACTAGAGATGATGTCATGTAATAAATCCCTCCTGAAGGATGGATTCTGTTCAGTTGTCACAGCAGCTTCTTCAGAATTCTCACTGTCCGGGTAATCCAAGAAACGAATTCACTGAAGGTAGAATCAGTGAAAAGTTCATTGCTTGAATTACTTGCTTACACTGAATTACCAGAAAGACACAGCAATGAACCTGGAAACAGGAAGACCTAGGTTCTAATCCAATCATGGACCCTTACTAGCATGGGACCCTGAGCAAGTTACTTAACCCCTATTTGCCTCAATTTCCTCATCTGTAAAATGAGGATAACAACAGTACCTACTTCCCAGAGTTGCTGTGAGGATCCAACGAATTAATCATAGTAAAGCACTTGGCATAGTAAGTCTTGTTTAAAATGTTAATTTATAAAGCACTTTGCAAATTTAAAGCGCTATAGAAATGCTAGCTGTCACTTTTGTTGTTGTTTTTCTTATAATTACAGAGATAAATAAAGTAGCCTTACACACTTAACCACAGATAAAACACAAGGAAGATACCAAATTTGATGCCACAATCCTCTTTGTCCCTTATATACTCTATACCCAGTGGATGTGTTTTGTTAAGACCAGTTAGTGGCAAAGCGTAATGGATAGAGTGCTAGACTCAACATCATGAAGACCCTAGAGCCTAAATCTGTGATACCCACCAATTGGTACCAGAGCCCAGGTTGTTGATACTCCTAAGGGAAACTACTGGACCACACATGGCATCCTCAGAAACTGGGCTATATATGTCATTTATTTCAATTTCCAAGATTTGAACCTGTGCTCAAATCCTGCCTCTGGTATTTATTTGCCATGTAAAGTTGGGCAAGTCACTTAAATCTCTCTCTGCTTCAGGCACATCACCTAAAATGGAACTCTGGTCCCTCTGTCTCATACAATTATTGTGAGGATTAAATGAGAGATATTTTGCAAATCTTCAAGCACTTTGCACATGTCAGTTGCTATTGATATTACTACACTACTACCACAGGAGAAATAAGCATAGCATGAATGCATTTAGATCCCTTTCTAAAAACACCCGGTCCCTAAACCTCAGAGCTTCTGTCTGCTCTGCCGCAGCCCACTCGTGATCCAAAACCTCTGGTTTTACATCTGGAAAATTTTAAACAGGAGAAAGAGAACTAGATCCGATAATAAGATATACAAAGGTTTAGATGTGGTAGAACATCTTGATGTGGTAGAACAAGTGCTGAATTATCAGAGGAACTGAGTTTGAATGCAGACCCTGCCCACTTAACCACCTATTTCCTAATTTGCAAAATGAGAGGTTTGGAGTAGGTAACTTTTAAGATCTCTTTCAGTCTTAGACCTTGGATCCTATGGCATTTCAGAGATTACTCTTCAAAGTGAATGAGTTTGTAATGCCTCTGCTATCATTCTGTGATTTACTTACTCATTGTACCTGTATCTAGGACCAGCTTCAGAGGTAGAGGTTTAGGGTCCTTTCATTTACTGATAAGTCTCTGATAGGAATTTCTCTTCACCTTAGTTACGTTATGAGTTAGTATTGACTTGAGATTTTTGCATATGATCCAATATTAATACTCATTTCAATGTGAGGCAAAAATGGCTCAAATTTCAAACTACCCATATTCTAAACCACAAAGAGAGTAATAGAGTCGCCCCTTTGTAATGCTGCAGTCGTCTACCAACAGGTGGAGCTTTAGCCCTCTTGGTTAGTGCAGAAAATGTGCTTATTCACTACATGTAACAATCCTTTTCCCAATGAGTTCGTGCAGATCTGTTAAGGAATCATCTGCAGTGGCCACATCCAGCGCTAAGCACTTTTCAACAACCTAACATCTTTGCTCACAAAAGCTACAATCTTAGGAATTCTGGTAAATCTTTGATTTACCTGCCATTGCCTTCTTAACCTGCAATCTGTTTCCTGTGACTGCTCAGCAGAGACTGACACAAGGTACTCAAGATAAACCTGCCTGCAGTCTGCATAGGGACCCTATGCCTTGAAATTGATCATTGACTTATGTTATTAGCCTGCATATAAACTACCTGAAGATTATTATGAACTTAGATTTTCTTGGTGGAAAAAGCAATAAATAATCAACAATATAGCTTAAACTCAGTAGAAGTCTCAGTACAGTGAACATTTGGGTGGGGGAAATTATAATTAGCTTCTTTCTGCAGTGTCACTGAAAGCAGGCTCAAATGCTGGTGTCTCAGGAGAGATCAAATTAATTCTTGCCAATGGGATGATATTTTACCTTGTGAAATCCAAAATAAAAAAAAATATTAAAAAATTTGAGGAATAGGTACACCTTTCCATGAAAAGACTAAGGAACCAAAGTATAGTTCACTTAAGTGTGTATGTGTGTGTGTGTATGTGTGTGTGTGTTTACAAATTCATACATACTTCCCAACATCCATAAAATGTTCATGTAGAAGTTGGCCTTATGCCTACCTAAATCTCAGGACACTAGTACAGTAAATATAGTATATTTCACACAAATTAGAATCAACATACAATCAGGCATTTATCTTTTCATGGCTGAGGTTCTTGACTTTTTTTGTCATCTTGAGCTTGGCAGTCTGGGCAAAGCCGAGGAACCCCTTCTTTGAGAAATGTTTTTAAATACATAAAATAGGATAAAAAGCAAACCAATGATATTGAAATACAGTTAAAATATAGAAAAACAACAGAG
Organism: Potorous gilbertii; assembly: GCA_028658325.1. NCBI lineage: Eukaryota > Metazoa > Chordata > Mammalia > Diprotodontia > Potoroidae > Potorous > Potorous gilbertii. Next base: position 396,463,465 of record CM053769.1, read on the forward strand.
ACCTCTGTTTAAGAACCAGTGATTTCAAATGAGACATTTACTTTCCAGGCCTTTCCTACCAGTTGCATTCAACCTTAGATCCAGAAAATTAAACATTTGTAGAGGTAAAGAACTGACACTTACAATCACAGGAGATTTTCAAGAAACCATGATGCTTCTGATTAAAACCACAAGAATTAAACCACTGTGAACAGGAAAGCTACAGACTACAGATTATTGCATTGAAGGTAAATGCAGTGAAATCCTCTTATATTGAATGTGGAGTGCTTGGCAAAAGAGGTGGGAGAAAGGAGGTAGTAACAAGTCCCTTTCCCTCCACACCTTTTCTGAACTTGAACCTGGCTTCACATCTTCCTCTCCAGTCCCCCTGATTTCATATCTTCCCAGTTTCACCAGATAAATAGAAGTTGATTCCCACACATTTCATTGTGTCCCCCTCCTCCCCTCATTCCCACCCCATCTTCTCCAGTTTATACCAGGGCTACTGAATGAATTGGAATAGAATGAAAGGATAGGATAGAAAGTGAGAAGGGGGGGGGCAACTTCCATTCTGTTTTGATAACTTAATTAAAATAAAATTAATTTCAGATACATAGGTCATAGATTGAGAGACAGAAGTGAACTTAGAGATAATCTACTCCAACTTTCTCCTTTACTAAATGTGGAAACTAAGACCCAGAATACTTAGGTCACACAAGTAGCAAGTGACAAAAGTTTTGACTTAATCTAGGTGCTCTGACTCCAAAATCAAGTAATTGGGACAGCTCTTTCCAATGTACCTAGTCTGGGTGCCAGGGAGAACAGAGCATGAAAGAAGATAAAAGGATAGAGACAAATAAGTAAAAGAAAAGACAAAAGGTCATCTCAATATGCTGTCAAAATATTCAAATCCATTCCAATCTGAGATCAAGAGGAGGCCATGGGAGGAGGGTAGAGAGAGAAGTTTCACTCTATATGACATTTGTACCCAGGATCTAGATGTCCAATAAAACCATGAACCCCTATTGATCTAACTTTAATTTACTTTAATTATTGAAAATATGACTGGAAATTTTTCAATGGACATCCTATGTAATAAACAAGACCAGCCTGCACTGACTGACACCATAGCCACAAAGCTCACAATATAAGTAAGCTTCTTAGTGCGAATGACACAGCATAGATCATTTTTGCTTGGAGCTGCTAATAAATAACTTCTTGTTTACCTCTATAAAGAATAACACTGGTTTTTAGACCTTTTTTCATTTCTTTGCCAGAACTATCTCTCAGTAATTAATAGTTTAGAAAAAAAAAACACCTCTATTTCTCAATATATTTTTGGAACAACCCTAGTATAGCTGGAAGGAAAACTCAGTGTGGACAAATTAGTGATCAATCACTGTCTGCAATAATAAAGGAATGGACTTTTATAAAATTGCAATTTTGGAGAGAGAGAGAGAGAGACAGAGAGAGACAGAGACAGAGAGAGAGAGACAGAGAGAGAGAAACCGACACAGGGAGAGCTGAGCAAATGGACTCTGAATTCCAAACAGTTATAGGAAACTTGGGCTATTGAGAGATGCCCACAGCTAATTCCAACATGAAAAATTATGCATGAAACTCAGAGGACCAGAATTTGTCCAGAATTCCGGACCACCACCCTTACAGCCTCACCTCATTGGGAGTAGTGGACTCATTTTTAAGAATGATCAGGTTCTGTGCACTCTGCCCACTCTGACCAGTCAGATGTCTGCTGTCAGTCACCACTGCATGTGGCCCAGGGCCAGTCTGGGCCCCTGTGTTGTAAAACATGAATGTGTCGCTTCCTGAACCTGCTGTTAGACAGGCCTTATAGCAATAGGTCTTAGTGAGGGAACCATTCCCCCGAACCTCAATGAAGTGAGGCTGAACTTTCAAACCATGTGGGAGCCTTGCATCAATGTTGTTGTTAGCTTGTTTGTAGAGTTCTGCAGGACACCTCTCCCTGACCCCGCAGAAGCCCCCACAGCATGAGGTGCCATATGCAGTGTAATGATAGCATTTGATAATAGTCAAAACAATGATTGTCAAAAGGAATATAAACGAAACTGTGCTCAGTGCAATAATGAGATAAAGTGTAATCTCTGAATATGTCCGAGTATTCTTAACATGTCTTCTGGTATCAGGGAGTATTTTTGACACCCTGTCCACTACAACAACTGTAATAAGCACTGAGGCAGACAGGGATGGCTGTCCATTGTCCCTGACCAGAACTGTCAGATTGAAAGTGGACATAGTCTCATCACCCAGTTTCCGGGTAGTCCTTATTTCTCCTGTGTGGAGCTCCACTTTGAAAAGGTCAGGGTCAGAGGCCTGGGCTAAGTAATAGAAGAGCCAAGCATTTTGCCCTGAGTCTGAGTCCATGGCTATTACCTTGGTGACCAAATAGCCAGCCGAAGCTGTTCGAGGAACCATCTCCATGGCTACTGATGAATTGGTTGAGGTAGGATACAAGATCTGTGGAGCGTGGTCATTGGCATCCACTACATATATATTGGCAGTGACTGTACTGCTCAATGGAGGACTCCCCTTGTCCCGGGCCTCCACAATCACATCAAACTCCCTCAGCTTCTCGTAATCAAAGGAGCTGACTGCATAGATGTTACCAGTTACCTCATTTATAGACACATAGGAGGTGACTGGCAGCCCTTGGATTTCCTTCTCCAAAAAGGAATAGGTTACCTCAGCATTCTGGTTGGCATCTAGGTCTGTGGCTTGCACGGTGCATAGCAGCGCCCCAGGGACATTGTTTTCGGGGACGTAGACTGAGTATGCAGCTTCCTGGAAACGTGGAGGGTTGTCATTGATGTCAGAAATCTCCACCCGGATAGTCTGTTGGGAGGTAAGCTGAGGAGTCCCTGCATCAGTGGCTGTCAATGTGATGTTGTAAGCAGCCACTCTCTCCCTGTCTAGTGGACCACTCACCTCCAAGGAATAGGAGTTCCCCAGCCCATTGAGTCGGAAAGGCAGAGAAGCTGGAAGGCTGAGGCTCACCCTTTGGTTGGAGCCAGAATCCTGGTCGTTGACACTCATAAAGGCGACCACTGTGCTAGGCATAGCATCCTCAGACACCGGGCTATATACATCACTGACCACCACTTCAGGGGCATTGTCGTTCACATCCACGATGTCCACCAGTACCTTGCAGTGACCGACCATGGGCACAGGGCCTCGGTCAGTGGCCTGCACATAGATCTGATAGGAAGACGCCTCTTCATAGTCTAAGTTCCCACTCACTCTTACCTCTCCAGTCACTGGGTTGATACTGAAGAGTTGCCTTTCCCTTTCAGAAGTGTAGCTACTGAAAGAGTAAACCAATTCGCCGTTGGAGCCCTCGTCTGGGTCTGACGCATTCAACTTCACCACCAGGGTTCCCGGGGGTGAGTCCTCCCTCAGTTGAAGACGATAAGTAGATTGGTCAAAGGCGGGAGAGTTGTCATTGGTGTCCAAGACATTCACGAAGATCTGTGCGGTGCCCGAACGAGGAGGGCTGCCCCCGTCCACGGCTGTGAGGACCAGGCGATGCAAAGTAGTCTGCTCTCTGTCTAGGCCCTTGCGCAACACCAACTCCAGCACCTTACTGTTCTCCTGAAGGGGCTTGAGGTCCAGGGCGAAATGCTCGTTGGGGCTTAGTTGATAGCTCTGCACCGAGTTGGTCCCCACGTCCGGGTCCTGCGCGCTCTCGATATGGAAGCGCGTTCCCGGAGCAACAGACTCACTCACCTCCAGCTGGTAATCCGGCCGCGGAAAGCGAGGCGAGTTGTCGTTGATGTCCAGCACCTCCACCTCGACCGCACTCACTGCCACAGGGCTATGGGCCAACACCTCCAAGTGGAGCACGCAGCGGGGCCGTTGCTCGCAAAGTGCCTCTCGGTCCATGCGCTCGTTGACGAAGAGCTTGCCATTCGTTAAGTCCAGTTCCAGGTATCGCGGGCTCGGTGCGCCCAGGTGGTTAATACGCAGGCAGCCCGGCCCCAGACGCCGCAGCTCGAGACCCAGAGCACTGGCCAAGTTTCCTACCAACGAGCCGGGCTCCTGCTCTTCTGGCACTGAGTAGCGCAACGGGGAGGCCTCTGGGCCCGGCAGCAGCATCGCCAGCAGCAGCAATAGCAGCACCGGGGACTGGAGCACCAGGAGCAGCGGGAGCCCCGTAGCTTCCGACCCACGCCGGGGACCCTCAGCCTCCATAGCCGCCAGCCGCCAGGGCAGCCGCGGAGCCGGCTACTCAAGAAAAAGCTGTCTCAGCCCCGACCCCGCCTCCGCCTCCGCTCCCGTGGCCACCGGCTCCTCCGGGGTTCTTACACGAGCAGACATCTCCGGCCGCTTCCAGGGCCGCACGCCGCCGCCGCCCCTGCCACGGTATCCGGGCCTCTCCACCGGCACTGCTGCCCCACACCCCGGCCCCGCCCGCTCCGCTCGGGGCCTCTCGGCAGCTCCAGCCCAACCTTGCAGTGCCTGGCCGTGGCTCAGCTTCCTGCCAAAGCTACTGCTGCCGCTCAGAGGGGAGGGAAGATGAAGGAAGAGGAGCGGGGGGGGGGGGGGGGGGGGGGGGGGGGGGGGGGGGAGGAGCGCTGAGTGGTCTCAGAACGAATTCAACACCGCGGCGGCGGACAGCGACCTCCAGCCGCCCCGCCCAGCCCTCAGCACCAACTGGACCCAGGCTCTCTTCTTTCCCCTACCGAACCAGCTCGAAAACAAATGAATATAAATAGAACGTAGTTGGAAAAGAGCCACTCCCTTTGTTTCCGTCTCACCCCCACCCTACGGCATCCCCACCTCCGCCACCCGCCACCCAAGACTTTTCAGCGGCCTAAAGGGTTTTTTCAAGGACTGATTTCCGGTGGTGAGGAGTGGAGGTGGGGTAGAAAGAGATGGAAAACACAGCCCAAAATGGACAATAAGCTGGACTCCGGACAGTAGCACACGGCGTGAAAGATAGGGAGTTGGCCCCGAATCTGGAAAGACCTGGATTCAAGTGCCTCCTCTATCGAGTACTGACAGTGAACCTGGACGAGTTATTAACCTCTCAGTGCTCTAGGCAACTTCTCTAAGACTAAGTTGCCCACTAGGTACCAGGGAAACCACATGTCCAGTCGCTATTTTCACTGGCAGTGCCTCAGAATGAGTCTCCAAGTATAATTTATACAAATTTATGTAATTTATAAAAATTCAACACTGAAGCAGTCTTCATTTAAAAAGGTAATTTAGGTAATACATTTAGTAAGCACTAAACAAATATCTGCAATTGTTATCATGCAAAGGGCCTAGTAATCTGTATTAGGAAAACTCTCTAGGATGATTGGTGGAACAAGGTGAATCTTTCTACAGATCTTTCCTGGAAAGACTCCCAAACACTGCACAGTGTTTGACATCTATGAGGAGAGGGAGGGAGAAATAGAATGCAGCAGAAAACCAAGAACATGTAGGTATATGACTACACATGACAGATATATAAGTGTAAACATATATGGAGGGGGGAGACATGGCAGGAGAGAGGGAGCTGAATCTCATTCCCACATCACCAACTGCCTAATGAACTCTGGCATCTATCTAAACAGTTGATGCTGAAATCGATACCTTTTCGTTTCAGAGGTGTAGCTGCTAACAGAGTTAGGAGCACACCAGTTCACTATTGAAGCTCTCAACCTCTCGAATGCTGAACTCAACATCTTCCTTACTAAATCTTTCCCTTCCCCCAACTTCTCTTTCTGTTCTAAGTGCCACCACTCAGGCTCAACATCTCAGTAATATGTCATTCTTCTCTCTCTTTATAATCCTCCATATCCAATCAGATGCCAATTCTTGTCAATTCTACCTGCAGAATATCCCTCAGGCCTCATCCCTTTATTTTTACCGTAGCTTACTTTAATACTTTACTACTCTACCTTACTCTAGTTGCTATGTTGGGTGTGTCCCTTTGGTCCCCAGAATGGAACTGTTAGAGTGGATCATTTATTAATCCTGGCACACTCCTGTTTCCTTTGTGACTTTTTGAGAAAAGTATCAGGAAAGTTACCAGCCTCAAAAGTGCCGGCAGAAAAGGAAGGCAGGCCATGAGTGAGGAAGATGGGAAAATCAGCTTTTTTTATAGCTGATTCAGTGCATGGCACACAGTGGGTGCTTAATCATAGTTTTTGAATGAATTGGAGTGAAGAAGGTGAATAAAGCTGCCAGAGAAGAAGAGACAAAAGAGGAAATAGCGGATAGGGCCAAGACCTGGATCTGAATTCTGATTCAGACACTTCTTAACTATCTGACCCTGGGAAAGACCCTTACTTTCTCTTAGCCTCATCTCTAAAATGAGAATTAGAATAGAACCTTCCTCATAGAGTTGTTGTAATCAAATGAAATAGTATATGAGGTGGTTCCAAAACCTTAAAATGGTGCACAAATAATAGATATTAATAAATAATGATGTGTAGTTCACAGTCCTGTTAATGTTAACACTTCCATCAAAACTTTTGTGAGGTGAAGGGGGATACGAGTATTCTTATCCCCAATTTCCAGATGAGGAAACTGAGACCCTGCCCATGATTGTATGATTAGTAAATTCTGGAGTTGGTCAGGATTTAAACTCGGGTGTCCTGACTCTCAAATCCATTTCTAGTAGACCATGGTTCCACACCCATAAGTGCATAATCAGTGTTTGAGAAGCATAGACTATTTGGATCCATGTCCTTCCTGTGAGTTTTATGACCCAAGAGGGGTCTTCATCTTCCCAGTTTAATTTTTTTCTTTTTTTTTTTTGATTAAAGGATGACTTGAGTAACTACTAAAAGAAGACTATTCATTGTATGAGTGTATCTCATTCAAACTGAGAATGTGATAAGACCTTAGCCTCATAGGGCCAGGGTCTCCCACTGTGGTCTCCCATTGCATCCTGGGCCATCTTCAATCATCCTAATGAATATCAGGCTACTGGACCCAGATGGCTCAGGAGAAGAAAGTAAGACCTTGCACAGCCCTCCCTCACTCAAATCAAAGTCAACTGCAAGTTATGTCATCATCTTGATATCATGGTCCTCTTCTAGAATTAAGGACAAACACAACAACAGCTCTAGATGCTAATCAACTTAGTTCAGGTCTCACTTCTGTCCCTGGGACTATGTTAATGGTCTTCTATTTGTATGCTTTCTTTCATTATCTCCTCTCCAAGCCATCTTCCACAAAGCTTTCATAATGCTCTTCCTAAGGCACGGGTCTGTCCATTTCAGCTCTCTTCCCAAAGCTTTCAATGGCTCCCTGTTGCCTATAGGCTTTAAGACTTTCCACAGTCTGGCCCCAATCTATATTTCCAAGCTTATTTTGCTATACATTCCAGTCAAGCTGAACAACTATTCAGTTTAATTCAATTCCAACAACTGTTGAGAAAATTCTTTTTCCCTCTAACTCTGTTGTTCTCCACAGGCAATCCTTCAAACCTGGAATATATTTCTTACTCACCTTCACCTTACAGAATTACACCCCACCCCCATTCTTTAAAAATTCAATTCAAGTGTAGGACTTCCTCCAAGAAGTCTTTCCTGATCTCTAAAATGCTTTCTTTTTCCACCAGTAGAATGTGAGTTTCTTGGGGAATCATAGGATGATAGATTTGGAACCAGAAAGGTAAGAGAAAGGACAATGAAGGGAATAAGCATTTTCTAGCTTCTACTCTGTGCTAAGCAATGTGTTAAGTGCTTTATAAATATTCTCTTGTAATCCTCCAAACAACCCTGTAAGAAGATGCTGTAATTATCCCTATTTAACAGTTGAGGAAACTGAGACTAAGTTATTCTCTCAGGGTCACGTAGTTAGTAAGTATCTGAGGCTGGATACAGGTCTTCCTGACTCTAGGACCAGAGTTCTAACCATGGAACAAACTGGCTGCCACAAGAAGCTAGCTGAAAGGGATCTTATGGGACATAATATGCCATTTTCCCCCTGTATTCCTCTAATCTAGCACAGTGCTAGATTACATAGTAAATTTTGCACTAAATTGACCTCTAAGTGATTGTTTTTTAAGAGCCCCTAAAATCACCATAAGAGTGACCCTTACTTAGACTAGTATTCATGCCCAATTATTTATTTGTTTATTTTATATGTTTATATTTTGCAAACAGAAAATATTCACCATCCTGGTTCCCATGACTGATTCTCATACTCTTTAGAGCTTAGAGATTTCTGTTGTCACTTCTTTATCTCTATATCACATTGCTTCCTCTCTAATTGTTCCAGTCTTCTCTCTATATTGCAGTCTTATTTCCACTCCAGACTCTTCTATCTCAGAATAGTTATGAGTAATGATAAATCTTTTTGTTTGTTTTTTTATTCCGCTTTTTTACTCTTCCCTCCATTTCCCCATTTCCTGATAGCTTCTTGCTACATCCTTAGCAGAGTCTCCTTTGCCCTGGGGAACTTTTCCTTACCAAGGGAGAACATGAAACAAGAAAACTATAAGATATTCTGACATAATGTGCTACCCTGCTTATGTTAGAGGAAACTAGGAATACCTGGAGTGTGGAAATCCAGACTCACAAAATTTTGTGTTCTGGACTTGTTGTTCACTTGTTTTTCAGTCATGTCCTACTGTTCATAACCCCATTTGGGGTTTTCTTGACATAGATACTAGAGTGGTTTGCCATTTCCTTCTCTAGCATATTTTAGAGATGACGAGGCTGAATCAAACAGGGTTATGTGACTTTCCTGGGGGGGTCACACAGTTAGTAAATGTCTGAGGTCAAATTTGAACTCAGGAAGATGAGTCTTCCTGACTCCACTGCGCCACCTAGTTGCCCATGTTCTGGACTAGTGCACCATAACTTTCTTTTGGTGTCCACTCATCTTGCTATCTGAGCTTCTCCATTCTGCCTCCATTGGTGTCCATCACATTCCCAAATGGTATTTCTTTTCTTCTTCCTTCCATTGTGTTCCTTTTCTCCATTCCAGCCATATGGTTCCAGATAATCCTTCTGTCTGTCTTTTATCAGTGTTGTATATTTTTCTCCTGGTCTTTACTTACTTCAAGGGTGCCAGGGTAGAGAATCACATTTATTATATTCTTTTCCTTAGCATCCCTGCTCCTCCCCTCTGTTTGAGTCTTCCCTGAACTCCTCCCTATCTGCTGCCACATTTGCTTCACCCACTGTTGCTGTTTTGAGAATTTGAACTCAAATAGCCCTGGACTTTCAACTACGCTAATGGGGAACTGGCCTATGTCCTCATGCATTTTGTTTCTGAAGACAAATGATATGTAAATGGAGAGCAGTTATAAACTGTCAAGAAGAAAATAACCTTTGCTTTCACCTCATTGTCTCTACCCCAGTACTCCCCCTTCACAGATGCTGCAATCCCTGCATGGTAACTCAAAGGTCTTGCTTCTGGGCTTTGATCATTCCTGACTGTTTAGTAGATGAATCTCTTTGAGATGAGGGAGGTAAAATTTTTTTTTCTGAAAGTTCCCAGGAGTCAAACACAAAGTGAAGGTGAGTCCCTACTGAGGCCCAGAATTTGCTTTCACAGGACATAAACTAAATTGTCCCCCTCTAATCTATCAAGATTAAAAGCCTCAATTTGATGCTTAGTCTCTTCAGTGATTTTGAGGGTACTTACAGCTAAGATCTTTGTAACACATCAGACATTTCCAAGAGGAATGTGGCATAAAGAACTAAATTGCTTGTCCTCTGACTCCAAGCACTTTCCTTCAAAGCCAACCTTTCAAGCAGGTGTTTAAGGGGCAGAACCTTTGCCCAGAAATATCAACCTTGATCTCTTTATTTTGCCAGGACATATTTATTCCTTTTAGCTTTAAATTTTTCCCTATTAAATACAAATAACTCTTAGGTTATGTTAAGTTGTATCAGATGATCATTAGTGTCTTGAAGAGAACTTGGAATCAGACAACCTGGTTCAGACCAAGAGTTCCTGATTCCAGATCCAGAATTCTCTCCACCATACAACATCAGTACTATACTAACTGCATGAGTCTAGGCAAATCACTTAACCTTTCTGATCCTCAGCACCTTAATTAATTTTTTAAAAAAGAGATCATTTTTGTACCATTTGTTCTGCCAGGCAAGCAAAAGAATCATGAATGGTTATTGCTCTTGTTAGTGTCCAGCTCAGAGTAATACCCTTTGGGAATGTGATGGACACCAGTGGAGGCAGAATAGAGAAGCTCAGATAGAAAGATGAGTGGACACCAAATTTGTCACCTCCCCACTCACTTTACAACTTTGCCTGGAACTGACCCTATCCTTTGAGACTGTCATCCAGGATGAGGTAGAGAGAAGAGTGGAGGGTGGGAATATTTCAAAAGGATTTCTCAGAAGACCTTTGCCATTTAAAAAGGAATAAAAATTGGCCAGTTGGAAGGGAGAGGGCTATTCGTATTTTATTTCAGCAATATTGGACAAGATATGCTAACTCCCATCTTTATTTTAGTTTATGCTGCTCCAAGGCATAGAAAGTGAACTTTCCCATTCCATTTTTCCAACATCCTTTATAAATTCCAAAACCCATGCAAAGATCCATCTCCTCAGATTCTTTCCCTTCTTAGAACTTAGTATAGTAGTTGTAGCAGCAGTTCATATTGATATCACGCTCTAAGTTTTGCAAAATGTTTTCCTTACAACTGCTCCCCTTCCAGTCTATCCTTCAGGCTAACTAAGTAACCCTTAAGTGACCATTTTTGGCTCTAAGCCCAAACCTTTCTATAAGGCTTGAAAGACAGTCCTTTCCTTAATGGCTTCCTCACCCTCTTCTATTCATCACTGAATCATGGCTTATTTTGAGTTATAACAAAAATAATATTCTTGATTATCTACCAAAAAAATGAGACTCATAACTGGCAGAGGAAAGTGGCCCAATAAAGAAGGACATATTTCACTCCCATCCTAGCCTATAAAGTAAACTCTGGAACAGCCTCTCCCAGCAAACAATCTCTTTCTTCCTTAATTATGTTTGTAAAAACACATTCACTGTGAGGTCAGCAGTCATACTGGCAATATTAATAGGAGGACAGAAGAAAAAAAGGCAACAAGAAAAACACAGAAGCTTTGTGGCCTCCCCATCATTCGCATCAGTTTTGTGTTCTCCATATTTAGCATCATTACAAGGCATTTTCACTTGCCAGCAAACTTGCCCTCAATCCCTTTAAAATAAAGAACAGGAATTTGGAGTCTACTGTGACCACTAGGCAATAGTGCAATATTCATAAGTTGAATCAGGCTTTGACCTAATTCTTGTGGAAATACCAGTTAAATTTCATTTAAATTTGGTGCTACTCTGTGACTTAGATTTACATGCTACACATTTCAAAAGAAAAATGAATGTTTTTTCTGTGATTAAGGAAGTCCAGGACAACTAAATTGTCTCCATATCATTAGATCCTCTTGCCCTTTATCCATCCCATACTTGGGCTGCTTCCGTAAGTATAACATCCAAGGAGCAGGTGAGTAGAAGAGAATTTATTCCAAGTGTAGCAGAGTGAATTTTCTATAACACTCAGATATCTTCCTTTAAAGATGAGCTTTTGGAGAATGGTCCTCTAACCTAGTTTCATGTAGGCAACAACTAGACACATTTAAATATCACCTAAGGTGTACACAGTAGAGAAGGAAATGGCAAACTACTCCAGCATCTTTGCCAAGAAAACTTCAAATGCAGTCACAAAGAATCGAACACAACTGAAAACAACTCAACAACAACAAAAGCTTTGCATGGATAAATTATATCCTAGAGCATTTATTGAGCTACATCCAGATTGCCTGCTATGGATTTGAAATAGTAGCTGCCCCCTTGTTAGAAGTCTCCCCCTTTTGGAGAGTTAGATGAATGTGGATGGCATATAAGTTCCGTTGTTACTATGGCTAATCAGGAGTTGTCTAAATTTAAGGGATAAAATGAAGTTTTTACTTCAGTTCTGCTAGTTCTCTCTCTGAGTATAATCATGCATGCATTTATGCAAGTAGTATATATGTACATATACACATATTTATACTTTCATGTATGAAAGTTTGGACTAGTGGATAAAGAGCTACCCTCAGAGGCAGGAAGACCTAGATTCAAGTGCCATCCTTGCCACACATTAGCTAAGAGAACATGACCAAAGTGTTTTAACCTCTCATTGCTCCCAAGCAATTCTCTAAAACTATAAATTGTAGAGAAAGGACAGATCTGCAGTGGGAGAGGAATTTCCTCACCAATGAAGTCACATGTCTAGTCATGTGGAAATGAATATATAGATAAAGATATAGAGACAGAGATATAGAGATATATAGGTATTTGTATGTATATATACACACACACATACACACATTCCCTCACATCAACACATAGATGCATGAGGGAATATATATTTTTAAAATTTTTTATCTAGACATTTAGTATTATAAAATTACAAAGTCACAGCTTTATTTTCTTCCAGTAAATTGGGATACTATTTTTCTTCAAGGGATTTGTCTGAGTAGAGCTTGAATAGGGAGGGAGAGAGAAAGGAAGTGTGCTGATTTCCCTTAACTTTCACCAATACCTACCTCTTCTGGATAGCGCTGGGCTTCCTTGTGGGCAATTGTTGCATTTTCTTTTCTATTTAAGCTACTGCACCTGTGCTTTGCTACAAAGAACCCCACAGAAAATACTGGCAGAATTGACTTCTTCCTCTTTCTGAAAGGTGAAAGTCTTTTCATTGGTGGTCAAATTGGACTAGTAGGAATTCAACACTTTTGAAGTTGCCTCATTAGTGGGGTCTCTACTGAGACTTGTAGGGTTTCCTGCAAGTAGAGAAATCACAGGTTCTAGAACTTTCTGAATGTAATGCCAAAGTCAATATGGCTTCCTTCTCAGCAAGGAGCTAGTAGGCACATAGGCACTGGAAGAAAACAACAGTAGGTTTTCAGCTTTTAAGAATCCCACATCTACCCTGGGAAGAAAGAAAGAAAGAAAGAAAAAAAGAAAGGAAGGAAGGAAGAAAGAAAGAAAGAGTTTGCCCATAGTTTTCTGCTCCTGAAATTCTACAATTAGAGACTCATTCCTTTAGCTTAACAACATTTCTTCCCCTTTAGGGGTTTTACCAGTTTTATCAGCCTGGGAAAGAATGAAATTATTGACTCCTTTCCTGATGTTAAATTTGGATGACAAGGAGAATATGATGGCATTGGGTATCTTAGGGGGCACCACCAAGTTCAGAAGAAAGGGAACAAATTTGGTATTATTGAAAGCCATCTCCACTGATCTCACAATTATGACCTGGGCTAGTAATACTAGACAAAATCCAAAAAAACATAAACACTGCTTTTAGTGGAACAGGATTTCATTCTACCAATAATGGCAGGCATTGTGGAATTTATTCTTTTCTCTTAAAAGCATCAAGGATCAACCTGACCAAAATCATTGGAATAACACCCCACCTCACACTGCATCACTTTTAACACTATGTGAAATCATGTATAGTAATACTTCAAAATGTTTCACAGTTTTAGAATCACAATCCAAAGTTTTAGTATAGAAAAAGGTCAGAAAAATATTGCAAGAACAACGATATGCATTATATAAATGAAAGCCTTGTCAACAAACACAAGAAACATTTCTTTAGCCAAGATGAACTTATGCACACTGGAATAACAGAATCTTGGAGCTGGAATGAACCTTAAAAAAGCATCCTAATTCAACCTTTCATTTTATAATTGGGGGAAAAAATTAAGCTCTGAAGTTTGAATCAATTTGCCCAAGCATAGACAGTTTATGCTTAAGATATATGATGGAGGCAAAACTAGAATCTGAATATCCTCATATACACATTTCCTTTCCTCTCTGCCATGCCTCTTGGGGAGAAAGGCACAGAACCTTTACATTGATAGATCATAAAAAGAAATGATTTACTGTGACTAGATAGGATTCCAAGAAATGACCATCCCATGTCTCAAAATAATACAGTCACACAATTTTGTGCTGATCACACAGTGCTGATACAAAACTGGTGAGCAGATGAAGCATCCCTAAAGTAGGCTAAAATCAATATAAATGCCAGAGAAGGCTTTGATAAATCACTTATCACACTGAGATTAAGAGGGTAATAAGAGTTGCTGATGATGAGTAGCAATGGTATTACCAACAAATCCTGTATTCACTGACTCCAGATAAGATTTTTACTTAAGGATTCCATTAACCTAACAAGAAATGATGAAAAGCTATTTATTGATACAAGTAAAAGACATTAATCTAAAGCATGCCACATTGGCATGTTTACATTCCCACCTGTGGCGCTAACAAGGACACAAGCTGTTGAACCCATGCCCCTCTCTACCATAGCACCCTAATATGATGACACCAAGAAAGTAACTGAAAGGCTGTGAGTTTTTCAGAAGCTATATAATTTTGAAAGGAAATACTTTTCATGAAGTTCTATAAAGAGGCTCCTTGAGGAGTAATTAAGTGAGTTATCTGCCTCCATCTTTGAGAAAATGCCATGTGACCTCTGGGCTAGAAGTCAGTCTTGCTTCCCTTTGATGTCTTGGTCCCCACCAGTTTTATGGAACTGAAGTGATCTGAAATAGTGACTTTTAACTCAAGAAGAAACTGGAGCAAGATTGGCATGGGTGAAGGCAGAGAAGCCACAGAGAGTGGCTGTTCTTTCCATGCAGAAGGTTTTCTGTAAAGCTTTTGTGGCTCTGGTAAGAGGCAGCTAGGTGATGCAGTAGACAGAGCACTAGTGCAGAAGTCAGGAGGACATGAGTTCAAATCTCATCTCAGACACTTGACACTCACTAGCTGTGTAACCTTGGGCAAATCATTTAACCCAAATTGCCTCATCCTGGCTCATCTCCAGTCATCCTGATGAATATTTGGTTACTGGATTCAGATGGTCCTGGAGAAGAAGTGAGGTTGGTGACCTACACAGCCCTCACTCACTCAAAACAAAGTCAAATGCAAGCCAGGCCGTCATTTCTCTGATGGCATGGTCTTCTTCAGCAATGAACGACACACTGGACACCAGTAATTTTTCAGGAACATGTTTTGTGTTAATACTAGATTTTTAAAAGATTATACTATATGAAAAAGACAGTGAGTTGAATCCTCTAATTATTTTGGAGGCTCCATAAAATGGTCTGATTGAAAACTTACCACTACTTCTTAATGGCTTCCGATTTACAAATTCTGATGCAAGATACCAAACAACTTAAGGAAAACACAACTTTTTTTTTTCCTTTGGTTGTCTATATATGATCCATCAAAAGGACTTAGTGTCTGAATTATCCTGATGATTGCTAACAATAAACAGCATTTTATATTGTATTTATATTATATATCATATATTAAACAACCACAAATATATGTGAGCCAATTTCTAAGAGAACAAGACTAATTCTTAGTGAACAACTAATAGACAAACCACTAATTACTATCTTTATCTGATTAAATAAGTCCTTCATTGAGTGAAATTGGTATTTACTTGTAAGTCTCTAAAATGACAGAGGGAAGAGAGAAAGTTTTCTCTATATTCCTAGATTTGTTCTTGAGATCACTTCTGGCTTCCAGTATTGTCACTAGAAATATGTTCCAAAGATCCATCTATTATCGTAGGCCCATTATACCTCCATTGGCCCTGCTTCTTCTTTGCTTCAACTCTTGGGCTTTCATCCACAGAATTAAATAAGATGAGAATTTGGCCCTAAACAACATCCTCTTTCCCAAGTAGGTTAGTGTGCCAAATTATTCTTTGGGTTGAGTCCATTTGTTTTATTTCCACATTTTTCAGACATCACTGAGACAGATAGATTTTGATTAGCTGACAGAGAAAAGACACTTAGAGACTTCTCTGAATGAAGACCATAGCTTCCCCTTTTTATAGACTTTGTATCACTAGTTGTTATATGACAAAATATGTGTGACTGAAAGATATATGGAGTTACCTTGTAAGCTCTTACTCCTGGACATATTCAACCAAAGATGTGCGATTTAGCCTAATAATACAAAACTATTCATATGCAAAATGAAGCCTCTGAGAGGTAACTGGGTGTAATACACTGCCTTGGACACTTAATTGTTGTGTGACAGGCAAACTTCTGGACCTCTCTCAGTATCAGTTTTCTCATTTACGAAAGGAAGGTAATAACATTATCTAATTCACAGAGGTGTTGTAAGGGTCAAATGAGAGGATATATGTATAGCATTTTGTAATGCTTAAAGTAACATATAAAGGGTAACATTAAAAAATTAAGCCTTTGATTTTATTTTCCTCTTCTCCATATAGACCAGGGGTGGGGAACCTGTAGTCTCAAGGTCACATGTGGCCCTCTAGGTCCTCAAGTGCAGTCTTTTGACTGAACCTAAACTTCACAAAATAAATCTCCTTAATAAAAGGATTTGTTCTGTAAAACTTGGACTCAATCAAAAAGTCAAACCCAAGAAGATCACATGTGGCCTGAAGGTTGCAGGTTACCCATGCTGGTGCTTGTTTTTCAATCATTTCAGTCATGTCTGACTCTTTGTGACCCCATTTAGAGTTTTCTTGGCAAAGACCCTGGAGTGCTTTATCATTCCTTCTCCAACTCATGGGGAAACTGAGGCAAACAGGGTTAAGTGTCACTCAGAGTCCAGGGTCACTCAGGTAGTAAGTGCCTGAGGCCAGATTTGGACTTACAAAGATGACTCTTCCTGACTCCAAGCCCACTCTGCCCACTGCGCCTCCAAGTTGCCCCTTCCCCTACATGTTACCTTTGTTATTAACATATAAATATGCTCCTTGGTGTTGTGTTGAATTGATTTATAGCTATAAAGTCTTTCTCTTTCTATTTTAATGATTTAAGTTGATGGCTTGTAATACTTTTGTCCTGGGAAAAAACTGTTAAAGAGATAAAGTTGATCTCCTCTTTAAATATTCTTCCCAACCCCACATCACCAACTCCAATGCCACTCTAGGGTTCACTAGAGCCTTCACATTCCTTTTCCTTCTCCACAAAATCTTACTCTCAGGAAACATTCAGACAAACTCATTTCTACTAAGGTGTATGAAAATGCATAACTTGCTAGTTAATATATCTAAATTTTAATAGAAGGCAAAGCTTGATCTAATCAAGTTAACAGGGGAATTCTCCTTATCGCTAGACTGGGGAATATTGGAGCTATCCTTTGCATGAGGATGGACCTGTGTCCTGATCCCTTCTTGTGGGCCACAAGCGCTCTAGTTCAGCACTAAAGGGAAATTGCCTTGGCATGATGTAGTAATACTGTATTTATCTTTGTGAACTTGCACTTTGGGATGAGAGCCATACAAAGTAGCATGGGTCTGTGCTCTCACTCCTTCTAAAGAATGTGCATGACCAGAGACTTCTGATTGTTTTCCTGAACCCTGTATTTGGGAGAAAGGCCATGTCAAAGAGGACTAACCACTGAACTAGGCAAAACCAGTTACTGAGCAAGGTTTAACAAGAGAAACAATTTCTCTTCTTGCTTTCTTTATCTTTCAAGGGCAACACTTGGTACTCTGCCAACTCTCCATAGGATTTTAAGCAAGGGCAATTGGGGGCAGGGGATAACCTCTCTCCCTCCCTATGTCCCCAGCAGCTTATTTGATAGATACACTAAGTACATGTGACTGCTTAGGTGAGCCTGAGACTGGAGCTTAAATCCCCAGCTGCCTCTTCTGACTTATCTTTCTTCTCCTATTGAAGAGTGATCCTGAAATGGATGCTTCCAGCCTTATTTTCTATCTTGTGTGCTCTAGAGATCCAAAATGATTGAATTAAGTGCTAGTTGACTGGTAAGAGGTAATAACTGCAATTATACCCTGCTCAGAAGAGGAGATGACAACCAACAGGATGATGAGCTACACATGCTAGACTGGTCAGAAACCTTGACAGGCAATACAGATCTGAGGCAAATGTGAAATATTTGTTCAGCAGTCCCACAAATTTCCTGGAAATCTTTCCTATATCCTGGGAGGGTATAATAGAATATAATAGTAGTGATGCTCATGCTTTAAAGATTTCTCAATGCACACTAGCTATTTTTTGGAGTTTTAAGCATTTGTTTGTGATGGAGAAAATAAGTGGCTTGCTATCCTATACCTGACACCTACTATTCATTGCATATTGTACGTTGAGTAAATTTTCTAAAAGATACTTCTGTTAATCTTTTTTGGAAACACTTCAATATGAGTTATATAAGCTCTGTTTTATAGATTTCCCTCAGAGTTCTTCTTGGGATGATGGTGCATAATTAGCCAGAGAGTATAAGAAAACCAGATTCCTGCTCTTTGGAATCATGTTACCCTTCATCTAATCATGAATCTTGGTTCCAACTGAGTCCACAGCCATTGCCCCTTGTAGAAGAGGGCATTCCACTCCCATAGTTGAAGCTCATATTTATACTTTATGATTGGAACTATAAGTGTAACTGTTGGGAAAGATATTTGGGGTGGGGATAACAGAAAGCTTTAAATGCCCATGATCTTACATGACTAGGTCAACCATGCCTCTAAATAAAGTTTCATTAATGACTCAGGTTTTCCCATAATGCTTCCTATCCTTCTAACTTTGCTGGAATGCTTTTCATTTATTTAATTACTTCAAATGACTGGCCATATAGTACAAAGTCAACTTGAATAAAATATAAAACCCTAAAATCAACTAAGTTAAAGAGTTCTGAACTCTGGGAGATTATTAGAGATCATTTCAGCACTTATGCTGAGAAAGTTATCTTTTTTGCTCATGAGATAATCTCTTGAAATCCTTTAGTTAGCAAAAATCCATTTCTTAATAGTCTTTGAACAAGGCTTTAGATTGAGTAGTACCTGCCAGGATTTCCCATGAGGCATCATTTTTGGCTCCAAGACCCACCTTCCTGAGGTCTAGTATTCCCAAACCCAAATGCCAGGCTCTAAGTTCTCTTGCCTCTGTGATTCACAATGAAGTACCCTCTCAGGGTTACCATACTATGATAGAACAGAGTGAAAGGGTTAAGTTTCAATCAAATAACCTGGGGACAAAGAAAGGGTGACTTCTTAAAGTAAAGTCAAGTGAACAATCCACTTTTCTGCTTCCTTTCATCTATTCCCACTCATAACCAAGGAAATGCATGCTCAGCCAGCATGATAGATGAGAAGGAACTGGTAGTGGGTTCTATTTATAGAACCTCTCTGTCCTAATGGATTTAGATATCTTTAAAATCCCCAAGCTCCATTCTGCTACACTTTGCTCCCATTCTCAATTTTCAAGACTGAACTTGTTTCTTTGAAAAATAAGGAAACATATACAAATTACCATTCCATTATACTTTGTAAGATAGTGTTTTATAGTGGGAATACTGGAGGACTGGAAGTTAGGAAACAATTGGATTTGAATGTCACTTCTGACATGCTAATCATGTGGCCATGCACAAGTTATTTAGCTTCTCTTAGCCTCAATTTCCTGACCTATCAAATGGAGCTAATAAGGGCTACCTCAAAACATTGTTGGGAGGACCAAATGAAATAGTGTATTTAAAGCTCTTTCTAAACTTCAAAACACTATATAAATGTCAGCTCTTTTTATTTATGATATTTTTACTTCACACAGACCCATAGGTTTGTTCTCATAAATCTAGACAAACCAACTCCAAAGAATAAATAGGAAATATGATGTATGGAAAAGTTAAGTGACTTCTCAGGAAGTCAAGAGTTGAATTCTGGCACAAGTACAATTTCATCTTTGGATTCTGACCATTCTATACAATTAAAATTTCATCACACTTCCCCCATGATCATTTTTCTGCTGTGCTCTTATGTTAGTTAGATAATTTCTTTGCTCCAACTACTTCATTCAAAATCCTAGCTGCATATGAAACATTTAATGGCTCATAAATCAATGTACACATAGGATATAGTTTTCATCTCTGCCCCATAGGATATGTAGATTTAGTGATTCAGATGTTTCCTGGAGATAAGAGAAGATGAAGGGGGATTTTGCCACCAAAAAAAAGTCACAGTACTTTCCAAGAATTCATCAATGTGTAATCAGAGTAATGGAGCTTTGGACCATTAAATGGAAAAGTAACTAGAGCCCCAAGAAAAATAGATTAAGACTATCCTGGACATCAGACTAATTAGAAATCAGGGCCTTTCAATCTGGAAATAGGGCAATTATAGACAAGAACAAGTATCAGTGACAGTTTTCCACTCAGTTTCTTTCCCTGACTAGGAAATAGCCACTAGATATTCATTTCCCTTTCTTGCACTCTGTATTACTTAGAGATGTGTTCATTCACTATAGATAAGTCCCTAACCCACACTCTCTCATTCCCTTAGGACTCAAACTGGGTTGAACCCAAACCCTGAACATAGAACCAAACCTTATCCTACTGACCATGACCTTCCTATTGTAGGGTGGTACATTTCTAGAAATTTTAGTGTATAAGAATCTCAGCATGATAGTAGCAGTTTTTTCACATTAGGTTCAATGCCCTGTGGCACTAACCATTTTCCCTGCTGCTAACTGCCAACTCTCTTCTCTATTTGCCCCCTTTAGATCCATGGTCTCTTAATGTATTTAATCACATACTCATATCAGTAAAAAAAAAAAAAGTTATTGAAAATATTTACTTATTTGTAAATGTTAAATATGTTCTACTGTATTATTATTATATACATCATAAAACACAAAAATGCACATTTTTAAAAGATAAGATAAAGACTAAGTAGTATTTCATCCTACGTTTACTGGGGAGCCACTGAAAATTTATTAAGTAAGGGAGTGGCATGGTCAGATCTGTTCTTTAGGAAAATCACTTCAGCTGCTACATGGAGAATAGGTTGCATGGAGACACTTAAGGGAAGAAAATCAATTATGAGACTATTACAGTAATTGAGGTGAGAGGTGATGAGGATCTGAATTAAAGTGGTGGCTTTGAGAGCAGAAAAGAAGGGACAGATGGTAGAGATGTTGTGAAGGAAGAAACAAGAGTTTGGTAACTGACAGGTAGACAGGTGGAGGAAAAACTGGGAAGAGAAATGAGAGAGATGCAAGAAAAGCATGAAAAACCGGTCAATACCTTAATAAAGGGGACCCAAAAAATGCTGAAGAAAATAACACCTTGAAAAATAGGCTAACTCAATTGGCAAAA
>CM053769.1:396485060-396582597 GCA_028658325.1 Potorous gilbertii
ATAGAAGAGAGGACAGATTGGTGATAGGGGAAATTAGAATACTCAGTGTACTGGGGTGGGGGAAGGGGACAAATGGGGAGAAAATTTTGGAACCCAAAATTTTGTGAAAATGAATGTAAAAGGTTAAATAAATAAATTTATATTAAAAAAATAAAATAAAAAATTTAAGAAAAGATGATGGTTGCTCGATAAGATTAAATTATTGACATATCTCTCATAACATATCAGGCAGTGTGAAGCAATGGAAAGTGCAATGAACTTGAAGTCACAGAACCTTAATTAAAACCCTTGCTCTTCTAATTACTGTGTGACCTTGGGCAAGTCACTTAACTTTTGGGTCCCTCATTTTCCAAATCTGTAAAAGGATGGGATTGGACCAGAAGACCTCTAAAGTCCCTTTTAGTTCTAGATTTGTAATGCTGTGATCTCATGACCCTGTGGAATCTATCTGTAAAATATCATTTGGCCTCTGAAGATCAAGGCAGAGTCTATATTATTCCAAGGTCAACACTTGAAAAGAAGGGATTCAATCTAACTCATTAATTGGAATTAAAAATCCCAAAAATGTATTGTTGTTGTTAAGTAAATCTCATTTTAAATTGCTCAATGTTCAAATGAAACTCTCCTCTAAAGTATCATTATTGTATAACAGTTACTCAGGATTCTTGAAAGTGAAGCCAGTAGAACAGAAGCATGTCTGACTATGCTGAAAATATTCCAAATCTTCCAATAAAGGCCCAGTGATGAACTGTAGAAATATAGTCTCATTGATGTAATACATGTATTCTGTCCAAGAAAAGGTATGCATCATACTGGCCACAGAGCAGTAAATTTTCTGACCATGGCAACTCTCTGAGATCATTTACTAAGTTGTAAAAAGATAGTGGCCAGGATCAAAGGCAGATTCACACTGACAAAATTGAACATCTTTGCAAGCACTGAAGTATTTATTCAAACTAGTCGTTCATGTAGATATAGTCTGTGATTCATGCTGCTTCAGCACATTTAGAAGAAACCACAAAGAAAAACCACACATATAATTGATTCACAAGCAAACTCACACATAAAGTAAAAATGAGCATGAAGAAGTGTTGAAGTGATACAAAGGGCTATTGAAATGTTTATAGGGTGGAACTCAAATTATTCAGAAGTTATGGTCCTGTCATATACAGAGGTTAAAAGTGGACAGTACAATGATGATATGAAACATAACTACTTCAAAAGTTTCCCATAGCCTCCTAAGGAGACTAAAGAAGAGACTAAGACATGTACAGTTATCTCTACAGATAGAACAAGAGTGGGGGCTCCTCTGAGAAAGCCTCAGGTTGGTGGCAAAGCCAGAATGTAGTCCTTGGCTCAAACCTGGACATTTTTGGGCTCTGAGGTCCTTCTTTCCTATTTTTAAATGTCATAGGGCATCCTGAATATGTAGCTATATGAACTTAAAAGTCTAGGAGAATGGGATGACCAAAACCAGGAGGGATCAGCATAGAAAACCAAGGACCCATGGTAAGACAAAGAAGGGCCAACAATCCTACCCAAAAGTACAGCTGTGGGTAATTGGCTCTGGCACAAAAGTCCAACTCAGGAACTAAAGCCAGAGAGATGAATAAACCAAAGAGTGGTCAGTATAAAAATAATTAAGCAGAGACTCAAAGAAAAAATTGAATTTTCTACATGGACCATATACTAAAAGAAATTGATAAAGAAATTTTTAAAGTTAAATGAAAACTCTTGAGGAAAAAATTGAAAGAGAACAAGTACTTTAGAAGAGAAAGTACTAAATATTACCCAAAGAATAGATTTCCTGAAGACTAGATAGACTAAACAATGGAAGGAATCAATGACTCCATGAAACATTGCATAATATTAAAATAAAATCAATAGGTTGAAAGAAATATCTGATATGAAAAGAAACTGCTAGAAAACAGCTCAAGGAAAGATATTTAAGAATTGTTAGATTCCCTGAACACTATTATTTTTAAAAGTCTAAAATATCATTAACTTCAGAGGCATCAACAACTATGAACATTTCCATATGTAGAGAAGAGAAAGAAAGTCTTTTATATAAGACTGCAATCTTCCATCACCTGCAGTTTGATTTTTAAATACATATTTAATACAGCAATACCAACATTATCCTACTTGTTTCTGTTACTTTCTGAACTTTATTTTGCTCTCTACCATCTATTGTTCAAATGTTTCATTAATGCTCATTTTCTTTTTTTATATCACTGTCATTACCCACTCCTTAAACAGCCTCCCCCAGAAAAAAGAAATCCCTTTCTTGTAACACACAAGCATAGTCAAAAAAACAAACAAAAAGTCACACACTGAAAATGTATCACTTCATTCTGCACAGTCCAACACCTCTGATCTGTTTCTTTTTCCAAATGTTCACTAATTTTCCCCTTAATGATACATATCACACAAACATATGTGTGTACATTTTTATATATACATGTATGCATATATATGTATATATATATACATATACATATTCCACAATTTTTCAGGGTTAATGTCAAGTTTTATGACATAGCTCATATACTAATCTTTTTTTTCCTTCTCTAAAAATCAAGACAACTTTACTTTTCTTTAGTCTTGTGGCATCTTCTCCATTCTCTAAGCTCTTTCAAAGTACACTAACAGTGACAATTTGCTTGCCTTTTAGGGAAAAACTAATCTATCTACATAGCAAAGATCTTGCTCCTACCACAAGAAGGAAGTGAATTGCCTTAATTTCTTTCAAACATCTAAAGGGATCTCTGTTGAAAGTTTGTGGAGCTCTGATCTTAAATTCATAAGCTAGAGACTTGCAGTCCATTGGTATAGAGAGGGTAGAGACCACAGAGGCTACTGAAGCCAATAAGAATGCCATCTACTATGTACCCAGAGAGGGGTATTGCAGCTTTTCCTTGAAGATGTACAGTGAGAGGACATCATTAACTCCAGAGGCAGCCCAGTTCTTTTATTTTTTGAACTTTTTCCTTACAACAAATCTAACATTGCCTATTTGCAATTTCTATCTATTGTCCCTAGTTTGGTTCTCAGTGAACAAATAAAAGTCTATTCATATCATTGTTATTAGATTGGCAGCCCCTAGAACAAGATGTTCACATACCTTTTTTTAATCCACATAATTGTATTTCAGTATGATTGGTTTCTTGGATAATCTTATATAATTCATTCTATGCATTTAAAAACATTATTCTGAGAGTGGTCTCATTGTCAAAAGGAGCCCAAAATGTCAAGAAGAACCCCTACCCTAGAGCAGCAAGACTTTTTTCATCTTTATATTCATAGCTGTTAGCACAATACCATTAACACAGTAGGTGCTAAATAAAGTTTTGCTGAATTGAATTTCATCCCTACTCTAGCTTTCTGTGCTTAATTATCTCTGCTAGTAACCTAGGTGTTTTGGAAATGCAATCATTCATATATTAGTTTAATAACCTTTGAGAAAAATTTGAAAAAGTCTCTCCTGCTACTCTTGTGGGAAAACTGAGAGATGCAGGGTAGATACTAATACAGTTAGATGGAATTTAAGCTGATTGAATGGTCATACTCAAAAAGTAGCCAATGATTGTTCCATGACAAAGTGGAGGACGGTATTCAGCAGAATGGACAAGGCAACTGTGCTTGACCTCATACTATTGATCATTCTTATCAATGACTTAATTAATGACATAGAGGACATACTTATCAAATTTATAGCTGACACAAGTCTAGGAGGGAAATGTAATACACTTTATGACATAGTGAGGATTCAGAAAGATTTTGGCCCATAAAAACAGGGGACCCAATAATAAAAGTAATTATAGTCTTATACTTTAGTTAAAATTTATATAAGTTTAAGATGGGGAGATATTATTGGAAAACAGTTCATCTCAAAAGACTTAGTATCTTCAGTGGACTGAAATCTCAATATAAGTTGATACTATGCTAAAGCAACGAAGAAGGCTAATAGAATCTTGAGCTGTATTCAAATGCATAGTGCCCATGTCTTAAGAGGCACACTGTATTTCACCCTGAGCAGACTATATCTGAAACATTATGCTCAGTTGGGGGTGACTGTTTTATTAAGGACATTTATAAACTGGAAACTATCCAAAGAAAGAGATTTGTAATAACGAAGGGCCTTAAGTTTATGCTGCATAAGAATAAGCTGACAGAATTGAGCAAATTTATCATGAGGATGTCCATCTTGGAAAAGAGATGAATTTATAGGAGACATGACAAATGCCTTCAAGTATTTGAAAGGGGGTCAAATGGAAGGGAGAATAGACTTTTATTTGTCCACTGAGAACCAAACTAGGGGCAATAAATAGAAGTTACAAATAGGCAATGTTAGACTTGTAAGGAAAAAGTTCAAAAAGTAAAAGGATTGGGCTGCCTCTCACTGTACATCTTCAAAGAAAAGCTGTATTACCCCTCACTGGGTACATAGTAGATGGCATTCTTATTTGGCTACAGTAGCCTCTGTGGTCTCTACCGTCTCTGTATCACGAATTGCAAGTATCCAGTTTATAGATTTAAGATCAGAGCTCCACAAATTTTCAACAGGGATCCCTTTAGAGGTTTGGAAGAAATTAAGGCAATTCACTTCCTCCTTGTGGTAGAAGCTGGATCTTTGCTATGTAGATAGACTAGTTTTTTCCTGAAAAGGCAACCGAATTGTCTTAAAGGCTTAACTGATCCAGGAAACTAAGGTCCAAACCACTGATATAGTTTCATCTAAGTCATAAAAAGTTCAAATCATGTAGAGTCAAGACCTCCTTAGCTTTGATGAACTCTTTACTATGAGTCAACATGACTGGTCTTTCTCCCTATGGAGTTGTGTCCAATTGAATTAGTGCTTTATCCTTGTTGTATATATCCTTTCTATATTATTTAAAGTAAACGTCATTTGTTCAATGTTAAATAGTCTACAAGTGTCCCCATTTCATTTCAATCCCCAAGCCTGCATGACTAGGAAGGATTATCTGAATGAGGCCTAGTCCAGAGTATCGGTTGTAGTAGACAGAACTTATATAAACTGAACTAATGACTGAAATTGGGAAGGGGGAAAAATGCAGAAAATCAAGAGTTCTATGTGATTATTTTAGGGAAGCCTAGCCAATATCCTTCTGGATGAATACAATGAGTCCTTTCAATGGGATAGGGGAAAGTAAAAATCCTGCTAGTATTTCATCTCTGTGGCTAAAGATCCTAGAAAAGAAGGATCACCAGCATAAGGATAATGAAAGTAAATGGCCCACCTTAATTCAGCAACGAGAAATAGCTGGAAATATGTTCTGGGTCTTTTAGGGTCATGGCTCAGGAGGAGAAAGTAAGGCTGGTGAGGCACACCCCTCCTTCACACAAAACAAAGTCAAGTGCAAGTCATGTCATCATTACTCAAATGTCACGGTCCTCTTCGAAAATGAAGGACAAACACAAGCTTACTACGTGTGAAGCACTGTGATAAGTGCTGAGGATACAAAGAAAAGCACAAGCATTGTCTCTTCTCTCAAAGAGCTCACATTCTAATGGGGGAGATAACATGCAAACAATCATGTACACACAAGATACATACAATATAAATGGAAGGTAATCTAAGAGGTATGGCACTAGCAGTTGAGTGAAGAGGGACAAGGGAACCAGGAAAAACTTCTTGCAGGAAGTGGAACTTGAGTTGAGTCTTGAGAGAGATCAGAGAAGTCAATATGTATGGATGAGGGGGGAGTGCATGGGGTTGGGGGATGGGATATTTTATATGATGAGTTGCAGTTGAATGATGAGGTTGGAAGTCAGAATATGGAGTATTTGGGAGAGAGTGAGAGGAAAGGAAACAGAGGCATCTATTGTAGATAGATCCTACCTCAGAGCAGGCAGAAACAGGCAAAAGTATGGCCTCAGGGGTAGTTTAGAATGTGACAGTGGGAAGTGAATATGGTAAGAGATGGCTTTCAGAGTCATCTAGAGAAGATCTTGGCTTAAAGGCGGGAGCCAGGAGGTGAGTAGCCAGATCCTAGACTGACATGGGGTTCACTGATGCAGTCTAATACAGTGGTCAACCCTGTAATTGCCCAAGGACAAAAATATGGAATTGTTGGGAGGTGCATCGCTTTGTAATGACACAGGGGAGATAAAGTGCCTCGGTATAACTAGCCCCCATGGAAGAAAGAAGTCCCTCAGTAAAGACCTTTAAAGCAAAAAAGACTTGGTTCCCCCAAAATGGAGCTCCTGAGGAGTGGTAAAGGCCAGTTAGTGGGACTGCAAATGCTGAATCTTTGTATCAACCCTGGGCCCAGAACAAGATGCTTGCAAAAGAGTAAGGAGTCCTTAGGTACTTTACTACAGATGACCCTGATTTATGATGAAGACAAGTGACTGGGTAATAAGGGTCATAACTACACTGAGGCCAAATTATACCTGATGTTCCTCATCTTCATCATTAACACTTTAAAATTGGGACACCCTTTTTGAACTACAAGGATTTGGCATCATTCACCACGGGAACCAGGTTAAGATCCAGTCTTTTCAAAAGAGATAAAGCCTGAGATTTCTGGTATCATTTTTCCTCAATATGTTTTCACCTTGGGGATGCCCATTAATTAGGGAATGGCTAAACAAGTTGTGATGTATGATTGTGATGGAATACTCCTGTGTTATAAGAAATGATGAATAGGTGAATTTTAGAAAAGCATGGAAAGACTTGTATAAAATAATGAGGAATGAAATCAGCAGGACCAAGAGAACATTATGTACAGTAACACCAATACTGCTCAAAGAATAACTGTAAATTACTCAATTGTTCTGAGTATTATAAATATTAAAATCAACTACAAAGGATCTATGAAGGAAGATGCTATCCAGCTTCAGAGAAAGAACTGATAAATAGAAGTATGCATGGTATGGTTTTACATACACACACACATGTAAAATTGGGTGGAAAGAGAGAGAGAGAGAGAGAGAGAGAGAGAGAGAGAGAGAGAGAGAGAGAGAGAGAGAGATGGAGAGATGGAGAGAGAGAGAGAATTCAGAACTTTAAGAGTAGAAAAAAATTAATTTAATAAATTTGGTCACCTTCATACTTCCTTCCTTTGTGAGCTGTTAAGTGATGAGAACCTGAACTGGAATGCTGGATGTGTGAATAGACAGAAGAGAAGAGATGGGAGCGGTATTCTACAGGTAGAAGCAATGAGATTTGGCAACTGATTGGACATGGGGGTGATAGAGAGTGACAAGTTGAAGATGTCACTAAGGTGTGTGAGCCTGAGTGACTGGAAGGGTGCTGGAGGCCACATCAGTGATAAAGATTTTGAAAGAAGGGTGAGTTGCGGGGGAAACATAGTATAAATGAGATCTGTGTTGCAAGTCATAATCTATCCTTGCCTGCTCATCCTGTGTGAATCACCCCTGACCCACCTAAAATGAAAAGGGAGAAGTGAAGTATGCATTTCCTCACTGGCACACAGAGCTTGCACCTAACTGGGCCAGGAGATGATCTGGTATGAGGGGGAATAAAGGGGTAAGTATACTGGGGACTAGGAGATGAATTTTCCCAGTGGCACCAGCAAACTACTACAGTGGGATCTCTGGAAGTGGTTATATTATAACTATACTATATTATAACCACCCCCAAAGAGATGATTCCTGACTCAGAAAGGGGAATTTCAGGACCTTATACAATGAAGGAGATGGAATGGGAGATTCTGAGGGATAAAGGTAGACATGTTTGTATTGGAAACAAGCCCCAAGATGGGTTACCACACAATGCATACATACATACTCAGTTCTTTCTCTGGAGGCAGTTAGCATTTTCCTTCATAGCTGTAAACTTAAATGACCATCTTACTCAAAAAAGTTTAATCATTCATAGTTATTCTTTGAACATTATTACCATTATTGTATACAACATTCTTTTGGTTCTGCTCATTTCACTCTGCATTATTTCAGGCAAATCTTTCCACATTTTTTCTAAGCCCAACCTGCTCATCATTTCTTACAGAACAGTAATATTCATTGATGGACTTCTTATTGCTATGCAACTCAGTGCACTCTCCTGACCAGCCAGTCACCTTACGGAGATAAGAAGAGCTATGATTGGTCACCTTATAGAAATAAGGGGAACTGTGATCAGTTGAATCACATTCTACTGAACAAAATTAGAAAAAGTCACAGAACAGTACTGACCAGGTCTACTGCAAGTTTATATTACATAATCTCAACTATATCCTCAATGTGGCAAGGAAATCCTTTCACACCTCTTTCATTGATTCACTCTCCCACTCACTGGAATAGTTTTTTGAAACCTTTTTATACCTCTTCAAAACTACCACATCTCTCTTTCCCTTAAACCCTCTCACCTGAGAATTTTGTTTCATATTTCACTAAAAAAAAAAAAAAAAACAAGATGATTCACAAAGAGACTGTCTTTTCTACTTTTCCTCATCTCTTATCTTTCAGATGCCTTTTGTTATCATTTCTATCATCCTTTCAGAGGAAGAATTAGCCCTTCTCATGGCCAGGGCATGCCTCTATAAATGCATAGTCACATCATTCCATCCTATCTCCAACAGATTACCCCTCTTTCACCCTTTCTCATTAATGTTCAATCACACCCTATCCACTGCTGCTTCTCTACTATCTACAAACAAGCCCCTCTCTCCCTCATTCTCAAAAACCCTTACTTGATCCCTTCCATGCCTGCTAGCTATCATCTCATCTCTTCTCTTTTCTGGCTAACCTTGAGAAGGCTATGAACTGTTAACAGATGCCTCCACTTCCTTTCCTCTCACTCTCTCCTTACTTCTTTTCAGTCTGGCTTCCAAGCTCATCATTCAACTGAAACCTCTCTCTCCAGAGTCACTAATGATATCTTAATGACAAATCTAATGGTCTTTTATTGGTCCTCATCCTTAACCTCTCTACAACCTTTGACACTGTTGATCGGCCTCTTGTGCTAACTAATTTCTTGTCATGGTTTCCACATCACTTGCTGTCTCCCAACTCTCCTCCTATTTCTCAGACCACTCCTCTGTCTCCTTTGCTGAGTCTTCACCCATCTTATAATCACTAACTATGGGGATTACCCAGGACTTTATCCTGAGCCCTCTTCTCTTCTACATCTATATGATTTCCCTTGGTGGGCTCATCAATTCCCATGATCTGAATTATTATCTCTATCCAGATCATTTCTATTAAATGTTTACCCAGCTCTAACTTCTCTCTCAACCTCCAGTTTCACATCTCCAACTGCCTCATAGACATCTTAAATGAGATATTCTGTAGACATCTTAAACTCAACATGCCTAAAATCAAACTCATTAGCTTTTCTCTCCAACTCCCCTCTTTTCCTAGTTTCCCTACTACTTTCAAAGGTATCCTTATCCTCCCAATCAACCACGCTTACAACCTAGGTATCATCCTTGATGCCTCACTCTTCTCCCTCCCATATCCCAATAACTGTCAAGATCTGTCATTTCTGCCTTCACAGCACCTTATATATACCCTCTCACCTCTGACACTGCAATGCCCCCAGGCCTAGCTCTTATCACTATATGCCTAGATTATTGCCTACTGCTTGGTCACCTTTCCTCAGGTCTGTCCCCATTCCAATCTATCCTCCACTCCGTTTATCAAATTTATCTTCCTAAAGTGCAAATCGAAATATCACACACACACACACACACACACACACATACACACATACACTCCCCTCCAAGATCAAACAAAAATCCTCTGCTTGGCTTTTAAAGTCCTTCAGAACCTGGCCTCTTCCAATCTTTCTAGTTTTATTACACCTTCCTCCTCTTCAGCAACACCAGCTTCCTTGTTGTTCCTCAAACAAGATGCTCCATCTCCTCACTCCGGGCTGTTTTCACAGGCTGTCCTTCATGCCTAGAATACTCTCCCTCTTTATTTCTGCCTCCTAGCTTCCCTAACTTTCTTAAGGTCTCAGTCATAGTCCTCCCCTCTGCAAGAAGCCTTTTCTAATCCCCCTTTGTCTTAGTGCCTTCCTGCTAAGATTATCTCTAGTTTCTCCTATATAAATTTTATTTGCAGATAGCTGTTTGCATCTTGTCTCTCCTTTTAAACAGTGAGCTCCTTGAGATCAGGGACTACTTTTTACCTTTCTTGGTATCTCCAGCTTAGCACAGTGCTTAGTAATAAATGCTGACTGACTGAATAGATTTTCTCTGCAGTTAGTATGTAAATTTCTTTTGTTAAATGCTACACTGTTTAAAGGTGTCTCATTTCATTCCAATATCAAACTGAACTACTAGACTTGCTTGAATAAAGCCTGATCATAAACACTCCAATAACAAACATGGCATTTATTCAGTCTGTAGAGCTAGAGTCAGACAATCAGGCTTATTATTAATTCTTTACGCAAATGAATACCAGGAAGTTAGTAAGACACTAAGAGAATCTGGTTCAACCAGTAATATATGTGGAAGCCATGGCCCAGTGTACAGGAACCTCTCTTTCCACCAAGTAATTCCAGAGAATACCTATAGACTGGGTTCAATCCTGGTAGAAAATCTGAGCACAAAGAAAGAATATCATGCTTTTCTCATGCTTTCTGGCTCATTAGATCTTCAACTTGAATAGAGTTCTGGGGAAAATATCTAAAATAAAGTTTTGTGATGGTTCATGTTTAGGACCTCCCCGAAAAGGATTAACATGGTCCTTCTGGAAAGTCATTCATGTACACAGTAGTGAATATCAGAATATAGGGCAGGTATTTACTTCTACCATGAAAGAAATGCTTTTAACACCTAAACTTGTAAGCTCTCATTGACAAACAGTTAAAATGTATATAATTATTGAAAACTCCTATAATACCTTTTGGAGCATAACTTAAATTCAAAACACTGAAACATAAAACACTTTTTTATGCTACTGAACAAGTATTTTCACCTTGAGTCTATATTATCCAAGCATTTTTTTTATCTACGGTATTCTCCCTAGCAGTGGTCATTTTCCTTTCCAAGAAGCTGATGTAGAAATCAACCCTTGCTGGGAAAAAACCTCACTTAAACCCAGGAGCTCTTGATCTCTCTAGTTCATGGGATTGCTTCTGAGACCAGGAAAATCCAATTCAGGTGATGTCTCATCAACTGTGCTCGAGAGAAAGATAAAACAGAAGAGGCATCTAAGGACTTGAGGTTCGGTATCAGGCTCACCTGGATAAGCACATATTATTAATGCTATGTGCAAACAATTACCATATCTGCCCATGGAGTCAGAGAAGTGTCTCAGTATGATTAATAGATGGGAAAAGGAGCGAAAAGATTGGAGTCACACCTCAAAAAGATTCCTGAATGGGGAGCCCTTCAGGATCAGTGGACAATTCTCTTTACTAGGACCCTTAGTCCTCAGTAATGAGTCAAAGCGCATGTATCTACAGAAGTGACCCACCATACAGGCTTATCCCTATGCATGCAGAAGATGTGCTCCATGCAGATAATATATATCACAGGAAGTGAACAGAACACGGGTTTAGCTCCTAGAGAAGTGCCCCAGTTCAGTAGATTGGGGAAAAGGATGGTGATTTCATATATATGTGTGTATGTATAATCACTATCTCCTTCATATATGCATATATATGCATGGACACATACATACATACAACATGCATATACATGTGTATCATTAAACATATTAACTGAATAGGGCATTTCTCCAAACAATTGCACAAATGGTCAGAAAAAAGAGCTAAGGAGCGCTCATTCCTAGTTAATAATATCTTGTGATGCTATGTTAGCATAACTGATTAAGGCCTCAAAGGCAATAGTTATATCGACCTTGAATTATGGAAGGCTTGAAAGCTTATCTGCAGATATAACTGAGTGCTCTTTTGAATGTATAACAACTCCATTCTACTCTAAAATTTAAGAAAGCCTTTCTGCATCTGATACAACCCCAAAGGCAAAATTTCCATTTGGGAAATTCTTCCCTTCCCATTCTGTTCTCCCCCAATGAATGAAATATGTGTTTACCATTAGTGAAACACATCTGTAAAGCTTTCACTTGCTTGGCAGCATTCCTAACATATTCCTGAAAGGGTTCCATCTTTATAAGATGAGAAATTTTGCCAAGGCCTTGTAGGCTTAGGCTGTAAGCCGAGGGACCGTCCCAAAAGCAAGGTTATGTGGATGAAAAGGCATGAAGACCCTAAAATAATGAGCAGTAAGATTCCATGATACTTCCAATTAAATACTAAGAAGTACGAAGCAGAAATTAAAAAGCAAGCACCAGAGAAAGCATCCACGAAGGAATAAAAAGGCAGGGAAAGAATGATCAGACTATATCTAAGCACGCTTCTTTCTTCATGTTGGTTGTAACTACATGGACTCTGGAGACATCAGGCCTCCTGGAGAATTAAAATAAGCTTGTATCAGGAGACTAAAGACAGCAACACTTCATCCTGATCAGGATTGTGAGTACTTCTAGTTATCACTTATAAATTGAAACCAAGAGCATTTTAGTGTATATTGTGCCATTTTTGTACTAAGGGGAACATAGCATCACACAATGAGGCAGATCTTGAAGGCAGAAGGGACTAGTCACTTGGCAGAGCTGGATATGCTTGCCCATCAACTAAGTACTACAAACAAGACTTTTGCTATCCAGAAGGAGAGTCCTAACTCTCAGTCCCGCGGGGAAAGAGCAAACATAAGTGAAGGACATACTTACTGATTATCAAATAGATCTCCAGACAAGATATTAAGGGATGATATCTGTGGCTGGGATCACTCAAAATATGTTCCCAGAATCATAGGGCTCTTTGGAGATTTACTTTGATATAAACACTTAGAAACAGCAGATAGGCCTTGTGTCTTACTTTACAACATCAGGGAAATGTGCCCAGTCTCCTCAAATCAGCACATCAGTGTCAATAGCCTTGCTTAACTCAAAGAGAATTAGGAGCATAAGAGAAAAATTTTTTGGCATTTTGCCTTGAAAATATACACCTTGCCAAGGTGTTAGGTTGCTGGAGAGTGGGATAATCACTGTTAAACCTCAAGTGTGAGAGAGGTCAAAGAAAATCCTGTTTTACAGTAAATACTGCACACTCTCATTGTGTTCTATTATAAAACAGGAAAATGCTAGAGTTTCTCATAGCAACCAAGGAAATTCTTAGCAAACTCTATTATTATTTTAGCCAGAGAATAAACTAAATCAGTTTAAACTGGTGTAAAACAGAATGAAAAATTGAGGAAATTTTTTAGGTATTGTAAATTGGTTGTGCCTGTAATCTCATATTATAATTTAAGCAGGTTGGGTTTGGCACATGCCTCTAATCTAAGCTATCAGGGAGGCAGAGGCTGGCAGATCAATTAAGCTTGGAAACTTTGAGCTACTGTAACTTGTACCAATACAGCATCCCTATTAGGTGTAGCATTCATATGATGAGTCCTTGAGAGAGAGGGTGGTTGTCTAAGAAGAGGAAAACCAGCCTAGACTTAAAAAAAAAAAAGCAGGTTGAAGCTTTTGTTCCAATCAATAGCAGGATCTGCTCCTGCATTTCCAGCTAGAATATGGGGAGACTGAGTCTTTAAAAAAAATAATTTGACCAATAAAATCCAGCTTTCTACTTCAGCTATTTCAGGTAAAAATGTACTTCTTTTTTTTGTATTTAGTGTTATTTTTCTGGCTTCCTTGTCTGACTTGAGCATTATTTTTGTTCAATCAGTAAAAAGTAAAATTTGGAATCCTGTATCCATGCTACTGAAGTTGGAGTAAAATTAGTTATTGAACATTTCAAAGGAAAGAGGATGTAAAACTTTCCCCAAAGATTAAAAATAAAAGTTCAACTGAATTTTTACAACCCAATCCAAATTTAAAATTTTTATTCTAGGATAGAAAGATTTTCCTAAGATACATATGAAATATATATGTTTAGTCTTTGTTAAAGAGGAAAGTTTTAACTGTTTCTTTGAAGTATTAAGGAAGGCTCATGAGAGAGTGGAAACTACAGTGAAACTTTATTTAGTAGCTATTAATATCCAAAGATAATGAATAATAAGCCCCAAATGCTGTGTTATCTCAATAATTATACATTTCTATAACATTTTATTTTGATGTAAAGCCTGAGACCATCTAATTAACTCACCTTTTCAGAATCTAAAATGATGCCTTACTTGTTATATATTGATGAAGCTTAATCTTAACAGAAATTACAGAAAATTCATATTTATATTTGGTACCCTCTCACCTCTGTTTCTGTCCCATCTCACCTGTTGGCCCAGCTGTACCCCTAGATAATGCTGTGTCCCAGTGTACTTGAGTTACCCTAAACTACCCTCTGCCATACTCTCACCCAGATTGACTCTCCACACTAGTACTTCAAAATTACCTCATATTCTTTTATATCAAAATAGAGATGCTGCTCTGAAATAGTTTTTAGGAGGAAAGTAGTGTGATTCAACCAATTCTACCCAAAATATACCTGTCAATTCTTTAAGTCTCTTAGAAGTACATTCAGTGTTACAAGTGGAATTAAGAGTTTTAGGCCATCTGAGTGGGTATATCTGATGTCCACGAAATTGGATCATATAGGATAAGGATGGCCCAGGTGTTCACTCTTGCTGTTTCCACACCAAAACAACCATTAGACAGTGATAAATTCAGCCAACAAAGTAGATTTTTATATGTCAGTTAATAATATTCAACCTTTTCAGTAAATCTATTGTATCAATTGGTTGTCTTCTTATCACATTCAATCTCTTCACTTGACTTCAAACAAGATATTACATGTTACTTTACAAGTTGGTTATAAATAATAAAATTAAAACTATAATTCAACTTAATCCAAGAACCATATATTGTAGATCTCTCACTCAACTGAAGTTGGGTCATAAAGGTCATGGCTACAGGCAATAAATAGGTAACTCCAGTTTAATGAAGAGCTTGGGACGAGAAGGGAAAGGATGTTCCTCTCTTCTCTACTACATCTCAGAAGAAAATGTGGCAGTGCCTGTTATTGGTTGAAAGGAGAAAAATATTCTAAATATTCTAATACTCTTCAGAATGACAGATTTTTTAAGTGATTTTGATTTTCCAATAATGAAAATCTTTTAAGTGGGCAGACACATTTGGAAATGAAAATAATAGTGTCTGATATTTAAAATGTATAAACACTGACAGAAATATGAAAGACCAAAAGTCATTCTCAAAAAAGAAGTGGTTAAAGGATATGTTTTCAAAAGAAGTGCAAAATATCAACCGTCATATGAAAGAATGCTCCAAATCATCGCTAGAATCCAAATAAAAACAACTTTGATATTTCACCTCATCCTCATCCCTAGTAAACTAGCAAAGATTACAAGAGATGGGAATAGTCAATGGTGGATTGGTCTATAAAAAAGACATGCACACTAAATTTATTGTTGGTGAAACTGAATTGCTACAGCCATTCTGGAAATTAGCTTGTAATTATGCAAATAAAGTCACTAATATATCCATATTCTTTGATACAGAGATTCCACTGTGAGGCATATATCCCAAGGCTTCATTGAAACAAAGAAAGGCTACTGTCATACATGAAGATATTTGATAGAACTTTTTGTGATAAAAAAATAATTCATGAAGAGAATAAGGGAAGAAGGATGGAAGGAAGGAAAGAAGGAAGGAAGGAAGGAAAGAAGAAAAGGAGGGAGGAATATTGTGAAGACCAAGCTTGATCACAAAAAAGACAAAAAAGAAAACACCTCTCTCTACTCATTTGATGAGGTAATGGGCAGTCAGTCCATGGATGTGCAACATTGTATGTGACATCAAATTAAAAAAAAATACTCTGTTATAAGGAATGGCTTCCTGAAAGTTGAGGGGCAGGGAAGACGGGGACACAGAATAAAATATGGTCAAGATGAAAACATAAGCTATGACTTAAAATTTTTATTTTTAGGAAAGAAAATGAAAGTAATAATGACTTGCATTTATATGTCACAAAACAACTCAAAAGTGTTTTCCTCATCACAGCTCTGAGAACGGTAGCGTAGATAGTATTTCCCTATTTTATAAATGTAAAAGCTGAGGTTCAGCGGTGAAGTGACTTATCCAAGGTCATACAACTAGGAAGAAGAAGGGCTTTGATTCACCGAGTCTTTTGACCCCAAATCTCTTTCTAGTATATTGCTCAATTCTACATTTCTCTTGAGAGGATCAGAATGATAATTGCCATCTCTACAGGTATTGTCACCTTCTCAAGTTGTCTTTCTTGCTGTATTCACCCAAAGACTAGTGACTAGAAGCAGCACCTGATTCTATCAAGTATCTCTGACTTTGCTGAGTAATCTTTACTAATAAGTTTCCCTCTTGTCATGATATTTCCATCTGAATTTTGAGATGAATTTATTCTGTAGGTAACTTCAACTACCTATTTATGAATGTGTAGACTCCTCCCTCATTAGAATGCAACCTTTTTGTGGGCAGGGACTGTTTTTGTTTTTTCTTTCTGTCATTAGCATTTATCTTAGAGACTGGCACGTAGTAAACTCTAAATAAATATTGTTGATTGATTGGTATAACCCATATTTATTTGATGTGCTGCCAATTATTTATACTCTTGACTTTCTGACTATCTGCATTTATGGAACATGAAAAGCTTTTTAGTAGTTTCCTCTATTCTCACTCCACATAAGCTAAGTGTATTTAGTCTCTGGAATTTTATTGTTTTTCCTTGACTCAAAATGCTGAAGCCAAAAAAATCAATGTGTACTAACATTATCAAGCATTTTGTCGATAACTTTCCACTCACATCTTTCTCTGGCATTGCTCTTTGCTTCTTAATGTACTCCAGGTCTGCATCTAAGATTTTTTTCCCTTTCTTGGTTAATTCTCTTCTAACCAGTACTATGTTTTCTATTGTTGTTGGTCTCTTCCTGCATTTTATGCATATGATACAGTTTCTTTAAATCAGCTTTCAGCATTTGGCTGGTAGAGAATGCTGAGCATTGAAGTAACAAAGTTTTATATGTTGTAACTGTGACTTCACTGTTAAAACAGTTTGAGGCAAGCACCTGGAAAAACTAGTGAAAAGTGTGCTTCCATAACTTACTCGAAGAAATTAAGTTCTGTTGAAGACAAAAACTTTGAGCATATCCTACCATGCTACATTGTGAGGGAGAGGCAGGGAAACACTGGCAATGAATCTGAATTCCAGAATATATACTTGAAGTATTCATGTAGCACCTAAAGGTTCGTAAAGAATTTTACAAATGTATTGTCTCATTTGCTTTTTGCACCAACTTTAGGAAGCAGGTATTATTATTCCCATTTTACAGATGAATAAACTAAGGCAGAAAAAGGTAAATGACTTATCTAGGGTCTCACAGCTTAGCAAGTATATAAGGACAGATTTGAACTCTGGAATTTCTAATACCAGGTCTAATACTCTATTCATTATATCACTAAGGTAACTTCCTATAATTATAGTATGTTTAAATTTTAACTTTTATTTGTAACAATTTTATGGAGATATTTATAGGCTAAGTGGTATATACAGTCTTGATGCAAGCATGGTATTTTAAGTAGTTCACACTGTTTACAAGAAAGCTGCTGAATATAAAGCTATGCTTGGTTCCCAGCTTTGGAACTTAGTATATTTGTAGCTGTTAGCAAATGACTTACTTTCTCTTAGCCTCAATTTCCTCGTCTTAAAAAATGACGGTTCAAGTAGATGACTTCATCTTGTGATGACTTTTATGATCCTGTATAATGCTTAAAATATAGTTGAAAATAACCAATATTTAAATATCTGATAGAAACTTACCATTACAAAGATATCATAATTAGAAAGAACAGTAAAATAGGTCCATAAAGAAGCTAAACTTGAGAGGGAAAGTATATGAGAAAAGACATCGGAGTCTGTATCATCCACAATCAACTCATTGATTCATTCACCATATATAAATAACTCTGTAAATTCTGTTATAAAGTCATGTTTTTATTAAATTGATGAGATTAATAAACTTTAGTAACATGTAGATTTAGCACAAATGTGAGTATTCACATATATATTACATATATATTCTTGTAATCCCAAGTGAAATTATCTATGTGATTATGCAGAGTGAAGGCACTATGGGAGTCTCCAAGCACTTGATATAAATGCACCAAGACTTTGAAACATAAACTTTTAGAAAGAAGTTAATCATTGTGATATTTTCAGTTTCACATAAAACTTTGGTTGTACTGCATCCAAACAATGATTTGTTGTTGTTGGACAGTCATATCCAGCTCTTCATGACCCCATTTGGGGTTTTCTTGGCAAAAATAGTGGATACTGGTTTATTATTTCCTTCTCCAGTTCATTTTACAGATAAGGAAATTGAGGTAAAAAAGATTAAATGACTTACCCAGAATTACGCAGCTAGTGTAATGAGATCAGATATGAGCTCATGAAAATGAGTCTTCCTCACTCCAAGCATAGAACTCTATTCACTGAGTCACCTATCTGCCTGCTATCTAAAACTATGAGAACCTGCCTTTATTTCTGGAATTCTCTGATTTTCACACTCTAAGATTTACAAAAAATAACATACTATTCTGTGCCCACATGATATCAAAATTGTGACACATTGATACTTCACTGAATACATGATCTCATCAGTGTAAATAGTCAGTCCCTCTTTCAGTATATATTTGAAGCCTCCCACACCTTCTTGCCATGTTCTTCCATATTTTCATCACAGGGAATTCATAAAGTCCTAATCTGATGCCTTATCAGAGCATGAAAGTAGCCATGGGTCCTGAAAACTTTCAAAACTCTGGCAGGTTCTACCAAGCCAGAAAGGCTTCCATAATGGTACCAGAGACAGACTTCATCTTCTTTCTAAGTATCACCCTAGACATAGAGGTTCATCACCAGCAGTTAGGCTACTAGGCAATAAATTATTTGCTTATGGCAGCAAATGCCACTAAAATTTATAGTTAACATAAAACAAAATTTAAAAACATATTCAATTATCTGAAATTTTTAACTACATAATGCTAAGTATCCATCACTGACATCACTGAGGATTTTTACATATTTTAAATGAGTGCCTGTCATGTCATGTAGAAGCGGGCACTAAAGTAGTAATATTTTATCCATACCTAGGATTTCATTGATGTACATAATTCTTGAAAAGGAAACTCCTTCACACCAATACAGATACACAACTTTTCTGGAAACCATCATCCTAGAGAGTTACCTGGAGTAGCAAGAGATTAAGTAACTTATGATAATTTTAACAGCAGATATTAAAAGTGGAACTGGAACCTAGTCTTCCAGAATGAGATCATCTCTCTACCCACAATTCCATGCTACCTCTTAAAGTGAAACTTCACCAGCATACTAGATCTTATTATACATGAGTTTTGACACATATCACCTTTGAATGAACCAGAGAAGAAAAGTGAGATGAGCTTGCAACTACTGAAGAAAGTAAACAATGATCATGTGATTTTCACAAATGTGCAGGCTATAGACAACTTATTCAGTCATTCCTCCAATTTTCCCTAAGTCACTTACAGAAATATCCAACCTTTGTAAATTAGTAAATTATGACACAAGCTATATATCATAACCAAAAAGAAAAAAAGCACCTCATTGAAATAGTGCTTTATATTTTACAAAGGGTTTTCCTCACAATACTCAAGAGGTAGGTACTAGAAACACGATTTTCATTTTGTAGATGAGAAACTGAGATTCAGAGAAAATTATTAATTTGTCCAAGATCCCAAAACAAATAAGTGTTGAAGCTAACATTCAAACCCAGGTCTCTCTGGGTCCAGCACTTTTCCCACTGTACAATACTGCTTCTCCTAAATGACAAAAATAGATTTCCCAATCAGCTGTTAAGTGAATTGTGAGATAGATACATGCATACATACACACACACATACATACATATATGTATATGAATAGCCTTATCTATAACTTGTCTTAGGTGAAGAAAAGGTGAATACACACCTATGTCCTAGGTACTCCCTTTACAAATATTGTCTCATTTGATCTTCAAATCCAAGGTAGGTACTATTACTATCTCCATCTTACAGTAGAGGAAACTGAGGCAGGGAGAAGTTAAGCGATTTTGCCCAAGATTCCAAAGGCAGTAAGTTGTCTTAGCACTCGCTTCTCAAATAAGATTGGTATATCTTGGGTGGGCAAATGAAACCTGAGTAGCAAAGGAATACAAGAAAATTTGTTATGGTCCCAATTCTAGGTTGTAAAGATTTTCCAGTAAGCATTTATTTGTCTCTTCAGCTTCTATGTCCTTTGTCATCTTCTTATATTTCACATCAGTCTAACAACAATGTTCCTGAAGTCATCCTTCTCTTAACACTCCCATTGCTCCTTTCCTCAACTCTTTTTGTTATGTCCTAATTCTTCAGAAATTAACTAAATGAAACAAATATATTACTAATTTTCTTGGTAAAAAAGAGTGACATTGAGTGATTCTGTACCTAGCATTTCAGCATTATAACTGGTCAATTTTTTTCTTTAAAATTGACTTAGATTATATTTGATAACATTTTCCATAAATTTTACATAATAATTCACTA
The DNA here is from genome assembly GCA_028658325.1 of Potorous gilbertii. Lineage (NCBI taxonomy): Eukaryota > Metazoa > Chordata > Mammalia > Diprotodontia > Potoroidae > Potorous > Potorous gilbertii. Next base: position 396,505,608 of record CM053769.1, read on the forward strand.
GTTTTATCATGTTTTTCACACCTTCAGAAATTAGGTAGAGTGTGGACACCAGACTCAAGTGGAAGCATTTTTCCTTAAGTTAAATGAGATTAGTGACATAGTATTCTCAGTTATGACTCATGTGAACAATGCTTTTAGTAGTTTAGAAGATTCTACATCATTTAGCAGATTTCATTTGCCACTTAGAGATTAATTTTCAGTCTAATGGTGTTTTTTACTTGAAAGGGAAAATAACTCACCCTCCAAAACTACAGAGAAGGAAAAAAATCTTTCTCTCCTACTTGATTTTTCTTTGACATATGAATTTATACCTTACTGTCGTTACAATGAAAACAAGGAGTGGAACATCAGAATTGCTATTACAATGTCTTCTGTGACTCTTCTCTGTCTATCTCACTAAGCAGCAAGGGGTGACCTAGGCACTGAGGGATATTTGTCTACTTTAATTTTGTTGAGTTCACAGATAGCTGTTTCACAATTTTGTTATTTTTGAATACATTTCACCTTTGAAGTAATTAAAAACTCATGCCAGGTGACTGGATTCTATTTTAATAGGCTTTGCATGGCAGAGCACTAACAAAACCATTCTTATTTATATTCATCTCTCATCTTTTCTTCCTCATAAAAAATGCGAGTTTTTTAAAATGATCTGATACTTCTTGTGGAAATCTTTCTAAAAATACAAGAGTTCACCAACTCCAATTGATAGGTTCCATGAAAGCATAAGAAATATTTTACAACTACTAAATATAATATAGGAGGCAGCAGGGTACAATGGAAAAGATTTGGAATCCAAGGCCCTGGGTTCAAATTCCACATCTGTCTAAAATACTGATGTAAGCTTGAGCAAGTCACATTCTGTCCATGTCTCAGTTTTCTCATCTGTAAAACTGAGAGGGCTGGACTAAATGATTCTATATACTTTGGCATACAATTCAAGGAAATCTGCTTTACCAAGCAGAATTCATCCAAAATATAAGATAAAGCATTTGTTCATCTTTCAGCATTTTGCAGAAAATGCTATTATTTTAATTGTTGAAAAGATTTAAAACTACTAAAAGATGTTTCACTGAAAATTTACTTTTCCAATTCCTCCTGTAATGCACCAGATACTGTGTGATTTTTAAAATGTTCTTTCAATCTCATTTAAGCCCATGACTGGATAAAAAATTTCCTCCAGAAACTGTGTGTGTTTGTCCTTCATTGCTGAAGAAGACCATGCCATCAGAGAAATAGTGACATGACTTGCACTTGACTTTGAGTGAGGGAGGGCTGTGCAGGTCACCACCCTCACTTCTCCTCTAGAGTCATCTGAATCCAGTGATCAGATATTCATCAGGATGACTGGATATGACCCAGGATGAGGCAGCAATTGGGGTTAAGTGACATGCCCAAAGGCACATAGCTAGTGAGTGTCAAATGTTTGAGGTAAAATTTTGACTCAGATCCTCCTGATTCCTGCACTGGTGCTCTATCTACTGTATCACCTAGATGCCCCCCTCCAGAAACTATCAAAATGCGTTTTGAGTTGTATCCTCATTCATTTTTCTAAGTGCTTACATAAAAAACTTCTAGGGAAATGGCTCTATCAATTTGTTAAGATTCACCCCAAATTATCACCTCCTCTTTGAAGACATCTCTGATAATTACAGACAACATTTATCTAGATTCTTTTTCAATCTACTGGGACATATATTTGTCTTTATCATACATTATAGCATCTTATTAAATTCCACTTCACATCTATTGTTTCACCGTATTTCTTGGATGGGAAGTAGCACAACTGGTGGTTTGCCTTGAAGTCAGGAAGAATTGGGTTCTTCCTGTTATCTGCATCATACTAGCTATATGATAGTGGGCAAATCAACCTGTTATTGCTTCGGGAAACTCATTAAAAAATAAAACTATTACTTGCAGATGAATTGTTTTTAGGCATCAGTGAAGGGAGTCTTCATACTAAGAATGCCCTAGATGGGTAAATCATGGGTCCAAATAAAAAAGAAATTATTTTCCCAACAAGACTATAAGTTCCTTGAGGCCAGGTGCCATGCCTTTTAATTCTTTTCATTCCCCTAATTTCTAGAAAAAAATACTAATTATGTAGTATGTCAGTATCTGTTGAAGTAAACGCCATTAAATTATTACTGGCCACTCAACTCTGTTACGGTCATTTCAGAACTTAGTTACTGGACAGCAGCCTGAGGTTGAATTTTAGAAGCTAGGAAACCTGACAGAGAAGTGAAGAACTCGGGTTGTAAATGAAGCCTTTTTTTTTTCGGGGGGGGGGGGGGTTGTAGACATGGGGAATTTGTTTTGCTTGACTATGTAACAGGGATTTTGCTTTTCTTTCTCAGTTGGGGAGAGGAAGGGGGAAGGAGAGGGAGGACTTCCACTGATTGAAAAAAAACAACAAAAATTGAATGAAGAGGAAAAAAATTAAATGAGGAATCCTCTCTGCCTTCATATTTGTCCCATAACTAGTTTCTTAGAATCACAATATGTTACAGTTGGATTGGAATATCTACTTCAACCTCTTCCTTAATGACAAGCAAGAGAACGAGAGAGAGAGAGAGAGAGAGAGAGAGAGAGAGAGAAACTGTTTCTTTATAGCACTGGCTTACCATAGCATTGTCATGTGCATGATCCCCTTTTCTGTTTCGAATTTGAATACAGGATACTGGTAAATTCAATCCAACCCCACTGACAAGATTCCTCACGTCTGCTGTGCTGTATTCTCCACGCAGAAGTAAATTGTTATTGCTAGAACCAAACCCCAGAGAGGCCTGGTAGAGGTAGGTTTGAGAAAGCCTCCCTACTGCAGTGACGTCGATGGTGGCAGATGTCAGACCAGGGTTCTGAGGCATCTTCTTTTGACGTTGGTACGACTCTGAGGAGCAACAGCGCGAAGGGCAGCAGCTATGAGAGCCGTGAGTTCGGTCCTGGTTCCACTTGACGCACATAAAGAAGACTAAACACCCCAAAAACAGAAAGGAAATGCACGCAAGGGCGATTACTAAATACAAATTAGGGGCCGAAAGCTGTCTGCGTGTTTCCCACCCATCCCTGAATTCAGGAATGACCTGTGGGAGAGAGTCTACCAACATTATGCCCAAAGTGACAGAAGAAGAGAGGGGAGGATCCCCGTGATCCTGAACCATGATTACCACCTTCTGCTTTACTGCATCTGCTGGCAGAATGGGGCGCAGGGTCCGGAGCTCTCCTGTGTTAGGAGAGACAGCAAACAGGCTCAGGTCTGAAGCCTGCAGGACGTGGTAGGAAAGCCATGCATTTGGCCCACTATCCGCATCTTCGGCTACTACTTTAGTGATCAAGTGTCCTGTTTTGACCTGACGGGCTACAATTTCTACTGGGACAGAGCCGTTTCTGACCACAGGATATAGGATGGCTGGGGGATTGTCGTTCCTGTCCATGATGAACACGCTGACCGTCACCTCTGTGCTCCTGGCAGGAATGCCGCCATCCAAGGCTTCTACCACGAAGTGAAATGCCTTGAGCTGCTCGAAGTCAAAGGAAGTTTTGGCAGTGATGGCTCCACTTGTCGACTCCACTTCTACCAGGCTGGAGGCCAGTGGCTTGTCTGAGTGAAGATCCCGCAGCAAGTAGGACACAAGGCCATTCTGATTCAGGTCCGGGTCCTGGGCAAACACACGACCCAGTGAGGCCCCGGCGCCGTTGTTTTCCGCTACGAAGAACTCTTGCTGGGGCAAAGGAAAGCTTGGCGCGTGGTCATTCACATCCTCCACGAGAACTGTCACAGTCCTGCGCGTACTTAGTGGAGGTGAGCCGCCGTCGAAAGCGATGATCGTGACCTGGTATTCGCTGGTCTGTTCCCGGTCTAAAGGCCCATCAGTTAACAGACTGTAATAGTTGTCGAAGGAAGGGTGTAGCTTGAAGGGGCCGCTGCTTTGGATAGTACAAGTCACCCTCGCATTTAGACCTCGATCTTCGTCTCGTACACTGAGTAGAGCGATCACAGTGCCCGGAGGCGCGTCTTCAGACACCGGACTGTAGAGTAACGTGATGCTCACCTCTGGGGCGTGGTCGTTCACATCGGTGACTTCCACTAGCAGCTTAGCAGTGCTGGCTAAGCTAAACGCTCCCTCGTCTCTTGCCTCGATGAATATCTCTAGTAGCGTGTCTGGGGGCCCAAGGGGCGCCACCACCGTCACCTCACCGCTATGAGAATGCACTCGAAACTGGTGCCGCAGCTCTGTTGGAGTGCTGTTGCTGAAGGTGTACCGGACCTCCCCGTTGGGACCCTCATCAGGGTCTGAGGCTTGCACTTGGATCAGCACAGTCCCGTTGGGTGCTGTCTCTGGGACACTGGCCCGGTACACTGAGCGCTGAAATTCCGGTGCGTTGTCGTTGGTGTCCACAACCGTGACTGTGACGTGGACAGACCCGGAACGACCCGGCCGACCCCCGTCCCGAGCCGTCAGAACCAGCCTGTGGGTGGCAAGAAGCTCACGATCCAGTGATTTATCCAGCACCAACTCTGGATACTCGCTGCCATCAGTCCGACTCCCCAACTCCAGGCGGAAGTACTCGCTTGGGCTCAGCGAGTAGCTCAGTAGCCCGTTGGTTCCTTCATCTGCGTCCTGGGCGTTGGGAAGTGTGAAGTGGGCTCCAGGAGCTAGGAACTCTGCCAGGTGAAGATGCACCTCGTCTTCAGGGAATTGAGGAGGGTTGTCATTGAGGTCCAGAATTCGGACGCTCATCCTGTGAAGTTCCAATGGATCTTGGAGCACTAGCTCATAGTTGAGAATACAAGTAGCCTTAGCTCCGCACAGCTGCTCGCGGTCTGCCGGTTCCCAGACAAACAGGCTGCCGCTGCCTGGCTCTATTCCGAAATACGGCTCGCCACCGTTGCTGGAAAGGAGGCGAAATTTCCGGAAAATAAGCGTGCCTACTGCCAGCCCTAAATCGGAGGCGACGTTCCCCACAGCCATGCTGCGCTCGGTCTCCTCGACCACAGAGTACTCCAGCTGTCCTGCGCTGCAATAGCTGGTCCACAGGCAGAGAACCACCACCCAGCCCAGCATCTCGCCTCTCTGGCTCGTTCCTTACCGGGCAGCGACCCAGGACCATTCTCCGGGGCTCCAGTCGAGCTCACCCGGCACTGGAGAAACAGCCTCAGTCGACCCTAGTGCCAGCAAAGTGTACGAAATGGGCTGGTATTAGTCTTTCTTCTACGGACTGGAATCTACACTGGTTAGCAGGATCACAGTAAGCCCTAAATGTGGCTCATCTGCCGTCTGAGAAAAGAGCAGGGTAAGGCAGGAGGGAAGCAGCGCCGCCTAGGGACCTCAGGGGCAGACGCAAAGATAGATCATGCTAAAAGGTTGGCCAGAAACTTAGCTGAAGATTCAGGTCCACCACAAGGAAGGAATACGTCTCTGGGAAAAGTAAAAACACTGTGAAGTCCATGTTATGTCCTATGTCTGTCCTGGAAAGTGGACAGTCACATACTTTGCCCATTGTCTACTTTCTCACAGAAGAAGCTTTGTGTAGTGGCATTTCAGTCAGAAGACAATGGATTCTGATTCTGGACAGCTCTGTCACTTGCTTCCTATGCAACCACAGGTACTTTACATCACTGAGTCTTAACTTCCTTCTCAGTAAAATGAGGATAGCAATATTTGCCTATTTACCTCACGGTGTGGGTGTGAGGAAAGTGCTTAAGCACAAATATGTGTTAGGCATCCTTACAAATAGACAAGTCTTAGTTTTATCTCTATTTTTGTAGGGTTTAGGAGGGGAAAGCATCTGGGTCAGTGTTTGGGAAACTCCTTAGCATCCATTAGGAACAAGGCCGCTGAATTTGGGATGACTCTTAAACTGGGGGATTACATCCTCCTTCCTTACTTTGAGGAGTCTGGAACTCTGAGATAATTTTTAAAATTCTACTGCAATTTTCCCAGAAGTTTGACAAGGAATTCAAGGAAGTGGATGGAATATCAAAGAAATTCCCTGCTCCCAAACTATTCCCAATCTCCCAGTGACTATCGAGAATGCTTATTTTCCTTACTGGGATGGCCTGTTTGCTATGATATGCAGTAACAAAAGATACATCAGAGAGTCCATGCCCATGGCTCTCTTTCAAACACAAGTCTCTTTCAGAGATAGGTTTTATCCCAGACTTATTAGGAAGGTGACTCACTCAAATATTATAATGAGGTTCCATTCTCTACTAAATATGAGCCTATTAAGGCCACCCAGGAAAAATTTCCCTGGAAAGTTCTAAGCACTTTCCAGATGACAAATGAGCTCTTAAGGGATACCAGAACAAGGGCACAAGAATTCAACAGCAGATTCTGTGGAGAAAGGGTGAGTAGAATGGCTCAAGAAGCCACAGATGGCCACTCTAAAACTACCCTGGGTGGCACACTGTGAAGTCAGGGAGGAAAAATGAACCAAAAGCCTTTGAAATTCCCAGTTTTCCCTAATTTAGGTGATATTTAGAAGGCACAGTGGACAGAGTGCTGGACCTGAAATCAGGAAGACTGTAATTTAGATACAATAGCTGTGTGACTACGCAAATTGTTTAATCTCTTCCCACCTCAGTTTTCTTACTTCCACAGTAAAATGTGGTAACACCTACCTTCTAGAATTTTGTTAGTATCAGATGAGATGATATTTTATAGCACTTTGCAAATTGTAAAGGTCTGTATAAATGCTAGATATTATTATTATTGTTTATCTTGACTCTTGGCTCTCTGCTAAATGAAGTCAGAAAATCAATGAGAGACTGGAAACTGATCTATTCCATGAGAAAACCATCTGACCTCCTCCTCAAAATCCAGAAACCTCACACTTCAAAGTATCTCTGCCAAAAAAAAGATCTTCACTGAGAAAAAGACAAAGCATCAGAGAAGCTCCACCTTCTCTACTCCTGTTGTATGTAAAAGTCCACTGGTCCCAAGAATCCAAAATGATGACATTCTTCTTAAAATGAAAATTTCTTAATTTCTTAGATAACTAAGTATGACAGTGGCTCATGGTCTATGTTTTCAATACATATTCCTTGTTAGAATGAAATGCTTCCACTGAAACACTAGCAGAAACTGCAGCAGAGGCTAAAGCTGGCACCCTGTTTCCTCAAGTCAGGCTAAAGTCTCCTGAAGCTAGTTCAGTAAAAAGTACCCCTTTCCCAAGTTTATCCTTGAGAATTAGAGAAGTTGGAAGATACTTGAAGACCTACACAGAATAAAGAAAATACTCATTTAGCCCACTGCAGTCTCATTCATGCTATCTAGAATAAAAGGGGAGAGGCGTCTTACTTCAACAAATATTCCTACTATGTGCAAGACATTGTGGTAATGCTAGTTGCAAAGATTTAAAAAACCAGTCTCTTCCCTTGAAAAATTTGTAATAAAATTGAATGGAATAAAATATGTATACCAATAAATATTTTGCAAGGCATAATATTTTATAGGCAAAAGAGGGACCCAAACAAAGTGCTAGAGAAATTTGAGATAAGACAGAGACGTCACCTAGGGAAGAGAAAAAGGGGACGGGGTGGTTCATGGAGACAGAACCAGATCTAGACCTTACCTTGAATAAAGAGAAAGATTTCAAAAATCAGAGATGTGGAGAAATGATGTTTCTAAATCAAGGAAGTTCCTGGCCAAATTGGGAAGTTTTCATTGATCTGATAATAGCATATAAGAGTTATTGAAGTAACCGAATAACAGCGTTTCCTAACCAATCTGATAGCATTAGAAGGTATTGGTAATTAAGCAAAAATAACTGATGGAACTGATGGATTTTCAAATGATTGGGTGACTAAGGGCCAGCCATGCCCTTCATGGTCTTAATTTCTCCTTTGAGGCCAATCGTAGTCCCTGAACTATTTCCTTTTTAATGCAGGCATCAGAGGCAAGGATGAGAAGGAGGGCTAGTAGTTTAGGTTAATGGGAATATATCATGTGTAAAAGGGAAGATTATGAAATATTCCTGGAAAGATAGGTTATATACCAGACTGTGAGGACTTAATGTCAGGTTGGGGAGTATTTCCTCCAGGAAATAGGGAGGCAACCAAAATGGCAAAACAGAGGAGTGACATGAAAAGATGGTATGAAAGAGAGAAAAAAGCTAAACTGGGAGTCATGAGAACAGAATTTAAATATCAGCTCCAGCCCTAGTTATCTGTGTGAACATGGGCAAATAACTTAACTTCTTTGAACCTCAGTTTCCTCATCTGTAAAATGAACTAAACGATCTCCAAGTTCTTTTAAAATTCTATACTAATGTTCTTCGTGCCTATGTATTAGGATGATTGCTTTGGCAATGTGAAGTGTGTCTGAGAAACAGGAGCACCTTCGCCACTTCTAATGACTTTTTTAAATGCTCTTCAGTGTTTCTGGAGAACAGTAAATACATTTCCTAAATTAGCTTTCACTGTTGATCATGCTGACTGTATTGAAGAGAAAGGTTTCTCTTTCTGAATGCAGAAGTGATTAACCTGTGAGAATGCACCTAACTCAATCAAAATAATAAACATAACAATTCTAAATACTCTGCCAAGGAAATCTCTCTACCAAGATGTCTATATCACATATTTGTAGTATGTACAATTTGTACAGTAAATTGGTATAATTGTACTAAGTCCTGAGAAGGGACCAGATGGAATAAGGATATGTAGTGGGACCAGGTGGTAGTACTGGTGGAGGAGGAAATGGGAGGAGATGCAGCCAGAAGAGGAAAAGGAAATATTAAAAAGCACTTGTAGAGAAATAATCTGCAGACAAATCCCTCCCTCCTTCTTTTGCTCTATGAAATTTCAGTCTTCCTCATCCCATCTTCATATCTCTACTATTTTAGTCACGCCTGACTCTTCTTGACCTCATTTGGGGTTTCCTTGGCAAAGATCCTGGAGTGGTTTGCCACTTCCTGCCCCAGTTCATTTTATAGATAAGGAAACTGAGGTAAACAAGATTAAGTGACTTGCAAAGGGTCACACAGCTAGGAAGGGTCTAAGGCTGAATTTGAGTTCAAGAAGATGAGTCTTCCTGACTCCAGGCCCAGGACTCTATCCATTGTACCACTTGTTGCCCCTGTCTCCAGTTTAATACTGTCTAAATGTGTTAAAAACAGACAACACACGCACATTCACACAGACATACACAAATGCTCACACACACACACACACACATATAAAATGATGCGCCCTAGTCCACATTCCTTTAAGGGTGTCCCTATCCTTTTGTATTATGTGTTCACATCCATACCCTTTTGTGGTATGTGAAAAACAGTAATGCAGAAAGAAATTCCCAAAGGTTTAAAAGAGCTAGAGACATCAGCATGAGTATACATCAACTGAAAATACATCAGCTGAAAACCAAAATCCAACATTCCAAAAATTCTTCCTTAGTGGACACACTGTCATTTCCAGTGCTGCTAAATGATGCGTTTGTTTATGGCATTTTTCACAGGTTATCCCAGTGCAAGCACTGAAATTCAAAGTACAGACTTAAGGAGACCCATTTAAAGAAGAGATTCCTGAATCCCCTCCTGAAATATATTTACTTTACGGTCTAGAGCATTCAACAGCACAGAGGTTATCAGCAAATAACTCTCTGACCAAATCTGGCTTCAAGCACACAATCCAAATGGCTTTCTCTCCTAAATTATGATCTTTGAGCTGATTATTTGAAGGCCAATTTGGACTCAAAGTAATTGTGACATCAACCAGAAAAGGATGTACAGCAAGCCAAATTATTCTCCTATGTAAGCTACTCCCTGAGAGCATGGTATTCACTTTAAGAGACCAAATTAACTTACAGGTCACTGGGTTCACATTTAGTAAATTACTATCTCAATTTATCTGTAATCTAAAAATATAATACTGCAACTTCCCAAAGAAGTGCAGGTTTAATCTTATTTACATGTCCAGTAACTAGCAAGGGACCAATCAATTCCTATTAATTGCAGTGACCAATCTAGAGAGCTTAGAAATCGTTCTTGTGAATGCCACATTCTTATTCATTCAACTTGTACTATATTTAGTTTGTCCTTTTAATATCATTGTAAATCAGATTTTTTATGATCTTGCCACAATAACCTTCAAGTGCCTTTCCCATGGGTATATTATGTAATTGCTTCACTTCTCTGGATTAGCTGGATTTTTAGAGTTCAAAGGACTTTTCTTTTCAAAAAAAAAATGCTTCTCCCTCAAAATTTATGGCCACATATATAATCTATATCAAATTTCCTGCCTTCTCAATGACGGGGCAGAGGAGAAAATTTGAAACTCAAAATTTAAAAATGTTGAAAAAAATTTACATGTAAAAAATAAAAATTAAATGATTAAAAATATGCATAACTAACAAAAAAACTGCTACAAAGATCCCACATTATTTATGACTCCTCATTACATGGATTCAGACACAACACTGAGATACTCATGTTACCAAAAACTTCACCATCACACCCCAAGAAGCCCTAAAAAAAACACAGCCAGTCTTAAACACAATTATTGCTTCTACTCTGCCTCCACCCTTTTTGTGTTCTGTTACCAGTGACTCCTATGAAATCCAATTTCTCTTTTATTTGTAAACTATATATATATATACACACACACACACACACACACACACACCTTGGGAATCATGAGTCACTTCAGACTATAAAAGCTGATATTAGGAGACAAGAGCAATATGAGTTTTTCATTTTATAGTTGTGTTCTCTTTAAGAATAGTTCCCTTGATGGTTAAACTAATTGTTGTACATAAATGTAATGAAATATTATTGTGTCTTATGGAGAATACAGAGAAGCAGAAGAAAACTATGACCCTGTGCAAAGTAAAGAAAGCAAAACCAGGAAAACAATAGACAGAATGACAAATGTAAATGAAAAAAGCAACACCAACCACAAAATTACAATGATCAAACGACCCCAAAGAAGGGGAAAAAAAATGCTCCTCCCTCCCTTCATTGCAGAGGTAGGGGACTGTATGAGTCACTTGATATGTTGGTTAATTTTGTTAAACTAATCTTCTTTCTTTATTACTCTTTTTATTATAGCTGACTCTGGGAAGTGGAGAGGAAAGGATACATTTGGGCATGATAGAAAACAAAAAGATCTAAATAATATATCTATTACATTATTTTATTATATACACATAATAAAATAAAATAAATGAATATAATAAATATAAATAAGAAACATTTTAAAATATTTACTTCTCTTCTGAATTTTCTCCTCTCCCTTGGCTTGTGAGATGCATTCTCTCCTGCTTTTTTTCCTGTAGCATAGTATAGCTAGCTAATAAAGTGCCGAACTCAGAATGAGAAATGAGTTCAAATTCCACCTCAAATGCTAGCTCTGTGACCCCTAGATAAGTAGATTTTTTTCTCTGAGCCTCTGGTTCCTCATCATTCATGGGTATAATAATAGAATCTATTTCAACAAACTTGTTCTGGGGATTTGATGAGATCATGTTAAAAGACATTTTACAAACCCTAAAGTCCCATATAAATGTCAGATATTATTATTGCCTTTTGCAATGTGTCTTCTCTGTCTCCTTTCCTGACTTCTCACCTCCCTGGTTCCTTAAAATGATAGTTCTTCAAGGATTTGTCCTTAGACCTCTTCTTTCCTCCCTCTCTACCAACTTAACATAGGATTCTTAATATGAGATGCATGAACTTTTAAAAAAATATTTTGGTAGCTATTTCAATATAACTGCTTCACTTTGTAATCCTCTGTATTTTATTTTATTCACTTAAAAATATTATTCTGAGGAAGGACCTATAGACCTCCAGAGAGTCAATGGGGCCCACAACTAAAAAAATTGTTAAGAACTCTTGCTCCATACTCTTTGTTTTGGCAATCTCATCATATTCCTTCACTGGTTTTAATGATCACCTCTATGCAGAGGACTCACATGTTACCTTCCTTCTGGGCTGCAAGTGTAAACCGTCATTCTGCCAACAACATTTCATTGGTTAATTGAAAAGGATCTTATATTTAGAGTACAAATTGTTAAGTTTGTCAGTTCATATTTCTAGATGAGAAAAATATTTACCTTGATTATCACCATTTCCTATAAATATTTATCTGATGTAAAACAGTTACCACGAGGAAAGCCAAAAGAACCCACAAATCTGTCCTCCTTTCCAAGTACATAAGCATGTCAGTCAATGTATAAAATGCAAAAAAAGGAGGATGTTGGAAGATTATGAACAATTTCACCTTATAAAACGATAAAAAAGCAATGAAAGCAAAAACTAGCCTACAGGAAGTTTAGAAAAAACCCACCTGAGTCACAAAGCTTTAAGCACTTTCAAAGATGAAATAGGCAAGAGGACAAGTAGACAGTAGATATAACATATCTGTCAATGTTTCTATACTGATTTATCTTAATAACTAATGATGATGGCATTACCACATTTGAACCCAACTACTTCAATTCACCACATACTATATAAGGAAGGTAAAATGACACTGATAAAGAAATTGAGACTAGATAGATCCAATAAAGTACATATGAGAAAATAGGTACTTGAAGCAACATAATCGCGAAAGTCTCAAGGAATTATCTTGTAAAATATATTAGGGAAGAGAAGGTACAGAAAGGTACAGAAAGAATGCATAATATTGCCCCAAAAGATGGTAGAGATGCAATCAACAACCACCCAACTGCACTCCTAATTTATTATGTTTATACAACAAATTAGAATTACCTTTAAACTGTGCAAGTATCTTACATGAGAATATAAAAAGAGATACAACCAATCACATATTAGCAGCCTCCCAATTAACAAACGATGCAAAGACTGTATAGTCATGAACATGCCAAATTTGAAGACTCGGAAGTTGGATTTGAAACCCAGCTGTACCAACTGCTATTGGGATGGTGCCTTGGAGGGTTCACTTTGCCTCTCAGAGTTTCAGTTCCTTAATCTCTGAAAAGATAACCCTGGACTACATGACTTCAAAGATACGTCTTGACTCTAAATATATGATCTTATGATCCCACTGTGTTTATTTTTGTTGATTATCCTTAAAAAATAGCGTTTAACTTGGTTCAAAAAAACCATACAAACTTAAAGACTTCCCTCCAACAATCTCTTGCATAAGTTAAGACTACCCAAGATTCTTTGATAAATGTAACCACACACATAACTTTTTTCAGTGCTTTGGATTTTGCATGCCATGTGTGTTCACAAGTGTCATGGTAAATACAGGATCTAAATGTAAGAGGAATTTCCTCATAGATGGTGGAGTTCTTCAGATGTTCCTACTTGTGGACAATATTACAGTGCGGATATCAATTCCCATAAGTTACTAGGTATACTCAAAGATATCCAATATAGCTCATAAGAAATCAGTCTAACAATCCACATAGGAAAAATGAAATGGACAAAAAGTCCTTGTGTGCAATTATGGCATGCAGTTAGATAGTCAGTCAATTGAGTTACTGCAGCCCTAGGCAGATACCACAGAAGGGTAATGAAATGGACCCAGAAGTGACCAAGAGGTAATGATGGGGAGAGGGGCTACATTAAATTTATAAAAATGCATAGTGTTTTCAATGATCTTGGGAAGTTCCCTGAGACAAAAACTCATCCTTTCAATGCAAACACTTCCTATGATGATGTATGATTGCAAATCATAAGACATCAAAATCCTCAAAGAATCAAAGTTGTGAGTGGCCCAGAAATACAATAGAGATGTATATCATACATGTAAATAGGCCGCAATACATTTAGAGTGATTAGACCTACCTTCAAGAAATAGCACACAATATGCCAAAGAGATAAGGACTTAGGGAGGTCTTGCAGTGAGCATGAACCCAGACAACTCTAGTATAGGCCTTGTATTTGGTAAATGTAAAAATATCTACAGGAAAACCTATGCAACGTCACTTAGATCCTCTTTGGAAGATCCATGAGAGATGGATAAGAGAAATAAAGGATATGATGGATCTCAATCTGCACTGACAGAAGAAATACATCAATGAAATTATAGTCTATGAAGTATTTGGGCATAATTCAATCAGAATTTATTAAGGGTTTACTAGGTGCAAGACACTGTGATAGACACTGGGGAGATAAATACACAAATGAAGTAATCCCTTCTCTCAAAGAAATTACAGATGGAAGGGTCATCTAATCCAACTCCATTTTACAGATGAGTAAATGAGGTCCAATAAGATTAAGCAATTTGCTCAGGGTCCCAAGGGTGATAAGTGCCAGGAAGGATTTTAATCCAGATCCTCTGGCTCCAGAACCAATTCTCTTTCCATCTCAAAATAAGGTTTCATAAAAAGGAGTCTGTTCCCAGAAAGGCATGTGTAGAAGAGGGAAAGAGCTGTTTCTCCAGACAGGATTGGTGTTTATGTGTGTGAACACGCACATATGTGGGAGTGCATGATTGTGCTTACACAAGCTGGTATGGTAGCCTCTTTCTCCTTCCCTGAGCCAGTTGAACCCAAGCAGAGCTGCAGACAGAAAGTGCATGATTAGCTGGAAAGTCCATATCTCTCTATATAAAACCTTTGGGAGAAGTTCAGTGCTCCAGCCATCAGCCTTCCAATTAGAAGGGAGAGGATACAAGTTCTGGGAGAGTGTAAAATGAAGAAAATAAAATAAATGAGCAGGATAATGCCAGAGTACCATATATCATGATCAATAATAACAAAAGGCATATGGCAAATGGAATAAAGTGCTCATTGCAAACTTCCCTCATCCCAATCTATAATCATAACCTTTACCAAAGCAGACTATTATAGCTATATCTGTTGGTAAACAGGAATATTAAAGGTGTTAAGCACTTACTAACATCTATTAACACAAATTCAAAATCATTAAGCATTTGTGAAGAGTTTCTTTTAAAAATCTGCAAGAGTAACTTAAATTGGAAGCTCTTTACTATTCAGTATTGATTTTCCATTGAAAATTTATATAGTATAGTTAAAATGACATTACTTCATACATTATCAATGTAGAAAGTTTCCCCAATGTAAAAAATACAGGCATACCCTCTAGTAGAATGGATTATATATCCATAATGTATGTTGTTTATATAATGCAAAATCAACTTGTTGGAGGAGAGACATGATAATGCTATTAATCTGACATTTATACAGTGTTTTATTGTTAAAAAATATTTTACATAAATAATCCCACTTTATATATATTATTTGATGATCAGTCAGAAAGTGGATCTGAGCAGAGATTTTGGATTTCTATACCAATGATTTAAGTTATGGAAATGATGATTTAATGAACAGAGTGGAATGCCTCTAGTATGTTAATAAAAATAAATTTTCTAGGTGTTGCAAGCCTAATTTTAAAAATTTTAAACTGAAAATTAAGTGGGAGGGTTTTTTTAACCGTCTCTACATATTCATCAAGCTAGATGTCCTTGAGATTAGTCATCACATAAGAAAAATAGCACAGAATCTAAGAAATTCACAGCAAACAAAATCAAAAAATGATACATCAAATTTTAAAAAATACAACTGTATTTTGTAATGTCTGCATACAAATGCACAAAAAAATTAGTGACAAGAAAGGTGAACTAGAGATCTAGTTCAAGGTGATAAAAAAACACATAGGAATCAATCACTGATACTTGGCAAATGGTAAAATGAGACCAATCAGTAGAATATGACTACATAAGGGTGTGTTTTATTCACAGAGATGAAATAAGTAAAAGTGAAATGGCAGAGTAATTATGTGTATATATGTGTGTATGTGTATGTATGTATATATGTATGGATGGATGGATGGATGAATGGATGGAGAAATAAATACACATATACATAATACATATATATATATATGTTCTACAATTTAGCAACAAAGATCTTTTCTTGCAAATGACATGCCATTTCCTGACTCCAAGCCTTTTCACTGACTGTCTCCTATGTTTGAAATGTTCTCCCTCCTCATCTCCACCTCCTGGATTCCCTAGCTTCATTTAAGACTTAACTCACATCCTACCTTTTGGAAGAGACTTTCTCTGATCTTGGTTGCCTCTACTTCTAGTGCCTTCCCTCTGAAGTTATTTCCCATTTACTCTATTTGTGTATGCACATACATATGAGATTATGCATATATACATATACATACATATATATTGTGGCATGTATATATCTGCTTGCACATAGTCTCCTCCACAAGACATGGATCATGATATCATTGGTCCTCTTGAAAACCAAAAGATGAGTAACAAGACAATAATATAACTCCCTGAGGACAGGGACTATGTTTTTTGCCTTTCTTCATCTCCAGTTCAATGAACATTTATTAAGCAGCTATTATGTGCCAAGCCCCATCTTAAGTGCTGGGAATGCAAATTTTTAAGAAAAGAAAGGTAGCCCCCACTCTCAAGGAGTTTACAATCTAATGGAGGAAGCCACCATATAAAAGGAAGTTAGAATGTAGGACAGGGCCACCAGGGAGTACTGTGCATGGACATATCATATTCTGTAGACTTGAAACCAAGCAGAGATGCAGATGGAAAGTGCCTAGTTAGCTGGAAAGTCCATGCTCTATACATAAAAGCTTTGGGAGAAGTTCAGTGCCTCAGTCACCAGCCTTCCAACTAGAGGGGAGAGGAGGCTGAGAGAGGTGGGAAGTTGTTGAGTATCCAAAGCTGAGTGGAAAGAATGATGGCAGATTTCAGATCAATTTATCCTGAGTGGAGTATCATGTAGCAAAGCATGTGGTCCACAGTAAGTACTTAATAAATGTTTGCAGTCTGCCTGGCTTAAACTCCCTCTCCAGAGTTACCAGGGATTTTCTAGTTGTAAAATCTCATAGCCTTTTCTCAATTTTAATCCTCTTTGATCTCCCTGTAATTTTTGACATTGTTTATCACCTCCTAGATACTCTGTCCTCTAAGTTTTTGTGATGGTACTCTTTCTTGATGTTCCTATCTGTTCAACTGCTCCTTCTCAGCCTCCTTTACTCATATCATGCCCTCTAACCACGGGTATCCCCCAAGATTCCACTTTGGACCACCTCTTCTTTTCACTGTATACTGTCTCTTCAGTTGCCTTGAGTTCAGTTCTCATCTCTGTGCAGATGATTCCTAAACATGTATATATATATATATATATATATATATATATACATCATATCCAAACCTAATCTCCTAAATTCAATCTCTTACTGCCTCTTGACATATCAAACTAGATGCCCAATCTAGTCATATCAAGTTCAACATGTGCAAAACAAAACTCATCTTTCCCCCCAAACCTCCTCCAACTTCTGAAATTCCCTGTTTTCAAGAGGGGTACTGTTATCCTCCCATTCACCCTGGCCTACAACTTGAGTATCATTCTCATCTTCTCAATATCACTCCTCCTTGACCCATAATCTTATTTCTTCCTTCACAATATCTCATGAAATTCCCCTTCTCTGCACCCATACAGCCACAACTCTAGTTCAGGCTCTCATCACGACTTGCCTGGACAACTGCAACAGACTTCTAACTGAATTTCTTGCTTCATATTTCTCTCACTCTATTATATCCTCCACTATCTCTGTCTGGAACTAAAAAAACTCCTGATAACCTGGCTTTCCTACTTTTCCAGAGTTCTTACACCTGCCAAATTACACCTTACTCCCTTCCCCTCCATGATCCTGGCCTGATTGTATTTCCTTGAATAGGATGCTCTATCACCTGGCTCTTTCAGTGCCTTTTTTCTATCTGTCCCCCACGCTTGAAATTCTCTGCCTCTTCCCTCTGTCTCTTAGTTTCTCCAGATTACTTCAAGATTCAGTTCAATTCCCACCTTATGCAGGATGCATTTTCCGGTCCCTTGCAGATTTTATTGTCTTTTCACCTTTTATATTACTTTCATCTACACTAGATATTTATAGATAGATAGATAGAGATATAGATATCATCCATGTACCTAGTTATTTACATATTGCACTGTAATGTAGGCTGTTTGAGGATTGGAATTGGGGGTGTTTTACCCTTTTTTATATCCCCAGCTCTAAGCACAGTGACTGACACTATTGCATGGATAATAAATGCTTGTTAACCGATGGAATAAAGGAAAAAATAAAAATGATACTTTAGCGAGAGTATACTAACCACTTGGACAGAAAGAGAAAATTAATGAGTTCAGGAAACCAATCAGAAGCCTGGAATAAATATATAATATAGTAGTAATACAGGATTTTTATTTTTCCTATATCTGTTACTAATCTCTCTCTCTCTCTCTCTCTCTCTCTCTCTCTCTCTCTCTCTCTCTCTCTCTCTCTCTCTCCCCCCTTGCCTTCAAAATAAAAAAGTAGAGCAACTAATAATTGCTTAACTTCTCTAAATAATCATTTCATCCTTCAAGAGGTGGAAGAAGAAGCAAGGTTAAATGTTTTTTATGGATACGATTCTCACCAATAGGGTGAACCTAGCTACTAAAGTATGATCTAATCTAATACAGAGAAAAGATCACTGAGTATGTGTCTCAATTTTTAACCCTGCCTCTGAGTCACCCCTTGGACGACCTCTGGACCATAGGTTCCACATTTATAAACAAGATGAGATGGCCTTGAGCTTCCTTCTAGCTCCTCATCTGTAATGGGAGTGTTGTAGGAAAGTCACTACTCCATATCAGAATATCGGTAGAGAAGAACCAAGTCAACATGTAACCTAACATTGAGGAAAAGCATATTTGAAAGGGCTCAGAAAAATGGTACACAGGATTCTACACCCTGAAATTCTTTGGGGGAAGTCAAATTAGAACAACTGGGGAGAATTTTATATAAAATAACAATGGCACAAAGAAAATAATCTTCTACAATAAAGAAATGCAACAAGTAGATTTGAGAATTTATTCACTCTGAGCTCTGTCCTGATCTCCAGTTTCATATCTCCAACTGTATATTAACCTGCATGTCCTATACATATCTTAGACTCAATTTGTCTGGAACTAAACTCATTTTTTCACCCAAACCATCCCCCCTTCTTAACTTCCTTATTATTGTCAAAGGCACCACTATCCTCCCAGGCCCTTTGGCTTACAACCTAGACTCCTCATATCCTTGAATCTGCACTTTCTTTCACCATCAACTCCCATATCCAATCTGTTGCCAAGAGCTATAGATTTTACATTCTTAACATCTCTCAAACATGACCCTTTCTCGTCTCTGATACCACCTCCATCCTCATGGAGGTACTTTATTGCACTGTTGGTAAAACTGTGCTCTACTCCAATCATTCAGGAAAGAATTTTACAACTACGCCCAAAAAGCTATAAAACTGTGCAGACCTGTCCTTTGACCCAGCAATATCACTACTAGGTCTACATGCCAAAGAAATCAAAGAAAGAGAAAAGGAGTACAAAAATATTTATAGCAACTCTCTTTGGGTGGCAAAGATTGGAAACTGAGCAATTGCCCAACAGTTGAAGAATATCCGAATGAACAGTTAAGTTATATAAATGTAACTCAATAGTAGTGTGCTATAAGAAAGTATGATGGGGATGGTTTCAAAAAAATCTTAGAAGACTTGTATGAACTAATGCAAAGTGGAGTAAGCACAACCAGGAGAAAATATATATAGTAACAGCAACAAATAATATAAATATTGTATATAAATATAAAAATATAAGTAAAGATAATCAACTTTAAAAGATTTAGGAATTCTAATCAACAAAATGACCAACCATAGTTCCAAAGGACTCATGATAAAATGTAGCACTACCACCATATAGAAAGCTGGTGGATTCAGAGTGTACATTGAAGCTTATTTTCTGTTTTCCTTTCTTTCTTTGTTTCTTTCCTTAGACAGGGCCTAATGTGGAGATGTGTTTTGCATGACTATATATAGTTGTAATGGCTTTTGTTTTTCTTGACTTTTCTATGAGTAAAGGACAGGAAGGAGGAAGGGAGAGAATTCAGGACTGAAAACAAAATAAAATTGAATTTTAATTTAATTTAATTTAGAAAATCTTAGCAAAAAAGTGAACATCTTCAAAACAACGGCAAGCACAAGATTCAGAAATCCAATTATACAACAGGAATTATTGGAGTAAAATCAAGAAAGCAAAATCAGAAGAGGAGTTCATTCCATTCAAACAATTAATCTGGAAGACAGGGTTTGAAGAAGGAAAGAAGGAAAAAAGAAAGGAACAAAAGAATAAAGGAAAGGAGGAAGGGAGAAAGGAAAGAATAAATTTGTTTAACTGCCTAGTATGTGCCAGGCACAATGCTAGGCATACTACAAATATTATCTCCTTTGATCCTGACAACAACCCTTGGAGGTAGGTTGTGTTATTATCTCCATTTTACACTTGAGGAAACTGAAGCAGCAAGAAAGGCTTGTTTACTGTCACACAATAAGTATTTGAGGCCAAATGTGAATTCAAAACCAGTTGATAGGAGTCCAGCACTCTATCCAGAGCTCCACAAAAATAACCTAATGATAGAACATTCTAATGATAGAATAATCTAATGATAGAAAAAAAAAAGCTTAGACATAATATTTCAGAAAAATCATAAAAGAAAATTGCCTACAACTACTGGAATCAGAGGAGAATGTATAAAATTACTGAATTCAAAGGATTCCACAATAAGGGAACCACAGAAATATAGCATCCAAGTTATAAAATTCTATACTAAAAAAAAGAAAATATTATACATGGCTCATAGAGACAGAAAACATTGCAAATAACTCCTAGCAGAATCACAGCATCATTCATCAGCAACAAATAAGGAAAAAATTGAAATACTAAATACATATCCCAAAGCAAAGTACCCAACACACAAAGATAGTATCTTTCAAAGCTGAGAATAATACTACAGGAGGAAAAATACCTTAGGTAGAATTGACTTTTCCATTTATTCCTTTTGAGAAAAAAACAGATGAGCAATCTTTGAAATTCAAAAATAGCAGACAAAAAAAAACTTAAGGCAAACAAGTGTGAATAATTTGAAAAAAGTGGATAATGATCCAGTGATTGCAAGCCGAGAAGAGATCAGAAAACTATTGTTTTTTTAGAGTCTCACATAGTTTAAGAGTCATTGAAGATACAAAAAGAGAAAAGTTCTGGCTTCAGTGTTTTAAAAAAATTGTACAGGTTGGAAAGAATGAAAGGATATTATTTCTTAACTTTTGGGTGCCATAGGTGAAGCCTATTTCAAACAGAGAGCTGAGGTAGTGAGAAGAGGGAATCTAAGTAACCAAACTGTGATTTAGGGCAGGCAAGAAAACATAGCTTAACTCCCTAAAATCTATATTGTAGTAGTCTAATAAAGTATTATGAGCAGGGACTAGACTGAGATAGGGAAGATGAAGAGGGGAGGGAGCCAGAAGGGGAATGAAGAAGCTGATGGCCTCAAACAAAACAATTATTGAAGATCTGAGAAGGAAGAGGAGGAGGAAAACAACAAGAACAAGAAGAATGAAGAGTAGGAGGAGGGGAAAGAGGGGAAGGAGAAGAAGGAGGAGGAGGGCAAGATTCTGTGACATCTGAGTTAGATTGGAAGAGGAGGAGAAATAGAGAAGATTGAGGATCAAAGTGTTTCAAACAATACAAATTGCAGGAGCCTGGTGCTGATTTCTTTCTAGAAGAAGAACAGTAACACAATACCAGAATGTAAATAAATGCATGGTAAAAAAAAAAAAAGCAAACAACAATAAACATGCCCATAAAATTTTCAAAATGTGTTAAAAATAACTAACAATTTTTTGCACACAAGAAATAAATACACATAATATAAAGATCATATACAAAGACTAAAAATGGGTTAGAATGGAATTCATTATGTCATAGTCAAATCCAAAATACCAAAAATGTCAGTTGTGATCTTAGACCTGAAAACCTCTAAAAAACAAAAAAAGGCAGTATCATCAGAGCTCTACAGGAAAATCTCTTTATACTTAAGGACACCATGAATAATCAATATTACCTATGTGTATCAAATGACAAAATATTTATGTATTTTCAAAAGAAGATGATTTTTTCAAAACTAGATCTTAAAAGCAACTTATTTATTATGTTATTGTTATAAGTAACTTGACTGCTTCTTTCAGACAAATAAATCTAATAGAAATAATATATGATCATAGATTTAGAGTTGAAAGCTATCTTTGAAAGGGTTGTTTAATCCCCTAATTTTAGTTATGACAGTGCCAATACCCAAATAAGTTAAATGATCTATGTAAATTCATACAAGTAATAAGTAACAAGGTTGAAATTGGCAGCTAGGTCCTCTAATTTCAAAGCCTACTAACATTAATAAATAAAAAATAAATTAAAATGGGAATATAATATTAGAAAAATGAGATATGATTGATTTTAGATGGTTACAGAACAGGAATCTTAAGGAGTGTACCTATTTTTGGTGTCCCATGGCACCTTTAAATAATTTGCATAAAAATGAGTACATAAAGAACTTCTACATAAATACAGAATGTATACTAAATACTAGCAAATATGCTTTACTAAATACTAAATATATGTTTTACAGACCATATGACAACATAAATTGAAATTAATAAGGAAAATATGAACAAAACACACAGATTTATGTGGAGACTAAATGATACATTAAGTTATGACTGGGTCAAAGAAATATCATAGAAAAACAAATAATTACGTAGAGGAAAACTGTAATAGATAATATGACATTTATGAGATGCTTTTAAAGCAGTTTTAAAGGAAAATGACATTTTTCAATACATTAATGAAAAAAGAATAACAATGAGTTGAGCATATAACTTTTAAAATCTAGGGAAAAAAAGTTATTAACTCCAATAAACAGAGGAAGTGTTGCATGGTAGATGCAGAACTGACCTTGGAACTAGAAAGACCTGAATTTAAGCTCTCTTACACACACCCTTTGTGCGACACTGAGCAAATCATTTAATCTATCAGTGCTCTAATCAACTCTCTAAGAATATAGGTTGTAGAGAAGACGTAAACCCAAACAGAGGAAGTTTCTTATGCCAATGAAATCGTAAATCCAGTTCCTATCACTAGTCTAGCACAAACAAGCATGACTATGCATTTTGAAATAAAGAGATTTTGAAAATTGAAAAGAAAAAAGGCTATTTAGCAAACAAAATCCATGTTATTTTGTATAGTCTTTTAATTTCTTTGGACCTCAATTTCCTTGCATCTAAAACTAGAAGGTTCAACTAGACAACCTCAAAGAATCATTCTAGCCCTAAATCTATGATGTTATAATGTTGCTGTTTGAGTTGTTTAAATCTGAAAGACGCAATCTAAAGATTTTTTTAAAATCACCAAAACGTATAAACTCATAGGTAATTGAATGAAAAAAAAAGTTTGAGGAAAACTAAAATCAATTTAAAAATGAGGATAAATTCAAAACAAAAAAGAGGAAAAAGAAATAAAGAAAATTATCAGAACCTGCTATATATCCTTAGACAAACAGAACTGAAAACAAATGAATTGCATGAATATTTGCAAAAATATGAAATATTCAAATTGGCAAAGCTGGTAGTGAAGAATCTATATAGCCCAATCACAGAGAAAGAAATCAAGAAGAATAAATAAATAAATAAAATGCCAAATTGAAAAATGATTGATAATATGAATTTTCAAGGAAATTCTATCAAATGTTTAAGTGACAAATAAGTGCTTAATTAAACAAACTATTCTCAAAAACAGAGAAAGAAGACAACTTATGAAATTCCTGATGTTAAACAAAAGTGATCCCTGTATACAAACCAATGATTAAGCAGAGGAAGAAAATTATAAATATGCATCAATAATGTGTATTAATTCAAAATCTGATTAAAGTGTTGATTCAAGAAATAACTAAAATTTTTTCTTGAATTAACAAAAAGGATACATTAACATATACTAGGAATTTAACAATTATTGAACATCATGAAAACTGAAAACATAATCATTTATAATTAAATTATTAAAATTAGATGGTTAAATAATATTCATCGTTCCTTTATATGAAAGACACTTAAAAATCATTGGAATATATACTTTTGCTTGATACAATTTTAAAAATTAAGTGATAAATTCAACATTACTTCTCTGTGCTTCCTTGATGATTTCCTTCTTTTCTGTGTACCTTTTTTTTTAAAAAGTTTTATTGACTGTGGTTTTTTCTTCTTTTTTTTGGTATTACTATTTCTGGATCTTCTCCCTCCACCACCAAATTTCCCTCCCCCAATTACAGGAAAAAAAATAAGCATAGCCACACACACAAAAAAAATCACTAAGTAGTCATGTTAAAAATGTAGGTTTCTATACACCTTGAGTCCATCATCTTTGTGTACTATGTACGTACGATGCTCCACCATTGCCCTCTCAAATCATAGTTGATTATTATCACAGTTGATCAGAGTCTCTAAATCTTTCAAGTTATTTTTTTTACTATGTTGTTACTGTTGCATAAGATGTTTTGCTGCTTCTGTTCACTTGATTCTTGTTCAGTTCATCAAAATCATCCCAGGATTCTCTGAAGACATCTTTCATTACTTCATATGAAATAATATGAAACTCATATGCAATAATATTCTATTATAAATATATACTACGATTTGCTTAGACATTCCTCAACTAATTAGAATCCCCTTAGTTTCCAATTTTTTGCTTTCCTTTTTTTCTTTTCAATATTCCTTCAGTAACTATTCTCTCAAGGTAAAGTTTGTTTTTCTTTTGACCAGTCACACTCTGCTGTTATCTTTCCTCTTAACCCTTTCTTCTCCTTCCTACTTCCATTTTGGATTTGTTACACTTCTGCATGATACTGTGTCTGTGTGTGTGTCCAGTTTCAATGACAATGAGATTCATTTGATACCAATTTGTACTACTCTTTCCTTTGAGTCTGTATAGTCTTTGAGCATTCCAATTTTGAGAGTCAGTTTTACACTCTTCTTCCTTTTAAATTATTACCTTTTGATTTCCTTTTGTTTTTCTGCTTAAAAATATCTAAAAGGAATTGATCCACATCAAGTCCTGTCTTCATTTAATATCCAAAGTGAAGAAATTAAGATTCTGAAATGATACTTGTTTCTTCCCTTTCCCCCATTAGACTGTTAGGTCTTCACCACGATATTGCACCTTCCAATTGTACAAAGAAGTTACTTTTCTAGGTTTCTCTTGACTCAAGTTCAAAGTTCTTACTTGGCTCTTGTCTTTTAATCAGGAATACTTGAAAGGTCTCTTCCAGTAAAGGACCATTTTTTTCCTTGTATACTCAGCATTGCACGATGTTATTCATGATTGTAAACCTACTCCTTCAGCCTTTTGGAATTTTTTTTTTATTGCAAGTCTTCATCTTGTGTACGGTAGAAATTACAAGGTTTTTCTTATCCTGATTGTGATTGTTTAGTACTTTAATACTTTCTGGGTGCTTGTGCTGTTTTTCCTTTGAGCAAGAAGCTCTGAATTTTTACTTTCTGGGACTTCTCCTTTGGGCTTTATTTCAGGAAGTGATTGGTGAATGTTTTCTATTTTCATGTTGCCCTCTAGCTGAAATAGATCTGGCAGTTTTTATTTAGAATTTCTTGAAATAGAATGCCTAAGCTTTTTTTTTAATCAAGATTTTCAAGCACTTTGATTGTTCCAAAATTATCTCTCCCTGTCCCATTTCCTAGGACAGTTATTTTTGATAGAAAATATCACTCATTTTCTTCTATGTTTTTAATCTTTTGATTTTATTCTATTTCTTATTGTATCGTGCATTCACTGATTTCTGTTTGATCCATTAAAGTCTCTTAGGGAGTTTGTTACTTGGGTAATGTTTGCCACTTTCTCTTTTAACCTATATATTTTCCTTACAATTCTTTCATCTAGAGGCTTTACTTCATTTATTACCTCATGCTTCATGAATTCTAGGTAACTATGTAGTCTTTAAATCACGTTGTCTTCTAGATATACATTTCTTTCTGGAAAATTTATTTTTTATTTTTCTCTGCTTAAAGTTGTTGTACAGTTTCTCTCTCATCTTCTAGGTTGATTTTTTGATATCTCTGGTTCAGTAATAACTTTTATAGTGCTTGATGCCTTCTTCTGTTTATCCATCTCTCCATGTTTAGTTCTTGAATTGGGACTTTGTGCTAGGGCCAGGCTATGCCTTTTTGCCAGAATTTTCATTGAGGTAACAGGTCGTGCTTGGTTTCAAACTGGGTCATCTGGATCCTTACACCTTCTAGAATTTGTCCACAATAGGGCACTGGTTCTTTCACATTCAGAGTGCGAGATCTTCAGAGTCTTCTCTAGCTTTTCAAGAGAGTGTGCTATGTATCTCAGAACCCCTGGCCTTCGGGTGCCTTGTTGCTGATGTGACACTAGGTGATGCTACCCTCAGTCACTTCCAAGGTCCATGATGTGAGTTTTTTACCTCCCTGGGTCTTTATTATAGGAGTCCTCCAATATTTTTGCCTCTAGATATGAAAGTATGCAAGTGATAGGTATCTCCATCTTTTTCTTGTCACAGTGGAAGACTTATGTCTTGTTTACCTGTGTTGGCACTGCTTTTTTTGATGTGTCCTTTCTCTGACTTCCTGGGGATTCCTGGCTGGTTTTTTGGTGCAGTTCTAGGATGAAAGAATTCATTTACTCTTGCTTTTTTTGGGATTCAGTAATAGTAATTTAAATGGAAAGAACTTTCTCATTAATTAATAGGCCCATGTGATCTACTTAAATCACCTGGAAGCCTAAATCACATGTGGTAGGAGGAGCTTGCTGAAGAGGCAGAACAGGAAGGGTGGAGTGGAACTGGGAGGAAGTGAGCGAGTGGGGTTAAGTCAGAGAGGATAGAATGCAGGCCAACTGACACAATGTGACTGTTGATAGTAAGAAGGCCCTGGCTGAGGGAGGGGAGGTTTGAGAATGACTTTGCCCCCTGCTGTGATCATGGTTATTTATTTCTTTGTCACCATGACGGTTCTGGGATTTGGCTTTCTGGTATTCATATAAATGCTTTTCTTCTGCCTTCTATATGGAGAGTCTTTTACACTTGGCGATTGAGAACTGTTTCCATATTCATAGTCACCACCAGTGCTGTGATTATTGCGTTGGTGATACAGATTCCTTTAGCAGTATTTAGTCTGGTATTATTTTTAAGGTTGTTTTTTTTTTTTAGAGTAGGTATGTGGAAGCTGAGCTACCTGTCTACAGTCAGACAACCATTTTGGAAGTTTTATGAGAGTAAAGTTTGAAAGAATATGGAAAATAATAGAGATGCCACAAGCCTCAAGAAATATAAGATAATAGCTAATGGAGACAATAGAAACGAGTGAGGAGGTTAAATACATGGACGTGCTTTGTAGACAACAAGGAAAAAACAAGGAGGCAAGGAGAAATTAGAGATTAGCTAGAGAGAAAAATTATACTGGTGATCAAATAACACTGGAAGATGAAGAATACAGAATGGGAGAAGATCAAGGGTGAATGTAGAGGAGTTGACACTGATGAGAAAAACTGTCTCTTCAAGTATGAAGTAATGTAGGAAAGGTGAGATGCAGAGAGGTTGTCAGATGTGGTGCAAGAGAGAAGCTAGAATTTTCAGCATATAGCTTTGTTTTTCTAGTAAAGTATATGTTGAAAGCTTCTTCTAAGAGGGTGGGATGGGTGTAATTAGAGACGTGAGGGGAAAAAAAACAACATTTAGAAGAGCTGTTGTGGAGAGTAGAACAAAGAATCAATTAAGGAGAAGTCAAAGAATTTGGGCACAGTAGATAGAGCCTGGAGTCAAGAAGACCTGAGTTTCAATCTTCTTCAGACACTTATTGCTGTGACCATGGGCAAGTCACTTAACGCTAGTAGGCTCAGTTTTCTCATCTATAAGATGAGTTAGAGAAGGAAATGGCAAGGCCACTCCAGTATCTTTGCCATGAAAACCCCAAACAGGATCACAAAGAGTTAGATACAACTGAACAACAAGCAAGAACATTGACTTATTGCAGTAAGTGCCCAGTTGTGATTAGATAACATCAATTTGTACTAGGATGAGTCATTATTTAGCAGCATTCTCTGGTTCTGTTCAGCAACAGATGAATAGGTCCAGAGAAGGCAGATATTGGGGCTAATCCAATTTTAGTGTTTGGGGAGATGTGAATGTTATTAGGATAAGCAAACAAGGGATTCAAGAGAAGACATTAGTCAAGAACTGCAGAAATTTAGTTAAGAAGATGAGAAATATGGTGTGATAGCTACTGTGGATGAGAAGATTTAGTGAGAGCAAGTATATTGCAGCAGAAGACAAACCAGTAAGTAGGAAAAAGATGAAAATTATAGAGGAGGGAATAATGAAGAAAATTTGCTAGAGATCATGGGATAGAATTGAATTAAAGATACTTGGAGGGAAAAGCTGACCCTGGCATGGGGAAGAGTCCCCACTTCATCAAGAACTCAGAGATACCATATCCTCTTTTCTCACTGTCTTCTTACCCAAGCATTTAAATGAAACTCATCTCTCCAAAGTTACCAATTATCTAATCGCCAAATTGAGTGGTCTTCTCTTAATCTTCAACCTTCTTGATCTCTCTATATAATTTATATTGTTGTCCATGCTCCCCTCCCTGTGCTCGGCTCACCGATTTTTATGACACTGATCTCTCTTTGTTCTCCTGTCTTTTTGACTTTTCCTGATCGCACTCCTTTGCCATATCTTCATCCATATCATGCCACTTAACTATGGGTGTACTCAGACTCTTTTTAAGACTGTGTTCTCTAATCACTCACTAGCTGATTTCATTATCTTCCATTGATTCAATTATCATTTTAGCATATGAGTTCTATAGCTATATAATCAAATTTAAGTCTCTCTTCTCACCACTAACTGCCGATTAGACATTTTGAACTGACTATTCCATAGTCAGCCATAAACTCAACATGTCCAAAACGGAACTTCCTTTCTTTACCACCTGCCCACACACATTCATTTACTTTTCTTCTGAACTTCCCCATTACTCTCAATGTCACCAGAATCTTCCAGTCATGAAGGTTCACAAATTTTGTTTCATCCTTTACTCATCTTTCACTTACCCTACATATTCAATCTACCAAATCTTGTTTCTATCTCCACATCTTTCTTTTAAGTCTATTTCTTTCCATTCATATAGTCAGTATGTTAGGCCAACTCCCTTTATGCATAGGACCATGTTGAGGTTGAATTGGAGTTGAGAAGGGAATTGTTTTATACCTCCACACACTGTTGCCTATTTTCTATTACTGATCTTTATTTTCTATCAGAAACACCTTCACCATATGAAATTTTGAGACATTTTTATAATGAAAATTAGGACATGGGAGGAGATTTAGGCTCAACAGGTATGAAAATGTATTAGGTATCAAAACATAACTAGCTGGGGAGGAGAGAAGGATTAAATTCTACACTGGAAAAGGAAGAAAATATTCATGGTGGGCCTACATTAGATTTTGAGACCGTTAATGGTAGGAAAAGTATCCTTTTTCATCATTTTCTCTCCAGGGCCTAACAGAGTAACCTGCAAGTAGTAGGTACTTAATGTCTGTTGAATATGAGTCAAACTGGTGAAAGTCATGAGTATTTGCTTTTGAAATGTCAAGAAAAGTATGTTGTGTTACCTTAATATAGGTCATACAAATATGCACAGACATTCTTTTCCCCGATCTGCCTCCAACTCACCTAACTCAGCAGTTGTATGTGTCAGAGATCATGAATTCTCTGGCTGTTTTCACCCTTTTGGTGACCCAGTCTGAAATGACTTTGTGTTTTTGTTTGGCATTAAAGGCACTTTATAACCTGAGCCCTTTCAAATTTTCCAGAATGTTTACAACTTTACTTTCCATGAACTCCACAATCCCACATGTAGTTTCTCAAACAACACTTCATCTCCCATCTGTTTCTTTGACCTGACTACCACCTGCCTGAAATGTTTTTTTCCTCACATCAACCTCTTAGCTTCCCTGGGTTCCTTTAAGATTCAATTCAAATCCCACTTCTTCAAAAGGTCCTTCCTGGTCCTCTCCTACCACCACCCTAATCCCCACAAACTAATACCTTTCCATTTTCCATTACTTTCATCCACTCTGTCTATAGCTTCTATATGCCTAAATATCTATAGGCCATATTCCCTCCCTTCTGGAATATAGGCTTCTTAGGGATAGGAATTGTTGTTTGTCCTTTCTTTGTATTCAAAGTTTATAATGGGGGTCTAGCACAAACTAAAAAGACACAAAGGCATGCTGACCTCCTGACTGGCAGATAAGGGAAACCCAGAGTGGTCCCTTGGCCCTTTTCCTTAACCCAGGGTGGCAGTAGGAGTGCAAGGTACTGTGTCAATTAGAAAAAGAGGCAGCCTCTGGCTTAGCCTCTTTTTTTTCAGTCTCCATATGGCATCATGTAATATAAGGCTTCCAGTGAGAGAGACTTAAAAATGGGACTGTTAGATGTGACCATCATGGCAACTTCCCCTACATGCTTCACCTACTCCTGAAACTGTGGCTGCTTTTTCTGCTTTTGTATTTGTTCTTTCACCAGTTTATGAGAATGAGAATCTATTTGGAGATGAAAGTGCTCAGGCTGAGAAGTGACCTTGTGAGAAGGAGAGGTCCAGAGGCCCTGAGTCCTTTTGAATGGAGCTGAATAAACTGTAAGAGGAAGAGTCTCCAGCAGCTCTTGAAGAAGACAAACATTAGCATGGATAGTAATGGGAGTCTGACCATTTGACCAAAAGACGTGGAATGAGAGTTGTTTAGATAGAGCAGCTGAGACAAAATGTAAAATATTTAATAAACAATCCCACAACTTCTTTTAAGACAGTTTTAAATATAAACCAACAGGACGGATAAGGGTGGCTAGTTTTATCGCCTTTTTAATTTGTCTTACTATCAATGTCCCCTTGTTGTTAGGAGCAGGCCTGATTCAGGCTGGAACTTGTTAGTTGAGATTCACCATTAGGATTAGCGATATCATAGAAAAGAGATTCAACAAAGATACTCCTGCCTTAGCTTCAATAGAAATGGCTTGTCAGTAGGGTATTCTGTGGTGTCTCACTGTCTGAAGAAATCCACCATGTTGGAAGGACTCTGACTTTATGAAAAGATTTTTATTCTCTGTAATTACAGGGATGACACATCAACATGGCCAGAGACTATCAGGAAGTTTCTAAAAGGGAAGCTTAAGCTTTGGCTTCTAGGCAAATCAAATTCCAAGGACATCTTTACCACTTTTCAAAGAATAATTAATGATGAAAAGCAAGGGAGGAAACCATGGTAGGTAATGGTCCTAATACATTAGTGTTTTTGTCTTTTGCGTTTTACCACTTCTTTTGTGTAGAGGAAATATATAGCTGTTTCATACTTGATTCCTATTGTAGGTTGAGCATCGTTCTACTTCTTCCTTTTGGAGAAACTTTGCACATGAACCTAAACTTGAACTATAAGTAAATCATCCATGGAGCAACAAAAGGAAGTTTAAGCAGCCAAGCATGTCAGAAAAAGAAGCCTTGACCCCCTCTCAGAGGCTAGACTCCCAATGAGCAATATTCAGTCGATCTTCAAACTTTAGTCCATAATAGAGTGAACATCAAGGAAGAAGAAGTTGATCCTTGGCTACAGAAGTGGTTTCTCAAGATTAGGGCACAACCAACATCAATAAATATCTAAGTTTTTACAACCATATTTGTAATACTAGCAAACCTATAACACATGAGCTAGGTAGAAATGCCCACCCCAACTAAACCCTTTTTAACAGTGATATGTATATTAGAAGACATATCTTTGTATAATATATAGGGATAGACTTTTCTTTGAGTTTTGTAAGCTTTATGTTAATAAGGAGAATGAAATATACCTATCTTACTAGAAGGGAAGAGAAGTTGTTTGAAATAAAGTTCATGATCTCAGCCTACTGACACCAAAACCCCAAATAAACTCTTAACTGTTATCATTGATAACAGCAATACAACACATTTTAACCAAACAAGTTTAGGTGTGTACAAAAAATAATAGTATGCCTAAGTCATCCACTTTCAAGAACTCTTTGGGTATGTGAGAGAGATGTCATCTGAGCACAATAGAATGTCTTAGATCCTTTAAGTTTTAATAGCTTAAAACTTCACTAAGACTTTTAAGCCAGGGTATTTAATTAACATCTATTAAAAAGAAACCACAGTAAGAATGTACACCATAATCCTCTACTAGCATTAATTCTCCTTTACAAAGTTGATTACATATTTCATAAGACCTTGATATTTTCAGTATGAATATTCCTTCCAACAAAGAAGATGGCATGCCCTCCCTACCTTAATGGAGTTTCATTAGTTTCTAAAGTGCTGCAAGAGTTCTTTCGGCAAGAAGTAATATTTGGAATTACTGCTTTGAGACTCATTACTTTTCAAGTCATGGAAATATAAGATATGTATGAGCCTCTTTGTTCTCTCAATCATCTAGAGTATGTATAAAGTAGAACTGTTTCTACTAGGTTCCCCCAATTGACCAATAATAGCTCATAGATTGACACAAAAGAGATAGAGAGTATGATGTGAGTGCAGTAATCACTTTCAGATCTTGGTCTGAATAGTAAGAGTACCTAAAATTATAGCATTTTGAGACCTAAAAGAAGGCAGATGATTAAAATTAATATAATGAAAATATATATTAAATTTAAAGAAAACGGAATCAAGCAGAGGTCTTCCTATGAAAGAATTCTTTGTTAATACTCACCTTCCCCAACAGCTCTGTTCCATATTCCTGCTGCTCCTCGTTATGTGACTGACCGGGACACGGAGGGAGATTGGGGCTGAAGGCCATTAGGTCGTTCTTGGCTGTTCCTTCTCCAGAGTAAACATTTTGCCGCCGCTGCTGAGAGTACGACCAGCTCCCAGCGTCGTTCGAACACACCAGCTGAGGCTTGCCAGGACCATACTCGCCCTGCCGGGGCGCAGAGCACCGCAGCGCCACATAGAGCAACAGACTCAGCACCAACAAACTGGAAACCGAGCAGATAGCTATAATCAGATACACATTTACATCCATCAGCGCTGCCTCCTTCCTAATTCCTGTCTCGGCCACAGCTCCAGCAACCTCAGACAAAGCTTTAAGTGCCTGCCCGCTCTCCAATAGTGAGATGCTCACCGTGGCGGTGGCAGACAGCGCAGGCTCCCCGTGGTCCTTTACTAGTACTAGCAGTGTCTTCAGAGGCCCATCCGACTCCTCCAGAACTCGCGTCGTGCGGATCTCACCGGTGTATAGACCCACTCGGAAAGGGCTTCGCCCCACACCCACCTCCGGAAGCAACTCATAAGACAGCCACGCATTGTAGCCTGAATCCGCATCCACAGCCCTGATCTTCGTCACTACGTGGCCCGGAGCCACTGACTGTGACACTAGCTTGATCTCTGCCCCAGAACGGTCAAGAGGAGGTAACACCTCTGGTGCATTGTCATTCTCATCTAGCACGAACACCTGCAGGCTCACGTTGCTACCCAGAGGAGGAAAGCCCGCATCCCGGGCGCTCACCTGGAACTGCAGCAACTCTAGCTCCTCGTGATCCAGGGGTTGCAAGGCGTACACTTTCCCGCTCTCTGAGTGCACAGACACATAGCTCGACAGAGGACGCTCCCCTACCCGACGTTCTACTAGAGAATAAGATACTAGTGCGTTCTCTAGTGCATCTGGATCCGACGCAGACACCGTGAAGATATGACAACCAGGAGGGTTATTTTCCTTCACGAACACAGTATACATAGGCTGCTCAAAGGTAGGCGCGTTGTCGTTTACGTCTCCAATGCCCACAGACACGCTGGCCGTGGCCCACAGTGCTGGCATCCCTCCATCCCTTGCAATCACCACTAGCTCGTAGGCCGGCACGTGCTCGCGATCCACGGGGCCCTCCAATATCAAGGAATAGTAATTCCTGAAGGTGGATACCAGCATGAAGGGCCCGGGGGGTGACAGAGAGCAAGTCACGTGCCCATTGGCGCCTGAGTCACGGTCCGATACGCTAATGAGGGCGATGACTGTGCCTGGTGGGGAGTCCTCTTGGACTGGTAGTGAAAGCGACGTCACAGACACTTCAGGAGAGTTATCGTTGGTGTCCAGAATTTCCACCAGAACTGTGCAATGACCAGCCATTGGAGGGTTCCCTTTGTCAATCGCCTCGACTCGAATTTCATACATATTTTTCTTTTCAAAATCCAATTCTCCTTTTACTCTAATTTCTCCTGTATCTGGACCTATGTGAAAAGTGCGTCGCACTTCAGAAGGTACTGGGCTACGGAATGAGTATGAAATATGTCCATTAGTTCCATCATCAGCGTCAGAGGCATTGAGTTGGATCACCAATGTACCGTTTGAAGCGTTCTCTAACATTCTCACTTTATAAACGGACTGGTCAAATAGCGGGGCATTATCATTCACATCCAGCACTTTGATCAGCAGTTCAACGCTGCCAGTGAGCTCTGGCTTGCCCCCATCAGTGGCAGTCAGTAATAAATGATGTTGTTGAGTTTCCTCCCTGTCCAAAGATTTCCTTAGCGTAAGTGACAATGAAGTTGTTTGGTCACTGTCGCTTTGTACTTCCAGAGAGAAATATTCACTGGGACTGAGCCAGTAGGTCAAGGCCGCGTTCTCTCCCACATCTGCATCAGATGCGCCATCTAGAGGAAAACGAGCGTCTGATGTTCTCGATTCAGCAATATTTATTTCTTTCTTGTTTTCTGGGAACATCGGCGGATTATCATTAATATCCTTGATCTCCACCTCCACGTGGAAAACCTGCAGCGGTTTCTCCACGATCACCTCCAGGTGGATGCTACAAACTGGGTTTCGACCGCACAACTCCTCCCGGTCGATGCGCGAATTCACAAACAAAATGCCATTCTGCACATTTACCTCTAGGTAATCCCTGCGGCCCTTGGACACCACCCGGAACAGCCTCGATACCAGCTCCCCGACCTCCAGGCCCAGGTCCTGCGCGATTCGTCCCACGAACGTACCGTGTTTCGCTTCCTCCTGCACCGAGTAATGGACCTGGCTGCTCCCCACCTCCCAGGATGTGAAAAGCAGAAGAGAAAACAGCAGAAGCTGGGCTTTCTGCGGACCCCCCATTACACACGTAAGATTATCAGTATTTGGATTGGCTCTTCAGGGAAGCAAAAGGATAAATTCTTTGTTGCTAACTGTTTGGATCGAACCAGTAGTGTGGCCTCTGTCTGATTCCAGAAAAGATTTACAAGAATTGCTCCGTGACCAGTCGGATTCTGGGAGAAGCTGCCGTTGTCTTTCTTCACCAAACCTTTTTAGTGAAGAGCGACACCATGTGCATGAATGTGTAATTAAAATAGTAACGAAATCTCCAGATTCTCAATTACATGTCTGGTATGTTCACTTTTGACTTCTGACCTCTATTCCTTTGGAAGAAATGGTTTCATTTCTGGAGATGATAAATCCTCGCCTTCTTCCTCTCCATTGTTGTTCCATAGAACTTTTTTGTGCCAGAAACATGAAGAGCTTGACTCTCTGTACATTTAATCGTGTATTTTGTTCTGACTGGGAAGCCCAGTGAGGCTAACTACTCTGAATAATCGTTTCAGGAGAACTGAGTTCATCCTGTCTAACTTTGTTCCAGTCACACGTATAGTACTTGGAGGAGTGTCCCTTTCACATTTCCTTAGGTCTTGTCAATAAATAGCATTTCTTCTGGTCATATTGAAGAGAATGTACTCTCAGAGAAAGAATAATTTCTTGGTAAGTGATCCTTCGAATTTTCTTTGTTTAAAATTGTGATCGAATTTTTCCTGGGATTATAATCTTTCCCACTGTTTTTGTTATCTATGCATTAAATTTATTTTTAAAAAAATTCTAAAATTATAAAGAGTGTAACCACTTTGTCATCTGCTGTAAGACGTGATGGACGTTGAGTGATCGTAGACAACTTACAAAGTCTTTGAGCTTCAATTTTCTCCTCTTTAAAATGGGAAAAATAATACTTTTAGTACTTACCTCTCAAGGTTGTTGTGGGAATTGAATGAGATAATGTGAATAAATAACTTTGTAGAACTTAAACTGATATATAAATATAAGTTACTAAAATCCTTCAGAATAGTTTGTTTCTTGCACTCTTCTAATCAAAGCAGTTAAGAGTTTTAGACCTATAGTCAGGAAGGTATGAGTTCAAATTCCACCTCAAACATTTAATAGCTGTGAGACCCTGGGCAAGTCACATGATCTGCTTGCCTTAGTTTACTCATCTGTAAAATATGAATAATAACAGCACCTACTTTTCAGAGTTATTGTGAGGATAAAATAAGATATTTTAAAGTTCCTTGCAAACCTTCAAGCACTATATAAAGTTTAGCTGCTATCATCATCATCATCATTATTCTCAGTTGCTCTTCTCCTTAAAAACTTGTAGATATTCCAAGCAGTGGAATCCAATAAATAGTACTAAGGAAAATTATATTATGGTTTTGGACACTCTACTTTACAAGATTTATTCTATGTAATGGAGCAAATCAAAGGAAAAGATGATCAAGCACAATGAAAATTTAAAAAAAAAATTTATCTAATTTAGTTTTCTCCTTCTTATACAAATCAAATCTCACTGCTTACATGTTTCCAAACTGATTCCAGTTCATTTGCTTATAATCATGATTATGAGGAAAAAGGACACACTAAATCATTTATTCTGAACATTGAATAATCTCGTTCCGAAAACAATATATAATCTGGACATTTAATCCTAATTGTGTCCTTCCTTCATGAAAAGTAACATATAACAATGACGTCTCATGTGTCATCACATATTTTTGTAGGTGGTAAGGAACCACAGTAACACACCTGTATAGAGTTGGCATTTGTCTGCTTAGGTAGCCAGATCCAATCTTATATGTAAGCATTGGAAATGCACAACACTCCCCAGGGAAGATGGTCATTGGTAAAGCAGTAATGAGTCTTCTATCATTTGATTTTTGTAGCCCCAGAAGATCGCTAGAAAGCAAATTTTTTTAAAATTTGATGAACTCATCTTCACTCTTCTAGGAACTGCCATTCTTCCTTTCCCCTAGACATACTGTTGATGGACTGCATTCATCGCAATTTTGTTTTGCAGATATTTATTAATTACATGCTATATTCAGAGAAGAATGCTAGATGCTGAAGAAGATACAAAAATAAGTAAGATGAGATCCCTTTTTTACTACCAACATTTTTACTTTTGCACCATACTTATTTGTTCTATACTTATTTTGTACAATTAGACTTTAAATTCCTTAAAGACAAGGAACATGTTTTGTCATCGCAGCATGAATAATAAACCACTCCCTTTGAATTACTGACAGACCAAGAAGAAGATCCCCAGGACACTGAGTAAAACCTTATTGATGAGTTATGAAAATACAAGGACAGTAGAGCAGTAGAAAGAGTATTGCATTTGGAGTCAGAGGATCTATGTTGTAAATCTAGCTTACTATCTGACAAACCTTGGGGAAAATCTATCAACCCTCTGCGTTACAATTACTTTATCTATAAAAATAAGTAGATTGAACTAGATGGCTGCTAAGGACAATTCTAGATCTGTCTATAATTTTACAGAAGACCTAGTTGATATTTGCAATATAGAACCCATATCCATTAGAACACAGATCCACCAAAATATCAAATTATCACCATTGCCTACACTGAGTACATGATAGACACCAAATTTAATTGAACTGAGAGTTAGGACTAGTATACAAAGAGCTATGGTATGAAATAGAGTGTGGCAAACAAAAATGAGGCAAAATCCCAAAGAAGCATTTCAAAGAGAACCATCTCTGCCTCATTCCCAAAAGAGGAATCAACTAGTAACTTCTGCAAAAGAGAAAAGTCCAGAGGTATGTATTGGGTATAATGTTTATGTCCATAAATGGAATATGCTTTCTCCCAGGAAAAAGATCCAACCCTTCTTGAAGGAATAGTAATACTTTGAGTTTGCAATGAGTAAAATACATCTACTAATGTAGCTATACTAAAGAATCTCACTGATTTGAGAAAATTGATATTATTCTCCACAACCTTAACTGCTCACTGAGCATTTGCTTCAGTTGTCATACAAGGTCTCATGAACAACAAAATGGAATCTGATTCACAAACTTTACCTAGAGAATGTTGGATCAAACACAATTAATGAGGAGGATAAGGAGAGATGGAAAAGAAGTATGGTTTCTTCCTTACATCCTGCTCTTTCTTCTGTTCTTGTCCATTGAAGCCTCCTCAAAAAAGAGCACTGTCACAAGTTAATGAGAGACATGGGAGGAAAGTGACCTTAGTGAGGGTCTAGTCCAATTTTAGTCTAATTTCAATGATTTTCAGGCCCAGCAACCACACTATTGAACACCTTAGCTCTACAAGAAGTTGCAGCTAGATTCATCACTAAAGTTCTGCCCCTCCCCTGACAGTTGTAAAACCTGAGAATGGATGCCTCAATAGACTACCCTACATTCAGACAAAATATTCAGTGAGAAGTAAAAGATAAGAGAATGCTCTCCAAAGAGAATGCTATTCTAAGTCAGAAAAGAGGAAACTGAGCTCCAGAAGGATAAATAATCTCATGTGTGCAATGTCTCTTTATCTCCATGAATTACAGTCAGTCTTTAGCATTGCTCAACGTCTTTTTCCAAAAATGTCATTCAAAATGATGATATAAAATGAAGAAACAGGTTTGGTACCTAATTTATAGCACTTTCACTCAAAATTTTTCATTAAAAAATAGAAGTAACTTGGCATTTATTCTTGACAAACACAAGGGATAGAACTATTTCTTTCATCATATTCTAATTATTTATGTTCTGTATTTTATAGTACTGTTTACAATCCCCAGAATAGGTTAATATACAACTTTCAACTTACTCTTTACTTGTGATATCTTTCAAATAGTCAAGTCATCTCTGAAATTCAGCTTTCTGGAGTTCAGGCAACTTTCAAGATATGGCCAGAGTGTACAATAAGAAATAGTGATTCCTATGACCACAGCAGTCTTTAGTGCGTTGAATCAGAATAGTATAGCTGGATTTTCCTCTAGCATTGGGTATCAGATATATCAGTTTTTCAGATTCCTCCCCTTTACCACTCCCAACCACAAAAGCATCAGCTACTGAAAATTCTCATTAACTTCTTAAAAGAAAATCTCAAATGTCAGCCAATCTCTTTTTTTAAAAGTAATTTAGAATGAACATTAAACATCACTAGAACCAGTTAACTTGCTTTGCAACTTTTTATATTTCAATTTATTGGTTTTTACTCACATAACATTTTTTACTCACATAATTTCTATCACTCCCTCCAAGTTTCTGTCAACATATATGCGTCTAGTCAACTTTTCTTGAAAGAAAATTATCATCTAAATATTCCCTAAGGAATTTTAACTGAATGTATCTTGTATGAACACAGAATAATGGAATGGATGGAATGCTGGGCTTGGCGTCAAAATGTGGGTTCAAAGTCCTGTCTCTTATATTTGCTGGTTATTTGACTCTGACTGAGTCACTTACCCTGTATGTAATTCATAAAGCATTTCCAACACACTAAGCAAATGATTGCTCCCTCAGGTATTCACTTTCCTTTAGGCATTTCAATATTCTCCTACTTTCCTACATCTTTCTGAATTTTAAAGCATTTTGTCGTCATCTTACAGAATGTTATAGGAATTACTTCCTTCCAAATGTATGCATGGGGCCAATTTATTAGAGCCTCCCTTTGATTTTCTAAATTTTTCTTATTTTATTCACTTTATAGAAAATGATAAATCCTTATGAATTAAATGCTTATGAAAGTACATTCTAAAATTTTGGTGGTACCACTTAATAGTCAATGGTAGGGGTATACATGATAGATTATACTAGATATTCTGAAAGAGTTTAATTTTCCAAACTAAGAGCCCAATTTCCT
Organism: Potorous gilbertii; assembly: GCA_028658325.1. Lineage (NCBI taxonomy): Eukaryota > Metazoa > Chordata > Mammalia > Diprotodontia > Potoroidae > Potorous > Potorous gilbertii. The sequence continues at coordinate 396,545,447 of CM053769.1, forward strand.
ACTAGGGTATGATTTAAAGATTGAGCATGATCTAATTTATAGCCCAGAGATACAATAATGATTCCAATTTTATCTTCTATATTCTATATTCATCTAGTCAGTGCTTTAGTAGTTGAATTCCCATAATACTCCAACGTTCCATGATCTCATTATGTTGTCATTCCTTACCTATATATCATTTGTTAATCTATTTATGTTTGCCTTTCCATAAACTGGACATAGAAGCTGCATCCAACTTGTTGAGGGTCTTCTTCTGTTTCTCTTGATCATAAATGAAAAATTAGTATTAGTATTAATTACCTTATGCAATGCCAAGTGGTATACAATTGCCTGCATTGAGAACATACTGGGATCTTAAAGTCTATAGAATACCACTGAGAGCACAACAGTAGTCATCAACCAAAAAAAAATCTTTATAACTAAAAAAACAAGAAATACATTCCTTCAAATATCATTTGATTCTATGACTAATCAACTGAGAAATATGACATTTGAGAACACAGAAATAAAGTACAAATTAATACAAAATAAAGTCAAAGATTAAACATAAAGCTAGAAGTTTAAAAGTTCATCATTGTAGATATCCTAATGACAGCTTTGGACCTGGAGATTCATCAAATATTATGGACCAGTTACTTCCACTTATGAATGGAATATGTTCAAAATTAATCATCAGCATAAAAAAATTAATCTCAAATTTGAAATTTTGATTTAAAAAACATACAATTGAAGAATAACTCACCATTAGACAGGGATTCTGACTCTCCTCATTTGGGTGGGGAAAGTTAGGGCTGAAGGCCATGAGATCAGTTTTGGCCGAGACCTCTCCAGAGCAAACCTTCTGCCGTCGCTGCTGGGAATAAGACCAGCTCTCCACCCCATTAGAGCACACCAGTGTGGGTTTCCCAGACCCATGCATATCCTGTGAGGGTGCTGAACACCGAAGAGCCACGTAAAGTAGCAGACTCAGCACCAACAAACTAGACACCGAGCAGATGGCTATAATTAAATATACATTCACATAGACCAGGGCTGCATCCTTTCTAACCCCTGCTTCAGGTGTGGACCCAGCATTGAAAGACGAAACCTTTACTGACAGTCCACTTTCCACAAGGGACACACTGACTGTGGCCGTCGAAGACAAGGCAGGCTCTCCATGGTCCTTTACTAAGACAAACAGCATCTTTCGTGGGCCATCTGATTCCTCTAGAGCTCGGATCGTGCTAATTTCCCCAGTGTACAGACCCACTCGGAAAGGGCTGCTTGCAACTCCCACCTCCGGCAGCATCTCATAAGACAGCCAGGCATTATAGCCAGAATCCGCATCCACAGCCCGAATCTTCGCCACTACATGGCCCGCAGCCAGCGACTGTGACACCAACTCAGTCACTGGGTTATCGCCAGAGTGAGGTGGTAAGACCGCCGGCGCGTTGTCGTTCTCATCCAGCACGAAAACCTGTAGGCTCACGTTGCTGCCCAAGGGAGGAAAACCTGAATCTCGGGCGCTCACCTGGAACTGCAGCAGCTGCAGCTCCTCGTGGTCCAGGGGCTGCAGGGCGTATATTTTCCCGCTCTCCGAGTGCACAGACACGTAGCTCGACAGTGGACGCTCCCCCACTTGTCTTTCCACCAGAGAATAAGACACCAGAGCGTTCTCCTGCGCATCTGGATCTGACGCGGACACTGTGAAAATGTGATGTCCGGGCGGGTTGTTCTCTTTCACAAACACCATGTACACTGGCTGCTCGAAGGCAGGTGCGTTGTCGTTTACGTCGCCAATGCCCACAGACATTCTGGCAGTGGCCCAAAGTGCTGGCGTCCCCCCATCCCTAGCAGTCACCACTAGCTCATAGGCCGGCACTCTCTCACGGTCCACAGAGCTCTCCAGGATCAGCGAGTAGTAATTCCTGAAAGTAGATACCAGCGTGAAGGGCTCCGGGGGCGACAGCGAGCAAGTCACCTGCCCATTGGCGCCAGAGTCTATGTCGGACACACTAATGAGGGCGATGACTGTGCCTGGTGGAGCATCCTCTGGGACTGGCAGTGACAGGGAGGTCACGGACACCTCAGGGGCGTTATCATTGATGTCCACGACTTCCAAGAAGATTGTGCAATGACCAACCATGGGAGGAGCTCCTCTGTCAGTGGCTGTTACCTGGATTTCATATAAACTATTGTCTTCGAAATCGAGTTTCCCATGAATTAGGATGTCTCCAGTAACTGAATTCATAATAAACATGCATTTTTCACTTTCCGGTGAAATCCTTTTAATTGCATAAGAAATCTCTCCATTTATTCCTTCGTCGGAATCTGAAGCGTTAAGTTTAATCATTAGTGTCCCATTTGGTGAGTTTTCAAAGAGTTTAACTTTATATTCAGATTTATCAAATTTAGGAGGGTTATCATTCACATCCAAGACTGTGATAAGTAGCTCAACTGTTCCAGTGAGCTCAGGCTTTCCCCCATCAGTGGCCGTCAGTAACAAACTGATTTCTGGAGTTTCCTCCCTGTCCATCAATTTATGTAATACTAGTTCAGGCAATATTCTTTTGTCATTTTTAGTTATCATTTCCAGAGTAAGAAAATCATTGTGACTAAGTTGGTACTTCAGGAGGGAGTTTACGCCAATATCCGCATCGGAGGCGCCCTCTAGTGGAAAACGCGAGTCTAGAAGTCTAGATTCTGAAATAAATACGTTCTGTTGTTTTTCCGGGAACGCAGGAGGATTGTCATTAATATCCTTGATCTCCACCTCCACATGGAAAACCTGCAGCGGTTTCTCCACGATCACCTCCAAGTGGATGCTACAAACTGGGCTGCGGCCGCACAGATCTTCCCGGTCGATCCGCGAATTCACAAACAAAATGCCATTCTGCACATTTACCTCCAGGTAATCCCTGCGGCCCTTGGACACCACCCGGAACAGTCGTGACACGAGCTCCCCAACCTCCAGGCCCAGGTCCTGCGCGATTCGTCCCACGAACGTCCCGTGCTTCGCTTCCTCCGGCACGGAGTAATGGACCTGGCCGCTCCCCACCTCCCAGGCTGTACCGAACAGAATCGAGAACAGAAGCTGCCGGGTTCCCAGACCGCCTCTTAGAGAAACCCCCATAGCCGACGCTGATGGATTATTAGTAGGATAGGCAGAATAATTGCTTGGAGTCCGCTTATCCACAATTTGTCTGTTTCTCTAAATATATTGTCATTAAACTATCAAACATCCTCCACCAAAATGGCTCCTATCCTCCTATGACTAGTTACAGTATCCAGGAATGGAGTAGGATTTTTTTCATTTCCCTCACCTTTTGGGTGGACAGCGACACCATGTGCCCATTTGGGTAAGTTTTTTTTTTTAAGAAAACTATTTTCTTTTTTATACGGGGTTTATACTTTTCACCTTAATATCTATGTCTCACTAGTTTTGCCTTTCCTTCTAAACCGTTTAAATATAGAGCCCATTCAGTTACAGCATTTTCTGAATTCAAGTGATATATAAAATTTATTTTCTCTGCCTTAATGCCCTGTTAACTCCTTTCACTAGAAATTCATAGATAAATTTCAAAGTACCGATCGATTGATTACTAACAAATTCAAAATACCTTAAGTCAAAGTAGCACAAGTGGAGAGGGTTGCTTTGGAATCGTTGCACTGCTGGTGCTGCCTGTTTGATCTTGAGTAATATGAGAGTTTTAGATTAAATGACCTTGAAGATACCTTCCAGCTTCAAATCTATTACTATATGATTTTAATGTGATTGATTTTACAAAAGTAGGGAAGAAAATCCAATGACTGATTTGTTATTGAAAACCACTGACAATGACTTCTGGTTAAAAGTGATTCAATTTTATCTTCAGTTTAAAAACATTTTAGTAAATGAAAACCTAGCAGTTCATTTAATTTTAAAAACTTTTTTTCTAAAACCTAGAAATCTTTTTTCTAAATACAAAATTGATAAACAGTTCTAGGCTGTCATGTAGACAGTGAATTCACTTGTATTCTGTGTTACTTAGATGTATCAACTTGATATTAAAGTGTTTCCTTTGTTCTCAGTTGATTTTTCCAACAGATTTATTTGTTGGAAGCTGAAATTCAGTGGAAATGCTTCAAATACTTCAGTGTCTTCAAACACATTGTCTTAGGGTGAAGACTTGGAACATCTCTTTGGGGTTTTGAAAAGCAATACCAACAGTAAATCCTCTCCTTGGAGTTTCTGTTGATTGTCAAATGGCCATCTCATAGGTCAATTTAACAGTCAAGTACTTATTAACCATTAATAAAGAAAGTCACTGAAGGTGCTAAGTAGTCATTCCCTATAGTCTAGTTATGTGGTTTACCCATATTCTTTCTTTAAAGGAGACCTAGGATTAGGATGACAAAGCAAAGTCCTTACAAAGATCTTCCTCATTTTGCCTTCTTCGAGATCATTCTCAAAGTAAAAGAAAGAATAAAATAGGATCTGCAACTCGTAGAAGGAAAGGAAACCTATGTAATGAGAAGCAGAATTCTTCACTTATTCAGTTACTTTACACTATGGGCAGGTATTTCACAGGTTTTGTACTTTCAAAAGAGATCTTGAAAGAAATTATGAATGAAACCTTTGCTACATTGAAAAACATTTTTAAAGATGCATTTATTTCCTATTTGAGTCTATATGACTCTAGGTTGTATCTGGTTATCATGTCAATTCTGAACAAAAACAAAATTTAAAAAAACCCTTTAAGATCAAGTAAGTAGAATTCAGGTGAAATTTTGACGAATTTTTGACAAATAGAGGTTATTAAATTTAGAGTAATATGTTGAAGCTGAGAAAATTGTTTCTTTTTAAAAAATATTTCGATGTAAATGTTTTACTATACTTCCTTTTTTCATCAAAAATCATTTAAGTTACAATCTTCATAACTAAGACAATGTAATAGAAATAAATGCTTTACAGACAAGATCTACAGCCAAGAAATCATTACAATGTAAAACAAACTCAAGCACCAAACAGAAACACCAAGTTTATAATGCAAAGCTTAAATAACTAAACCAAGGAGAGGAAAGCAAGCAGAAAGATTTGAATGGAGTACAACTACGAATGTGACTATCAAGAGAGGCACTGAATAAGACTCTAAATTTGAAATGATTTGCAAATGAGTACTTCGAAGCTATCCAAACTTTACAAGTGTGATTGGCTATACAAAGTAGAATAAAAGCACATGCAAATCCATAACATGATTCTTTTAAGATCACAAGAAATTCTCCAGTAAATATCGCATTCATTCAACCAATTGAACATTTCTAGACTGTCTCACTGGAAACTACAGACTTAATATTATTCCACTAACCTGCCAAAATTTCTTGTGCTTTAATACTAATTTGTAATGACAGAGACTGGAGTATCATCCTCAAAAAAAAAAAAATGACTACAGCAACCCAGCATTTGGTTATTAAATGTCAATTGTTATGATAAAATAATTTCAATATCTTCAAAATTTACATATTTTTCCAGTGGGGGGAGAAATGGCACCAGGGTTTCTAGGTACCAAAATACACACAGCGTTTTATGAAAATTCCTTTCAGCTGCTCCTTCCAGTACAAGTAGTTTAGATTGAGACTGCACACTGCTAACGAGCTAGATCCAGCTTTGAAAACGGGGAATATATTGGACTGGGTTCCACTGAGGAAACGACATGTCATTTTCAATAATAGCAAACATTCCCTAATACAAAATGGCATTTAAAAAAAAGAATATTCTTCTCGTGATGCTATATGGCTGCAAATCAGGGACACCACAGTTTCCAAAGAATCAAAATTGCAAGAGACACAAAGAACAATAACACGCGGTAAGTATGGGTAAGCTGCATCATATTATGAGCAATGACACAAATGCCAGAAATAGCAATAAATTCATGATGAAGGTAAAGTATGATCACAAAAGATGATGTGGTTATGCAGACAAAGAGAGAAGTATAAAATAGAATTTCCAAGGGCTGCACAGGTACTCATAGAATGCTTACCCGAGAAAAGGGGTAAAGCAATTGAGTAGATTCTTTACGGAATATTTATGAGAAGATGTGTGCACGAATGACACAGGATGAGAACAAGAACAAGAAAGAGGAGGAGAAGAAAGAGAAGGAATTTACGACTATAAAAGTCAACTTGATAGAATCTTGCTGGAATATAAGACTCACCTTGCCCAAAGGCTCCTTGACCTCCTGCTGTTCTCTGTCTGAAGATACAGGACATGGAGGAAGGTTGGGGCTGAAGGCCATGAGGTCGTTCTTGACCGTTCCTTCTCCAGAACAAACCTTCTGTCGCCGCTGCTGGGAATACGACCAGCTCCCAGCCTCGTTCGAACACACCAAAGTGGGCTTCCCAGGCCCATAGATGCTTTGCGTTGGCGTAGAGCACCGTAGTGCCACATATAGCAGGAGGCTCAGCACCAACAAACTGGACACAGAACAGATGGCTATGATCAAATAAACGTTCACATTCACCAGGGTTGTTCCCTTAACAATAGATGAAGCTCCTGGCTGCCTGGCCAAACCAGAAGACGTCTGAAGGGACTGACCACTCTCCAAAAGTGATACACTCACCGTGGCTGTGGCAGACAGCATGGGTTCCCCGTGGTCTTTTACTACTACTAATAGCATCTGCCTCGGCCCATCTGACTCCTCCAGGGCCCTCGTGGTGCTAATCTCGCCAGTGTACAGACCTATTCGGAAAGGGCTTCTCCCCACGCCCACCTCAGGCAGCAACTCATAAGACAGCCATGCATTGTAGCCAGAATCCGCATCCACAGCCCGAATCTTCGCCACTACATGGCCAGCAGCCACTGACTGTGATACCAGCTCTGTCACTGGACTAACGCCCGCGTGAGGCGGCAGCACAACCGGCGCGTTGTCGTTCTCGTCCAGCACGAACACCTGCAGGCTCACGTTGCTGCCCAAAGGAGGGAATCCTGAATCCCGGGCGCTCACCTGGAACTGCAGCAGTTCCAGCTCCTCGTGGTCCAAGGGCTGCAAAGCGTAGACTTTTCCGCTCTCTGAGTGCACCGACACGTAGCTCGACAGAGGACGCTCTCCCACCCGCCGCTCCACCAGCGAGTAAGACACCAGAGCATTCTCTTGAGCGTCGGGGTCGAATGCGGATACCGTGAAGATGTGATGCCCTGGTGGGTTGTTCTCCTTCACGAACACTGTGTACACAGGATGCTCGAAGGCAGGAGCATTGTCATTTACGTCGCCAACGCCCACAGAAATTCTGGCGGTGGCCCGCAGAGCTGGAGTCCCCCCATCCCTCGCAGTCACCACTAGTTCATAGGCTGGCACGCTCTCGCGGTCCACCGTGCCGTCCAGCACGAGAGAATAGTAATTTCTGAAGGTGGACACCAGCGTGAAGGGCCCCGGGGGAGACAGAGAGCAAGTCACCTGCCCGTTGGCGCCCGAATCGCGGTCAGATACGCTGATGAGGGCGATGACTGTGCCTGGTGGGGCGTCCTCCCGAACTGGCAGCGATAGTGACGTCACGGCCACCTCTGGAGCGTTATCGTTGATGTCCAGGACCTCCACCAAAACCCTGCAGTGACCCATCATAGGAGGGGTTCCCTTATCAGTTGCCTCTACCTGGAGTTCATAGAATTTATTTTCCTCGAAATCCAAGTTTCCATTTGTCCTAATTTCTCCTGTATTTTCATCTAATCTAAACAAGTCATTTTTCTTTGGTTTTATGGAACGCAATGAATATTGTAAAACTTTATTTATTCCTTCATCCCGATCCGTGGCATTGACCTTTACTATAAATGTGCCGTTTGCAACGTTTTCCAATAATTTTACCTTGTATTCTGACTGATCAAACTCAGGATCATTATCATTGACGTCTAACACCGAGATCCTTAATTGGACTGTGCCCGTGAGCTCCGGTTTGCCCCCGTCAGTGGCGGTCAGTAACAGATTAATTTCAGGAGTGTCTTCTCTATCCAAAGATTTTCTTAACAAAAGTGACAAAGCTTTACTTTGCTGACTACTAGTTTGCATTTCCAAAGTAAAATATTCATTAGGGCTGAGCCCGTAGGTCAAGAGAGAATTCACTCCGATATCTGCATCTGACGCGCCCTCTAGCGGAAATCGGGAGTCTATCTGTTTGGACTCAGAAATGAACAGCCTTTGTTCGGTAGCTGGAAACACAGGCGCATTATCATTAATATCTTTGATCTCCACCTCCACGTGAAAAACCTGCAGCGGCTTGTCCACGATCACCTCCAGGTGGATGCTACAAACAGGGCTGCGGCCGCACAACTCCTCACGGTCTATCCGCGAATTCACAAACAAAATGCCGTTCTGCGCATTTACTTCCAAATAGTCCTTGCGACCCTTGGACACCACCCGGAACAGTCGTGACACCAACTCCCCGACCTCCAGACCCAGGTCCTGCGCAATGCGACCCACAAACGTACCGTGTTTCGCTTCCTCTGGCACCGAGTAATGGATCTGGCCGCTCCCCACCTCCCAGGATGTGTGGAGCAGAAATGAAAGCAGCAACTGTCGGAATTTCAGACTGCCTCGCTCGGAAAATCCCATTGTAAGCTCGAAATGTATCTTATTATCTCCTCCGTGATTTTCAGTCTATGATGAAACAAGATCCTTTGGAAGAGAAGTCCTGTGTCTGTAGATTCGTGTGGTATGGATTTAAAAACATGGATGCTGGCGAAATCTCAAAGCAGCGTCTTTAAAACCCGGAGAAGAGCAGTGATTTCATCCCTTTAGGTTTTGTTTTATTTGAGGCTACAGCGTCACCGTGTGGTAACTTGGGTAAGTCTGACATTTAGTCTGTTGAGTCACATCAATTGTATTTTTTTTCTAGTTTTTTGTATCTCTATATTGTCGCCTCTCAGTTCCTCTTTCTTTGAGTGTTTTGATTTTATTCATTAATATGATACTTCTGAATTGTGGTACGACGGAAAGCACAGCGTAATAGCCCTTTCACATTACTTCTTAATGAAAATCAAGTATATATTTAAATGAATAACTTTCTTCTCCCAATTATGTACTTACTGTTAGGATTCTCTTATTTTCATTTGAAAAAGGAGTCGCAGAAATTCTCTTCCATATTCTTCTTTTTAAAGAACTTACTAGATCGTAAATTTTATTAGGCCTGGGACTTTGTCTTTTTTTTATATTTCCAATGTCTTCACCATCCCAACAACATAGCAGCACGTAGTATGCACCGATAAATGCTTGATGAAAAACAAAGCCTTAGTCGAAAAAGACCAGTTTGACCTCTATCCTCCGCCTAATTTTGCAAGATTGTAGTCATATTTGTCATATTAAACAGAAGTATGAGCCCAGCTTTGTCTAATTTGTAGTTACATTTATTATCTTAAATGGAAGCATAATGAGCCCAAATCAGTTTTATTTAATGTGCCCACCATATTAACTTAGTTAAGTTAGTCAATGTTACTGTCTGTTAAGAAGAACCCAAATCTATCAGATGTCTCAGAGTTTTTTTTCCACTTTTAAATTAAGCTTTCTTGGGTGAAATAAAACAAAAAAAATCCAAAATTTTAAAACACCAAACTCTACTGTGAAAAACAACAATTATTTTTCTGAATGAAGTATATGTAACCTCTAGTCAAGTGATGTTATTGAAATGATTTCACTGATGTTGGACATTACCCAGTGTGGGAATATCCTCCACCTTATGATTCACATCAGCATCTCATATGTTATTTACAAAACTTATAGAGTCCCCCAGGAATACAGTTCAATTTGCTAGTGATGATACAACCTAATATGTATCAGAGATATCAGATGAACTCATGTCTTCCAGACTCCGTAGTTAGCCACAATGCTAAATAAAATAATAGTCCATTAAAAGATACTTGAAGATTTTAATGTTTCATTGAAAATTTGGCTGAAGAATGAATGTGTTTTTTCCATTATGCTGGAAGTGTACTGTAAAGGGACTGTGCCTAGAGAGCAGAAACTAATTTTTTTTTGCCTTTCTTGGTACACTTAGCTCTTACACAATACCTGGCATAATAAGTAGGCCCTTAATAAATGCTATCTTGCTGACTGACTTCTAGTTAAACAGTGATGTTGTAGTTTCAATCACAAAACATACTAATTATACCAATAGCACTCATTTGTGCTATTTTAAGTCACAAACCTACTAACTATAACAATAGAACTCATTTGTAGAGCACTTTAAGGTTTGCAAATGTCTTCACATAAGTTATTTTCTTTGCTACATATTTATCCTTAAAAGAATGCTATTATTCAAAAATATGTGTCACTGCACACACACAATGTTTTTGTTTTAAGGAATGATGGATTCTTTCATTGTTGTATTCAGTATAAATATTTTGTAATAAATTCTTACTGGCTAGATTTTTAAGCCTGTTTATGAAACTGAACTGAGAAATTTGATGGTGACTAGCATAGTTAAAGGACTAGAGATCATTTCATGGAATTGGGAATGCTTACCCTGAAGGAGCTGTTTATGGGGAACGGTATAACTATCTAATAGTATTTGAAGAGTTCATGTGAACATAAAATGAGACTGGTGCTTAATCTCAGAGAGCAGGCCTGAGAGTGGAAATTGCAGACTATAAGGGGAAACTTCCTAATAATTAGAACTATCCAGAAGTGGAATGAAATGTCCTGAGATGTACTAGAGCTCCGCCTCACAAGAAATACCCAAGTATAAGCTAAGTAGCCACTTCTCAGGGATATCATAGAAAGGATCTTTGTTTTACTGCACATTGGATTACATCGTCTGCAAGGGCCTAATTATGAAATTATAAAATTTTGCAAAATGCAGTACATGTTTAAGGGATTCACACTACCATTTAGGTTACAAATATATTCAGGGAACTACTGAAATTGAGGGTGGAGGGGTAGAAAGCCAGGGGAAAGGTACAAATTGTGTTCAAAATACACTGACAACATTCCAGGATCATAATAAATGTAAAGACAAATTTAAATTATGATGACTATGTCATATAATTAATAATACCAACTAAATCTAAAATCGAACTGTTTAAGTTCAACAAAAACCTAAAACAAAATAGGAAGAAGGAGGAGAAGAAGAATTAAGGATACAGGGGAAAATAAATATCATGAAAAACATTACACATAATCCAAGCTAGCATTGTGACAGACAAAATATTTCAAATAACCCACCTGATCAGAGGAATTTGCAGTTGCTTCCTGCTGTTCCCTTTTATGCACAAAGCCAGGACAAGGAGGAAAGTTGGGACTAAAAGCCATAAGGTCGTTCTTGGCCGATCCTTCTCCGGAAAAACCCTTCTGGCGCCGCTGCTGGGAATTCGACCAGCTTTCCATCCCATTGGAGCACACCAGTGTAGATTTCCCACCCCTTTGGGGTGCTGCGCACCGCAGCGATACATACAGAAGCAGGCTGAGCACTAACAGGCTGGATACAGAACAGATAGCAATGATGAGATATACATTTACGTCTACCAGAACTGTCTCCTTTCCTGAGCCTTCAGAAGTAGCAGACCTGGACGCTCCAGAAAAGGTCTTTGGGGATGATCCACTTTCCACTATAGACACGATTACAGTAGCTGTGGCAGACAACATAGGTTCACCGTGGTCTTTCACCACAACCAGCAATGTCTGTTTTCCTGATTCCGATTCCTCCAGATCTCGAGTGGTGCTGATTTCTCCGGTGTACAGACCCACGCGGAAAGGGCTGCGCCCAATGCCCAACTTGGACAACAGCTCATAAGAGAGCCATGCATTGTAACCTGAATCAGCGTCCACAGCCCGGATCTTCGCCACCACATGACCCACAGTTACAGACCGTGATATCAGTTCGTTCACTGGGCCCCGACCTGTTCCAGAACCCGCATGAGAAGGCAGTACCACTGGCGCGTTGTCGTTCTCATCCAACACGAACACCTGCAGGCTCACGTTGCTGCCCAAAGGAGGGAAGCCCGCATCCCGGGCATTCACCTGGAACTGCAGCAGTTCCAGCTCCTCGTGGTCCAGGGGCTGTAAGGCGTACACTTTGCCGCTCTCCGAGTGCACAGACACATAGCTCGACAGAGGACGCTCACCTACTCGCCGGTCTACCAGCGAATAAGACACAAGCGCGTTCTCTTGCGCGTCCGGGTCAGAGGCGGACACTGTGAAGATGTGACAGCCCGGCGGATTGTTCTCCTTCACAAACACTGTGTACACCGACTGCTCAAAGGCAGGCGCATTGTCGTTCACGTCGCCGATGCCCACGAACAAACTGGCAGTGGTCCACAGCGCTGGCGTCCCGCCATCCCTCGCAGTTACCACTAGTTCATAGGCTGGCACGCTTTCGCGGTCTATAGGACCTTCCAAAACGAGAGAGTAGTAATTCTTGAAGGTGGATACCAATGCGAACGGTCCCTGGGGGAACAGAGAGCAAGTCACTTGCCCATTGGCTCCTGAGTCTCTGTCGGACACACTGATGAGAGCAATGACTGTCCCTGGAGGAGTGTCCTCTCGAACTGGCAGTGACAATGATGTCACCACTACTTCAGGGATATTATCATTGGTGTCCAGAATTTCCACCATGACCCTGCAATGACCAGCCAATTGGGGAGTGCCCTTGTCAGTAGCTTCAACCTGAATTTTATATAACTTAATTTCTTCGAAATCAATGTGTCCCTTTACTTTTATAATTCCACTTATTAGGTCTATATGGAACTTTTCCTCTACATCTGGAGAAATATCACTTGTGAAAGAATAAGTAATTTGACTATTTAATCCTTCATCTGAATCTGTAGCATTTAGTTGAATTACTGGCGCTCCGCTAGATGCATTTTCCAGTAGTTTCACTTTATAGACTGTTTTGTCGAATTCGGGGGCATTATCATTGACATCCAGCACGGTAATCAGCAGCCGAACTGTTCCAGTTAGTTCTGGTTTGCCCCCATCAGTGACTGTAAGCAATAAGTGAAGTTCCGGAGTTTCTTCTCTGTCTAATTGTTTTTTTAATACAAGTTTAATTTCCTCCTCGTTGTTTTTTATATCTAGAGTGAAATACTCATTAGGACTGAGCCTGTAAGTCAAGAGAGCGTTCGCTCCGATATCTGCATCTGACGCGCCCTCTAGCGGAAACTGAGACTCAACTAACCTCGATTCTGCAATACTCAGATTCTTTTGTTTTACGGAGAACGCAGGCGGGTTGTCATTTATGTCCTTGATCTCCACCTCCACATGGAAAACCTGCAGCGGTTTGTCCACGATCACCTCCAGGTGGATGCTACAAACTGGGTTTCCACCGCACAATTCCTCTCGGTCGATCCGCGAATTCACAAATAAAATGCCATTCTGCGAATTTACCTCCAAGTAGTCCCTGCGACCCTTGGACACCAACCGGAACAGTCTCGACACCAGCTCCCCGACCTCCAGACCCAGGTCCTGCGCGATTCGCCCCACGAACGTACCGTGTTTCGCTTCTTCCGGCACCGAGTAATGGACCTGGCCATTCCCCACCTCCCAGGCGGTGTGGAGAATAAAGGAGAGGAGCAGCTGCCGGGTTCCAAGGACTTTTCTCTCGCTGAACACCATTGCAAATATTTGGAGAAATATTCCAGTCATTGAATCACGCTTCGGAATAAAAATAATTCTTGTCTTCTTCTACTACTTGTTTAAATCGTATTTTGATGCATCCGCCATGATTAGGCATCATCCACTAACACACCCCAGAACATTTCAAGGGCCAGGGAAAAAAACAACTCTCCTTTGTGTTTGTTTGGATAACATCTTGTGGCAGACAGCGACATCATGTGGGCGAAAGAGTAAGTAGGAAGTTGTCCTTTAATTCGTTAAAGAATTTAATTTTATTCTATGAACTTATTTTCTACAGTTCATTCTTCGTAGCAACATAGAACCACATTTTGGGGTAAGAAATGTATTCCTGAATGCTTTTGAAAGATTCGTTTTCTTTCTTCACTTCGGTATTTCAATTGTATGTTGTTTTAAGAGTAACAGCACACCCTACACTGGTGCAGATGGAAGCTCTTCTATTACTTTGTATATGACATTTAAGAATTGCTGTGGCCAAAAATTTCATTATTCTGAGGCCAAAGATTATAACCTTTGGAAATTCATCTAGGTTTGCTCCTAGGACAATAGACATAAAGTCTATTCCCAGGATGGTAGATATTAGAAACTATTCCATTATATAATAAGACTTATCAGACCTTGAGTTTTTCAGGCATGACCATAGAGAAACAAGAGTCTAGTCCATACCACTGTCAGGTTTTGTATTCTTCTTTGAAAAGTAGTATGAATCAGTTTTAAATATTAAGAGTTTATTTCATTATGCAAAGATGTCATCAATTTAAATTGCAAATATGGAAAAATGATGTGGATATGGGAAATTAGTACTGTAGACAGAAAAAAATCTATTTGAAGGGGAAAAGCAATGGACTTCTGAGTCAGAAGAATTGTTTTTGAATCCTCGTTCTGTTCTTACTGCATGAGATTACATAAATCACTTAACCCCAGATTTTTCATGTGTAAAATGGAGATAATAGCTACCTCAATTTCTGTCACAGATTCATTCTAAGGATTAAAAGAGGTAATACATACAAAATGTTTTGAAAATCTCAAAGTGATGAATAGATGTTAGCTGTTAGTTATAATTATTAATGACAAATATGCTACATCCAATTGATTTCTGTTCCCTTCTTTGAAACACAATATCTATGTTTAAAAGAAAGGTGATGGACATCCACAGCACCTAAAGAAGGTTTCTTATACACATATTCAAAATAACTTCAAGGGCATTAGAAAGAAAAAAACAATCCTAAGTATTGCTGTGTCCAGAAAAAAAAATGTCTTCCCAATGTTTCTATTCAAAGAAACCATTAAAACCTATCACTTCATATGAGAGAGTATCAGCCTTTGTGAATAAATTACAGAGTTCACATTTCATAATTAAATGCCATTTCCCGCAGTACTCAGTTTATATCCCTTAGACTGTCTTTCCATAATAAATCTGGATTTGATCATTCAAGAAGCAACAAAAGAAGTTAGCAATTACTGACATATTTCAATTTTCCCACTTCTATAAAAAATCTTTCTAACAATTTACACATGAATCAAGGGTTTCATTAATAAAAATATAAAGACGGATAAGGAGGCTTTCACAGATGATTTTTTTA
This sequence comes from Potorous gilbertii, assembly GCA_028658325.1. Classification (NCBI taxonomy): domain Eukaryota; kingdom Metazoa; phylum Chordata; class Mammalia; order Diprotodontia; family Potoroidae; genus Potorous; species Potorous gilbertii. Next base: position 396,560,601 of record CM053769.1, read on the forward strand.
CAGTAGACTATGTCTTCACAGGTTTGTTGAGAATATGAAATTCATCTTTGTTTGTTGTTTTTCTTTAACTGACTTCAAAAAGTAAAACATAACCTTTATAAGGATTTTATCCAAGGAGTTGTTTTTGTTTTGTATGTTCAGATCATACAAGATTCTATGATGAATATAAACATAGTGGTGACTTTTTCAATCAAGCCCTAACTTAATCAAAGAATACCCTAGACTGTCAAAGATCATCACCATAATCATGGAAGATGCCCTGGTCAGAGTTCAAATGGAAAAGAAATTTCCTGTAGATACAGTGTCTTTCAGATGTTTCTATTTATGAATACATCAAACCCAAGAATACTACAGAAGCTCAAATATGAGACCCACAGTTCCTCAAAGGGGATCAGATGCCTAGCAATCCATATGGACAAAACTAAATTGATTAAAAATGTCTATTACCCAGACTATGTCATGCAATTGAATTTGTCCATCTTGGACAGATTCTACAGACTGAATACAGAATTGAATATATTGTTGTAAGCCAACTAGATTTCCATTGCAGAAATCACATTGTGCTTTTCTCTATTTCAACTAGTTCATCATACAACATCCATATTTATAACACCAGGATACTCCTGAAGGTTCCACTGGATTAAGAATCTAGAGGTAGGGGGAACACATTCTCCAAATAATCAAAAACTTCAGTAAACTCAAAAGAGCAATGGAGAGATACATGGTGGATCTAAGTAAGCTAGAGCATATCATCAAGGACAATTTAAGTACAATAAAATACAAAAAAGTATTCCATCCAAAAAGGACTAGTCATGTAGCAAGAATGGAAAATAACAGAAGGATTGCCTGAGTATTATACTGTTTGACACAAAATGCTGGGTGACTCTCAATGTATTAGTAAGATCTTTATGAGAGAATATAAACCCTAAAAAAAAGTCATGGGCTACAATCATTTTAGAAAGTACCTATATTGTCAAGATTACAGGTCCATTGAAGCATCATTCAAGAAATCAAATCCAAATATATTAAGATACCCCTGTTCATTAAGTTTCTGGAATATTTCATAGAAAAGCTGTTGCTTTCTCCTGAAATGTTCTTATTCACCTATTTCTGACTGTCTAAATACCATTCATTCTTCCAGGTACACCTCAAAGTTTATCTATTTAGAGAATTCTTCCTGCAAAAAGCTGGTCTCTTTTTCCTCTGAATTTATAGAATCATAGTGCCATATATTTAGAGCTGGAAGGGATCTTATACTATATGTAGACAAGTTCCTATAGCATATTGTACCTATCTCCTTTCACTTATACACTTTCTTTTCTTATAATTATTTACAATGTTACCTATAGATCAGAGAGGAACTGGAGTATGGTAGCTTTATTTCATCTGCTTGAAGACAGATATTTTGTTATCAGTAATTTTTGCATGCCTCTCTCCTCTTGGCTTGTAGCTTTTATTCATAGTAGCCATCAAGCAATTTTTAAAGAAATTCTGAATGGATCATAGGGGTTCCGGTTACTCCTTATTATATGAGAAGATATGACATTTTAGGTACATAGATTTATCTGCGAAAATGTTTCACTTTCATTGAATTTAAGACTACAACTTCTTCAAGTAAAACTCGTATCTTCAAAGTAAATCTTAGATAGGTCTGTGTTCTAAGCATAAGAATTCCCATACAGAAGTGATTCTGATCCTTTTATAGAGATGAGCCCTTGAGGATCATTTCCTAGCTCATGAAATAAGGTGATTTCTCATTCTAACAAAATCCAGATAATTGGCAATGTTTTCTCAGCTAAGTGTGTCATCTTGTAGGCTTAGTTGAGTTTACTTGGTCCTCAAAATGTTTTTTAATAGAAAAAAGCCCCAACTAAAGAACAGCTTTGTCTATAATCTTCAGTTGCTCACTGAAGCTATTTCCCATTGCTGAGTTTTTCTTCCAGTTCATAAACATCCAGATTATTCACATGGACATCCAGGTTAATGGGAATTCTCTAACAGCCCGTATTTTTCCTTTAAATATACCCCCAAAGTCTAAAACATCTTAAATTAACACATAAATATAGAAGGACCTCATAATGGGTTCTTCCAGCAAAGTTAAATCTTGGTTTTCTCTTTTCTTCAGTGTCTTCTGTCACTCATTTTAGAGAATGAGAAAATGTGTCACCCTAAACGAAATAGATTCATTACCCCATCTCTATGACCTACATTTATCTTTTAAAATAACATTACTGATGAAATATTTCCTGAATACAGAAAGAAATCAAAGATTCTGACTTTCAAATAGCTGAACTTTGTTTTTTTAATTGACAAGTGTTTCTAAATTCAATGCAATGTACAGAATGTACAGTGTTCACTACAAAAGCCTACCTCTTCGACTAACATCTCAATGTTATAAAGATAAAGGTTGAATTAATTTTGAAAGGTGAGATGTAACATTCAGCTTAAGTAGTGTTGTTCAGTCATTTTCAGTCATATCTAATTTTTCATTATCTCATTTGGGATTTTCTTGACAAAGATACTGGGATGGTTTGCTATTTCCTTCTCCAAACTTGTCATATCAATTTTTAAATATTTGAAATCATTCTAAATTATTTTTCAACCTCCCGAAGACATTAGTAATATTTCCCTATATAGAGTTTTTATAGAGCTAACCGTTCATTTATATGTTTTTATTTGTGAATGTTCATATCAGTGTGGAGAAGCTGGATTTTAGAAACACTAGATATCCATTTATTATAAAACAAGAGACCTGGAAATTATTTACATGATGAAACAAAAAGATTTCAGAATTTAGTGGAATGGGCAACTTTCATGATGCCATTTCAATAGTGATTTCAGTCCACATATTTCCTCAGAATGTCACCATCTCTGAATAGGAAATAGTATTTGTCTTTTACTTCTCACCCAAATTCCATTTTGAAAAGACATCTAAGAAGAAAACTTCATAATGACAGCACCTAAACCAAGGATCCAAGCACAAAAGAATGTGGGAGGAAATGAGCCACTAAACAAAAAAAAAAGATACAGTGGAAGTAGTAAATAACTTAATAAAAAGAAATTAGAGAGGGAGGTACTCGGAATAACTATGATGATGTAATTATCATGATGTAATCAGAAGAGTTATTTGAAGAAAGTTTATTTGAAAAAAGAACTAGATGATGAGTGAAACCAAAATTTTAGCCCAAAGTTTACGGTAGGGGAAAGAAAGTCATGTTTGATAGGCCATGTTCGAAATGTGATCCTATAGACATAGTATCTCTCCTAAAACTGAAGAAGAAAAAAAAGATAGAGCCCATTCCTGCGTTTTGGGTAGATACGTCATTGCCAGGACACAAATTCAATAAACTAGTGTTTGTATCAGTACATTTTTAGTTCTATTTTCACTGAAAGAAGACTGCTTATTATTAAATTAAACAAATACTTACTAAGAAACGATGATATGCAAAGAATGGTGCTGGATGATGGGAGATGTACAAAATTTAGACAATACATAGTTTCTGCCCTCATTGCACTTAGTTCTAAAAGAAGCCTATCTATAATATAAAAAAAAAAGTAATATATGACAAAGTTTCTCAGAAAGTTACAAATGTGCTGTGGAGTGTCCCTGAGAAAGTGCAACGGGGAAAATTTTAGGAAAGACATCAAGAAGAAGAGGCCATTTGAGTTAGGCATTTTAAAATGGATAAGAATTCAATGGTTGAAAAAGACAGAAAGAAAAGTTGTAGTTTTGTGGAATATTCAGAAAACTAGTTTAGAGTATGTGGAGGAACTTAATTTTTAAAAATAGAAAACTAGGGTGTTGCATTATTGGAGAGGTTCTTAAATACCCAGCAGAAAAATTTTAAACTATGTTCCACAGGCAACAGGGAATCACAGCTGATTTCTGAGCATAAATGTAGTATAAATAAGATTAGTCAAGGCAGCTACATCAGCAAAAATTCACTAGTCATTGCTACCCTCAGTTATTATCCTTGTTAAATGACAAATTTTTAACCACAAATAACTAATTTTTAAAAATTGAATTGCCAAAAAAAAAGGCTAAATTTTATCAAGACTACTTGATTGAAATAGTACCAAACTAGCTTCCTATATTGGAATTTGGAAGCAGAAGTGAAAGTCGAAAAGGCCATGTAGCTATACAGTTGTGAAGATCAAATAAATATTTGTAAAGTGCCTAGCACATAGTAAGTATTATATAATGCTAACTATGTTGGGGAAATTTTAAAATTATTATTAAATGGTTGCTAAGAGATAGGTATCTGGACTCACCTTCCCGGAATGCTCCATCACAACTTCCTGGGTTTGACCTCCTTCCCTAGAACCAGGAGGCTGGGGGAAATTGGGACTGAATGCCATGAGATCATTCTTAGTCACCCCATCCCAGGAATACACGTTCTGCCTCTGCTGCTGAGAATAAGACAAGCTCCCAACCTCACCGGAGCATACCAGCGTGGGCTTCCCAGGACCACACACATCCTTCGGGGGCGCAGAGCATCGAAGAGCCACATAAAGTAACAGACTCAGCACGAATAAACTAGACACCGAGCAGATGGCTATGATCAGATAAACATTCACATCCATCAGCGCTGTCTCCTTTCCCATGCCAGTCTTTCCCAGGACACCAGAAGCACTAGATGAAGTTTTGAACGTCTGCCCGTTCTCCACCAGTGACAGACTCAAAGTTGCTGTGGCTGACAGCACAGGCTTTCCGTGGTCCTTCACTAATACCAATAGGATCTGCCTGGATGCATCCGAATCCTCTAGGGCCCGCGTGGTGCTAATCTCGCCGGTGTACAGACCCACACGGAAAGGGCTGCGCCCAACACCTACCTCTGTCATCAGCTCATAAGACAGCCAGGCATTGTATCCTGAATCCGCATCCACAGCCCGGATCTTCGCCACTACGTGGCCCACGGCGACAGACTGTGACACCAGCTCTGTCACTGGGCTAATGCCAGCATGAGGCGGCAGTACAGCCGGCGCGTTGTCATTCTCGTCCAGCACGAACACCTGCAGGCTCACATTACTGCTCAGTGGAGGGAAGCCCGAATCCCGGGCGTTCACCTGGAACTGCAGCAACTCCAGTTCCTCGTGGTCCAGAGGCTGCAAGGCGTACACTTTCCCGCTCTCCGAGTGCACAGACATGTAGCTAGACAGAGGACGCTCCCAAACCTGCCGCTCTACTAGTGAGTAAGACACCCGTGCATTCTCTTGTGCATCTGGGTCCGATGCAGACACAGTAAAGATGTGACAGCCCGGTGGGTTGTTCTCCTTTACGAACACCGTGTACACAGGTTGCTCGAAGGAAGGCGCGTTGTCGTTTACGTCGCCAATTCCCACAGAAACACTGGCGGTGGCCCAAAGCGCTGGCGTCCCACCGTCCCTCGCAGTCACTACTAGCTCATAGGCCGATATGCTCTCACGGTCAACAGGACTGTCCAGCACCAACGAATAATAATTCCTGAAGGTGGACACCAGAGTGAAGGGCCCCGGGGGCGACAGTGAACAAGTCACTTGTCCGTTGGCTCCCGAATCTCGATCAAAAACACTAATGAGGGCGATGACTGTACCTGGCAGGGCGTCCTCCGGGACTGGCAGAGACAAGGAAGTCACAGACACCTGGGGAGCGTTGTCGTTAACGTCTAGTAACTTCACCATAACTTTGCAATGGCCAGTTAACGGAAAAGAACTTCTATCAACAGCCTCAACCTTGATTTCATATAAATTACACTCTTCATAATCCAGATTTCCGTTTACTCTTATTTCTCCTGTATTACTGTCGATGATAAATTTCGATCTTACATTGGCTAGAACAAGACTTCCAAAGTGATATAGTATTTCCTTATTTACTCCTTCATCTGCATCAGAGGCGTTCAGTCTGATCACTAGCGTCCCATTAGGAATATTTTCGAATAATCTAACATTGTAGATGGATTTATCGAATGCTGGGGCATTATCATTTGCGTCCAACACGGTAATCAGCAGCTGTGCTGTTCCCGTTAGTTCTGGTTTGCCTTGATCTGTGGCCGTCAATAATAAGTTGTGCTCAGGAGTTTCTTCTCTATCTAAAGATTTCTTCAAAACTAACTCTAAGGATTTAGTCTCTCCCTCATTTGTATTTATATCCAAAGTAAAATATTCACTCCCTGACAGCTTGTATAACAATTCTGCGTTGGCTCCGATATCCGCATCAGACGCGCCCTCTAGTGGGAATCTAGAATCTACAGGCCTGGATTCTAAAATAAATAATTTTTGTTGCTTAACCAAGAATACAGGCGGATTGTCATTAATATCCTTGATCTCCACCTCCACATGGAAAACCTGCAGCGGTTTCTCCACGATCACCTCCAGGTGGATGCTACAAACAGGGCTGCGGCCGCACAGCTCCTCCCGATCGATCCGCGAATTCACAAACAAAATGCCATTCTGCGCATTTACCTCCAAGTAGTCTCTGCGATCCTTGGACACCACCCGGAACAGCCTCGACACCAGCTCCCCCACCTCCAGACCCAGGTCCTGCGCGATGCGACCCACGAACGTACCGTGTTTCGCTTCTTCCGGCACCGAGTAATGGACCTGGCCTCTCCCCACCTTCCAGGATGTGTGCAGTAGAAATAAGAGCAGCAACTGCTGGGCTCCCAGAACGCCTCCCCAGGAAAACGCCATCGCAAAACCTTTCTCTCCAGATTCATAAATCACTGGTTCATGATTCACAACTTCAAGAATTCCTTCGGAAACTACCTTCTCTTTAAATTCAGTTTTCTTGGCTTGTTATCTTCGTTGAACGTTGCCGTTCGTTCTGAATCAGCCATTGAATGAGGTTGTTTCTATTCGGATGAGAAACACGGTTCATCCTTTGTTAGAAAATCCACCTTGTGGAGGACAGCGACATCATGTGGCTCAATATGTAAGTATAATCATGATTAATGTAGAGTTATTGAATTTCTTTCATTAACTTCTTTTAGGTCCCATTGCCTTCATTTCCTTTATGTTCCTTTGTTCATTTCAAGAATCCTTTCAAGGTCTCATATTTTGTTAATATAAGTCTACTTAGCCTCTAAATATGGTCTTCTTTTGTAAATTGCTCTTCCAGGCAAATGTTGTTTTAAATGCAAATCTCGGTAAAAAAAAAATATAATTATGTAGTTTTCACTTATTTGTACTTTCAAGTTTCCAAACTACATATACGAGACTAATGAAATTGTCTTTCCTGCATGGATTCTTTGAATTATCATTATTGTTGGATGTGTATTTCACGGAATGAAGGTTTTTTTAGTCCTTATTCTTCCAGGGCTTAGCACAGTGCTTGACATACATAGTATAGTAGGCTCTTAAGATATAAATGCTAGTTGACTGACTTTTTTCAATCACACTACACATTTCCATTTGTGTGGGAAATATCCTTTTATAACGCAAAAGCTCAACATTTCAAGATATTACTGTAAATTTGAAAATCTGTAGACAGCCTCAATTTGTCTACATACTGTCTTAGCTTATTGATCATTAGAGACACTATCTCTGATCTCTGCAAATTGCTGTTTAGTAGTTTTGTTCCTCTCTTATGTCCTTCTTCATGCCTCTTATTCAAGATGGTAATTGTTGTTCCCATACTATAGGCTACAATGTTAGGTAGCATTACTAAATTCAAAAGAATATTTCATTTTCTGCTATCTGTCCCTTCCATGAGGAAAGAGAACTTCTTCATTCCCTTACTAAGCAGACAGAAATGGTAACTGAGAAATAATTTAACCTACTACTTCTTAGAATTACTTTCATCTTTGTCAAAAATTCATCTACTCCTTTATACACACAAAGTTCATCCCCTTATTTTGAAATCTATCCATTAGTTTACTCAATACCAAGGTTATCACCCTTAAAGGAAAAATAATTCTTTAGGCACTCTAAGTGCTTGTTGGTCCAAGATATTCCAATTCAGGCTTGAATTATTGAAATGGAGAAAATCTAAGATCTCTCTTGTCCAAAAGATAAGTATATTTTTGCCTTGTACTTTAAAAGAACATTTGGTTCTATCTATAACTGAAGTTATATAATTTTCTTGTGTGTTTAATATCTGCTAAGTTCTAACATTAACCATGAATCCAAACAAAATAAGATCATGTATGTAAAGAATGGAGCAAACCTTGTAATACCATATAAACGTGAATTATAATTATTATTGTGTTGGTGGTGGTAGTGGTGTTATAAACTTGTGCAGAGAGTTATAACTGAATTGTTTTTTAATCACTAACTAATTAAAACTGTATCAACAATATTCTGAATAAAAAGCAGGCAGGAAATTCAAACCCAAACCAAAGTCTATGGAAGCAACTAAGTTCCATAAGGGGAAACATTCATGACTTCAAAGGTCAAACTCATTCTTTTGGATTTTCTTGGAAAAGGTTGTAGTAGCTATGTGACACAATGGATAGAGCATTATGAAGCTCTAAAATCTGACTTCAGACATTTATTCACTGTGAGACCTTTGGAAAGTCATTTAATTTGTTTGCCTTGGTTTTCTCATCTGTAAAATGGAGATACTAATAGCATCTTCTTCCTAGAGTTGTTGTGATAGTAAGGGGAAATAATATATGTAAAGTGCTTAGAACAGTACCTTAGCACGTAGTAAGTACCATATAAATATTAACTATTATTATTTATTTCTAAGTCTCCACTGAAAATTGGCCCCGTTGTGGGCTTGAATTATTTCTTCCTGTAAGAAGTATAGAAAAGTGGTAAGTTATAAAAATCAACTCAAATTAGTGATAAAAGAAGTCACTAACTCCAGTTCTACTCGAAGTATTGTGATTACTCATCTTCCAAGTAATTAAATCTACAAAGAATCAAATTTAGAACTGAAAATATCAGGGGTCATTTAGTCCTCCTATTGCATTCAAGAAAACTGAGCCTCAGAGGACGTATTTCGACATTATATTATTATATTAGCATCTGCTAGGCAGTAATCAGGATAGAATAATTTTCAAGGAATATAAATTGAAGATATAGTAAACATGAATATAGAAGTGATGTGCTCAAGAGTATACAAAATAGAGTGGGTTGTCACATTATTTTCCATCCAAAAATATGAAATATATACATTGCCTCAGCGATCTCAGGAATCATATATGTCTCTGTACTTAATGAAAGCAAGTGTCTACTGCAGTTTGAAGGAAAAAACACTTTACTAATGCAGAACCAGAGCAAGATATTTGAAGAGAAGTTTTGTCTTCATCATTTCATATTCTCTTTCCCGTACTTTTTCTCCCCTAAACACTGTATCACTTTCACCCTGGAAGTTGGTGATCTGATACTGACTGCTGATCCGATAAAGTCAAATTATACAATAATTGTTGTTACAATATTGACAGTGCTGGCATAAATTTACTCTACTTACAAACATTTACATTTTCTAAGATTTCCAGAATGGGCAATACTTAATATAAACATATGAATTGCTACTTGTGTAATTTGATTTATTGTATATATTCAAGTGGGAGTCACATTCTGAAGCAGAGAGTTTCTAAATACTCCTCACATCACACAACCTAAGCAACTTCATATTTGACCTGTGTCCAAAACCAGACTAGAGGAAGTGTATCTCCAAAGGTAATAACAAGTAGATTATGGACTTTGCAGTCTTGGACCAAGACAGGTTAGATGAAACAGAATAAGGCCTGAGAGATATGAAAGGCTGTGATGAGTAACCTCAAGATCTCAGAAAACACTGGAGTCTGTTTAAAGATAATGAAAAACAAAGGCTAAAGATAAGTTTATCTTGGTTTCTGCAGATCCCAAAATGTGTTCATATCTTCACTCAAATATTTTGAGGTTTGGGGGGAGTTTTGTTTGCCTGTTTACTAAAGTTAACTAGAGTTGTTACCTCATGTTCTACTTTCCCTTTACTTTTCTATAGGCTACTCTGATTTTTGTTTCATTGGTTTTTAGTCAAACTGCCTCAAAAAGTGTTTTGAACTTAATCTACAGCATGTTATAACAGAATTGAAGAATTAATTGAACTAAAAAATTATTCATTAAGTTAGAATCAAGAAGAGGCTCATAAATACCAAAGAGAATTTAAGATGCTCGTACATACATACGATTTCATGCACCATATATAGAAAAGAGATACTGTAATCTCTACGGTGAATGTTATGGCTAAAAATGTAATGGATTGTAGAAGACTGTCTGTGAAGCCATCTCGTCCCTTTTCCAGATTTACTTCTGCATACCCTTGGTAGGACTATGTACTTTTTCTCAAAATTCAACTCTCTCCTTTCATTGCAGAGATAGGGAACTATGGATGTGATGTGATGTTGCATATACTATCAGATACCTTCAATCTGGGTTACTTTTGCTCAACTGGTTTTTTTCTTTTATTTTTAATATGCATTACAAGGAATGGTTCATTAAGGAAGGGAAAGGAAAATATGTTTAGAAATAAATGTGATATAAAAATAATAGGCACAGTTTAAAACTTCTTTTTTAAAAAAAAGACTACAAGTAAGAAGGCAGGTAAATAGAGCAACAATAATACATATCTTCTTGATTGTTTGGGGATTATGGGAATGAATTGGAGAGAAGTATATAGTTTGCAATATTTGTCATTTTTTTTATATTATCTTTTTTCTCTAAGATATCTTGAAATTCAGTCTGTCAAAATGCTGTCAATTTCAGCATCAGTTCTCTCCATATGTATGTTTTTCTGTTACATCAGTTGTCTAGGAATTGATCTTCCTATTGACCCCAGATATACATACAAAATGCTTTACATAAATTATCTCATCTAATCAGAACAAGCCCTGTGAGACAGATTTTTTTCATAGCATATTGAGTACTGAGGTTTAGATTCCAAATTTAGGAGATCCACTGCCATTGATAAAGAAAATATGCTGTTATGGAGATGCTAATGGTTTGGGGATGCTAAATGGTTAATCCCTAACCAGATGAGTTTCCCCAAGTCACTGGAGGAAATCATGGTATATAATGATCTATTAAATAATGATTATGATCTATCCAAGTCTTCCTTTATTCAGACTTTAAGGGGTTTCATTATGACTTGTAAAGAGTGTGAAACCTTGAGTGGCTTCACATGCCAAATGATCCATTTGCAGATTAAAAAGGATTTGAACCTGGGCGTGGCCCATTCTCATCTGGTAAAGATTTACTGCTCCATTTGCTAGAATTATAGGGCAATTAGCCATTGTTTGACTGAAAGATAGGCCACACCTTGCTCAGCAAGCATTTTTCTCTAGAAGTTAAGACTGGAGTAATTTCTTTAGTAAAGCCAATCATCTCTGACAACCAAAAAGAAAACTATAGATGAAGGAGGCAACCAGCTCTTGAGAGAAAATTATTCTTTTCCTTTGCTCTTCTCTTCCAGAATGAAGGAATCGCTCTCTCTTCCCTGCCCTCATGGTGTTTCTTAACAGATCAAGTTGTTCAGTAGAAGAACTGTGCCCAACAGAGAATTAGGTATAGAGAGATCAGAGGGAAAGTCAAGTTCAACTACAGAAAGTAGATCCAGGGAGCTCACCTGAGTTACCTGCTCTATACACATAGGGAGCAACAAGAGGACACAATGTAAAGAAAAAAGACTTTAAGGCCTGTAAATGTTAGAAGCTTGAGCTGCTTTGATGAAAAATAGTCCCTATATGTGTCTTCCTACCAGCATACTTAGTGTTTATGGCTACATTTCCCTCTGGCACTGTGTTTACCTGGGAGAGAGTTTGCCCCACATTTATGGGGAAGATGGCTTATTACTCTTCTTCATGCTATTCTGATTATTAAATGTGAGCTGGCAAAGGACTGTGAGGTATATTTATAGGAGTGTGTTTCTATAAAGTTCTTTTAACCTTGGAGAAGTCAGTCCCTCAAAGCACCCAACCTCTGAGTTGTTTGGGTAATCCAGAAGAGGTCCTACACTAACAAATAAACTCTGTTTTACATAATATTTGTTATCCAACTTCCAGTTTCATATAAAAATATGCTTGGTAAGATACAGCTTACTATCTCCAGCCAAGGTTTTTAAAAGGCCCATTTTATCTCTCACTGTTTGGGGAGGCAATTCGGCAGTAATCATCTTCCTTAATGGGCTTCAAATTAGTTTCTACTTTAAAATGATGTTTTCCATGCTTGACAACACTGCTTGGTAATAAGATTCTGTTCCTTAGATTGCATGGCTAATGGATTCCAGAGACCTCTATGTGATGACTGCTTTACATCAGTTAAATTTCTCTCATGGTAATAGTTATTATCTATATTTTTTATCGATTTACTAGGTTTCAGAAGTCAGATTTCATTTGAATAAATCAGATAACCCCTTTTTTCATTGCAAACAGTATCTTTTCCCTTATCTTTCTTCCTTCTTGCATGAAATAATTTGTTATGATTGTGAACATAAAATTGCTTTGGAAATGACTTCAAGAGAGTAATCAATGATCCTGTTTGTTAAAACAGAATCCTATCTCTGATATATGAAAGTTGAGGGACTTTAAGCAAGTCATTTAACCTCTCATTGCCCTAGGTAAATTATACACAAGTTGGAGATCTGCATACCTGAGGGGAGATTCCCTTTTCCATTGAAATCACAGATCTAGAGTAAAGCAAATGGACAATCAATTTCATTTTTTTAGAGCTCGCCTTTTCCAGTTACTGCTCACTTTCTCCTTGCAGAGAATCTTCATAAGAGTCTACAAAATATTGGCCTTTTTTATTTCTTAACCCTGAAATATTTTATCCAAAATATTTTGGCTAATCTCCCCAGTTCTTCCCCCTGTTTCTGTCTCTCTCTTCTCTTCTCTTCTCTTCTTTCTCTCTCTCTCTCTCTCTCTCTCTCTCTCTCTCTCTCTCTCTCTCTCTCTTTCTCTCTCTCTCTCTCTCTCTCTCTCTCTCTCTCTCTCTCTCTCTCTCTCTCTCTCTCTCTCTCTCTTTCTCTCTCTCTCTCTCTCCCCCTCCCCAGGAGAGTCCTGTCTCATCTCCCTCTCTCTTCTCCTTTTATCATTTCCTTTCCTTCTTTTTCTCTCTCTCTCTCTCCCTCTTCCTCTCCTCTTTAACTCTGTCTCTGTCTCTCTCTCTCTGACTCTGTTTCTCTGTCTTTTTCTCTGTGTCTGTGTGTGTGTCCCTCTCCCAGAAATATTTATCAAGCTGTCAATGAAATGCACTACAACAAATGCTGGTGCATAAACTTCACTGTGATCTTTCTGGTTTCCATTTTACCAAACATCTTAAGAAGTTAAGGAAAACTGAGTGAAGTTTTCAGTTAACAGATCATCTATCCAAGAAAAGGGTAAGAGAAAAATAGGAAAATTTCCTGAGGATTTGTGATACCAGATGCCTGATATACATTCCTTTAGTCAAAGGAGCAACTACTGTAAAGTGAGAGTAATAACCACATGCAGAAAAGCTTAAGTGATAGAGTGGCATTGGTAGGTTAGCCTTCGACAACTGAATTGTTTTATTTTACCAAGAATAAAGCCTTGCTTCTTCTATCCAAGATTTCGAAGAAACTCCATTTCAGGAACTAATGAGTTCATACACAAGTAAAGAATGCCACTAAAGCTACTTTCATTTGTTCAGCAAGAAATTCCACAAGTGAAAATAATTTTATCCTCTGACATGGGATCCTCCTTTAAAATTGAATAAGAGTATGTAATGTTCTTGCTACCAAGAATGCTTGTGATGCATCTCAGTTACTGCAGGTTTTCATCCAAAACTTCACCAGAATTAACTATAGAGAAAGGAATTCTGAAAGTATCAGATGCAGATACAGGATGATTTACAATATGTTAGATGCTAAGTAAGTTTTAAAATACTTTTGCCTCACAGAGCAGAGTGGCTATTACTAGGAGTTAAATTCCCACTGAGCAATTCATAAATATAAAGAAATACAAAGGTCAAATCTGGTAACAACTAACCAACATAGAAGATTTTCCCAAGGAAATCCTATTTCAGGAAACATTAGATGTGAAGCAAGTCACTAGGCAGAGTGCTCTGCCAGGAGAATGCTTAATGATTGACTTTATAAAAAAAAATACATTTTAAAAGATACACTAAGAATAATTTTCCCTATCAAAATTATAAAAGCTATTAAAAATGTTCAATGAGAAAACTTTAAAAATGCATTAAAATTACTCAAGAGAATTATTTATAGCAAATACTTTATAATTAAAATTTAAGTTGACTGGTTTTTCTGTACTATATTCTTCCTTACTGAATGGGGAGTAGTTTGACATACTAGAGTTGTGAGGAAAGAATGAGATAATAAACATAAAGTACTTAGCAAACCTTTAAGTCCTGTATACATTAGCTATTATTCATTGTAAACAAATGTAAATAAAAATATCACCGAATGTTCCAAAATTAAAACAAAGAGAAATTAGCTACTTGGTGTCCCAGGGAAAGTTTTCCGAAATAACAAGTTTAATTTAAGGCGCAACGGATGGAAGGGAATAAACAAATGAAGAAAACGGGGCCAAAAGACGCAAATAGTTTTGAGAGAAATAGCTCCTATGATTAAACATAAAGATGAATAATCTATAAGAAATTCTAGCACCCACCTTAGCAGAATGATCCTGCCCCACTACCTGCTGCTCCGCACTGTCTGCTGGGCCAGAACACGGAGGGAGGTTTGGGCTGAAGGCCATAAGGTCACTTTTGGCACCTCCCTCTCCAGAGCAAGCCTTCTGCCGTCGCTGCTGGGAATAGGACCAGCTTCCAAGAGCACTGGAGCACACCAGCGTGGGCTTCCCGGGCCCATAAACACCCTGTTGGGGAGTCGAACACCGTAATGCTACGTACAGCAAAAGACTCAGAACCAGCAGGCTGGATACTGAACAGATGGCGATTATTAGATAAACATTCACATCCAGCGCCATTGACTCCTTCCCTGCGCTAGCCACTGACCTGGACACACCAGAGGAAGCCTTTAGCGCCTGCCCGCTCTCCACAACAGATACGCTCAGAGTGGCAGTGGCTGACAGAGGGGGCTCCCCGTGGTCTTTTACCAGCACCAGCAATATCTGCCTCGGGCCATCTGCCTCCTCCAGGACTCGAGTAGTGCTGATCTCTCCGGTGTAAAGACCCACTCGGAAAGGGCTGCGCCCAACACCCATCTCTGGCAGCTGCTCATAAGACAGCCACGCATTGTACCCTGAATCCGCATCCACAGCCCGGATCTTCGCCACCACGTGGCCCACAGCTGCTGACTGTGACACTAGCTCGGTTACCGGACTAACTCCAGCGTGAGGCGGCAGCACAACCGGCGCATTGTCGTTCTCGTCCAGGACAAATACCTGCAGACTCACGTTGCTGCCCAGAGGAGGAAAGCCCGCGTCTCGAGCGCTCACCTGGAACTGCAGCAGCTCCAGCTCTTCGTGATCCAAGGGCTGCAAGGCGTACACTTTGCCGCTCTCCGAGTGCACAGACACGTAGCTCGACAACGGACGCTCCCCAATCCGTCGTTCCACTAGCGAGTAAGACACCAGAGCATTCTCTTGTGTATCTAGATCCAAGGCGGACACTGTGAAAATGTGACAGCCCGGCGGGTTGTTCTCCTTCACGAACACTGTATATATAGGTTGCTCGAAGGCAGGTGAATTGTCATTCACGTCGGCAATGGCTACGGACACGCTGGCAGTGACCCAAAGGGCTGGCGACCCTCCATCCTTCGCTGTCACCACTAACTCGTAAGCCGACACACTCTCGCGGTCCACAGAACCTTCTAGTACCAGCGAGTAGTAATTTCTGAAGGTGGACACCAGCGTAAAAGGTCCTGGGGGTGACAGAGAGCAAGTTACCTGCCCATTGGCGCCAGAGTCTCTGTCTGACACGCTGATGAGAGCGATGACTGTGCCTGACGGAGAGTCTTCTGGGACAGGGAGCGACAGTGACTTCACTACCACTTCGGGAGCATTATCGTTAGTGTCCATAACTTCGACCAAGATCGTGCAGTGACCCACCATCTTGGGAATTCCTTTATCGGTCGCCTCTACCTGGATTTGATATGATTTACTTTCTTCGAAGTCTATTTGTCCAATCACTCTGATGTCTCCATCCATCGGATCTATTGAGAATTTAGATAGTACATTTGCCGGGACATCACTCTCAAACGAGTACATAATTTGACTGTTTGTTCCTTCGTCCTTATCTGAGGCTGTTACTTTTATCAGTTTTGTGCCGTTTAACGAATTTTCTGCTAATCTAACTTTGTAGACTTTTTTGTCAAATTTTGGGGCATTATCGTTCGCATCTAATACTGTGACCTGTAGCTGAACTGTCCCAGTAAATTCTGGTTTTCCCCCGTCAGTGGCTGTAAGCAGTAAGTGAAGTTCGGGAGTTTCTTCTCTGTCTAGAAGTTTCTTTAATACTAATCCGAGAGGTTTAATTTGCTCATCATTGTTTTGTATATCTAGAGTGAAAAAATCATTGGGGCTTAGCCTATAGGTGAGAACAGCATTCACTCCAATATCTGCATCCGATGCGCCCTCTAGTGGAAACCTAGAGTCTAGTGGGCTGGATTCAAAAATAAACAGGTTCTTTTGTGATAAGGAGAACACAGGCGGGTTGTCATTAATGTCCTTGATCTCCACCTCCACATGGAAAACTTGCAGCGGTTTCTCCACAATCACCTCCAGATGGATGCTACAAACTGGACTGCGCCCGCATAGCTTTTCACGGTCAATCCGCGAATTCACAAACAAAATGCCATTCTGCACATTTACCTCCAGGTAGTCCCTATGGTCGGAAGATACCATCCGAAACAGCCTAGAAACCAGCTCCCCGACCTCCAGACCCAAATCCGGCGCGATGCGACCCACGAACGTACCGTGCTTCGCTTCCTCTGTCACCGAGTAGTGGACCTGGCCGCTCCCCACCCGCCAGGCTGAGTAGAGGAGAAGACAGTGCAAAAGCCTCAGGCCGCCTCGCCCGGAAAATCCCATGGCAAATTCTTTCTTCTGGAGTTATGTAACCTATTTATGACTCGAAATGAGCATCATCTTTGGGAATGCTCTGTGAATGTTTAAATCCAATTTTTTTTTCCTTTCTGGTCCCTTTCGTTTTCTCTGAAGCACCTACTGAATAAGCTTCTTTCTACACTGGGGAGAAAGTGGTTTTTCTTTGTTTAAAAATCCACTTTGCGGTGTATGGCGACATCATGTGGTTCAATTTGTAAGTACTATCGCGATTTATTTGCTGCAGGTTTCATTTCTTCAGTCTTCTTGGGTTTTCTATTCATTTTCGTTGTCTTTAAAATATGCTTTTGTTTATCTAATATGTCAAGCAGATCTCTTGAAATTGTCGTTTCATCTTACAATGTTATTTTCATACAAGATTCAAGAAAATATTATAATTTTCTTCTCATACATGAAAAGTTTCATCATATGCATACAAGATAGATAATTTTGTACTGGAAAATAATTATTATTCTATTGTAGTATTTCATCGGTTTCTGTTAGTTTTTATATTCCACTTATTTGCTATCAACTTTTAGCCATTTGAATGGAAAATGCCCTTCCTTGACATATCAGTCAGATTTCACCTTTATTTCCTTAAACCCAGGCCTTCCTGATTTCACAGCCAACTTTCTCTTGACTAAGTCACATTTCCTCCCACTTGCTCTAGAAAGTTGCTATTGTAAAAATAAAAATGTCCTTTATCCCCTATATTGCCTCAGCTAGGGTTGAAAAAATGCTTATTCCTTTTCTATAAAGAAATTATAGTCAGAATGAATTATATATGATTATACCTCACAGGGGAAGTAAGAGTCACATTTTCCCTAAGAAGAATAAATTTAGAGACTATAATTCAATTCGTTTTTCTTCTACATCTTCAAACAAAAAAGACTATCATTTTTATTTGAAACACATAAAATCTCATTTAATGGGTGATAATATCTCTTAAAAGGTGTCTTAGCCTAACAATACTTATGGAACAAAATTTATGGCACCTGAATTTCTCTAGTTCTCAGCTACTTAAGCTGAGAAAATTTGAAATTGTCCTCTTCCCCTGGATATGTGGTAAGTAAATCCCCTCTGCCCAAGATTAGCACTTCCTCTGCAGCTTATAGTCTTAGAGTTCTGAGAAGTACTGAGAAATTAAATGATCTGCCCTGTATTATGAAACTTTGCATGTGCAAGACTTGAACCCAGGCCTTCTTGATTATAAGGTCAAAACTGCCTCCCATAATGTAGGGGAAAAAAATCCTTGAAGGTATATTAAAAGGATATATAAAAGCCAAATCTAGCCAGAAATAGTCATTGCAATCACTCCTCAAGAGAAGAGAACTTTCTCTCTATCTGCCTATCTCTGCATAGAATTGGAGATGAAACCCACTGGGGCTTGAAGAAAAAGTCACATTACTAACAGAGGCACAGGATATCACTACCATAAGGAAAATCCTGAAATGAGTGAAATTTATCTTTGGCACCTACAACACCCCCTTTTTTGCCTTCCTCCATGGGTTTTAGAGTCCTGGTACTGCCTTACAATCTTCTGAAATTGAAGATAAAATTATAAATGACTTTTATATCGTTCTTCCTTATTTAAAAAGCTTTTTTCCCTTTGTAAGATCATACATAAGTTTAGAGGTACAAAACTTTGGAAGTTATTTAGTCAACTAACTTATTTTATAGATTAGAAGCCCAAACAAAGTGGCTTGACCAAGTTTACACAGGAAGAAAGTCACAGATCTAGCTTTCAAAAGCAGGTTCTCTAATTCCAAAGCCATCATTTCTTGCTCTGCAATAGAATTCATCCCTTAGCTTAGTTTAGTCTCACAATAATCCTGGGGGGTAAGAAGTACAAATTTTATTTTTGCTACATTATGGATAAGAGAAATCAAGTAATTTACATGAGATTACAAAACTAGTTATTTCACAAAGTTCAACTCAAATCATTTAATTCCTTATCCAATGCTCTTTCCTCTAAATCCCATTGGTGATTTACTATAACCCTAGCCAGATTCCTTTGGTAGCACACTCCTTGACCAAACAGAAGATATGTAGTATCAGGACCTTGAGCCTACTCAGTGATGTACAATTCTATTTTAAGCATAAATAATGTTCAATTATATTTTCAAATGTACTTTCAATGTTTCTCTTTAAAAATGTAGATACTTCTAAGTAAGGTCATACATTTCCATGATAGCTTGATGTGTAATGAACCAACAGTCACTTATGTGAGGGTTTACCCCTTACGTAAGGCCTGTACTGGTGGTGGAGAAACTGATTGTAATGGTATCAAATGGATGTGTTATCTAACTCAAGGGAATTGCCAGGCTTGTGAGAAATCAGAGATTTGGGGCCCTGGATAGCTACAAATTTCTCTGCTCAAATATGTTCTTTCTCATCTGCTGCTTCTTTCATATGTCCTATTGAGTCCCAACATAATGGCATCTGAATCTGAGTCAGTTATCAATTCCTTTTACTTGTTACTTGATCTAATTACCTTAGGTCTAATGTTCCCTGAAAAGAAGTATTTAGTTCTGTAATCTGTTGCACCATGGACTGTCACAGTCAGAGACTGTTCAATTCTTTTCTAAAATCAGTCTTAGAGGAAACCTTCTGTACAAATGTTAAACCCCACACTACTCTTGGTCACATAGGATGCTATATGGAATAGAGACTTAATATATCCTCAGTGAATAACTTAACCAAAATTTTATTTCTACCATCGTTTGTATTTTTTAAGTACAGTAGAATTTGTCTCAATCATCACAAATGTATCATTAAATTTTATAATTAATTTCATTACAATCTGACTCATCTTCATTTCAGCTATTTGTGATTCTAGTTTCTAGTCCAAGTCTATTCTTTTTATCCTTAACATGCATGAAATAAGCAAGGATCTCTTTCTTAATATGAGATATGTTCTAAAGGTGGAGGCTGAGAATTTGTGTTAGGCTTCTCTTGTTTAAGTCTCATCTGTTCTACAAATTTTATTGCCTTGTTTTAAATATGCCACAATATTCATCTGCACCTGGAACAAATCTACCTCAGGGATGTCTGTTTGACACTCAGGAAAATACTCCCAATCAGCACTAGGCTTCCTCTTCTTTTTATTTTAGATAAATTCCATGAAATTTTCCCTGAGATCTTGTGACATAAAGTGTTTGAAAACACCAGAATTTGAATTTCAAAGAAATTAGTATATTGAATACCAAGCAAAAGTTAATAATTATTTACTAAAAAGCATGAATGATAGAGTGGTATTGTGAGTTTCTCTTATAGAAATTGAATAGATATGCATTACTAAGAATAAAAACTCTCCACTGATTTTCACAATTCTAAAGACAAGTCATCATCTTCAGGATCTCATTTTCTGAAATTACATATGCCTGTGTGAATATCATATATATTCAGCTGTCATAAGATCTTATTGATGTCCAGTCTGAGGGTTTTTTCTGTCAAATGCTTCTCTGGATCCTTTTGCTAAAGGAGATGTATCCCCACTCTAAAAGTTGTGGAGCAGACTTGGATTAGACTGCAACTTGGGTGGTAATGAGAGATGGAGGTGGAGATAATGCAAGTGTGAGGAGTGGACCATGGGCTAGGCTTCTCTTTGCTAAAACCATCTGGTCCCATGCCTGAAATGGACATTGGATGCCTCAGCTACTGTTCCAACAGGTTGTAACTTCCCAAGAAGTCCTTTGCCTCTGCCAAGGAACGGTCATTGGGCTGCCTTGCTCCACTAGTACTGGCTTTCAAAAACCAACTAAAGATGGTTGAAGAGAATAATCTTTGTACTACAAAGCCCAAAAATTTCATATTTCCACCAAAACAAGTTTTTTGACTTACAGAAATGACATTAAGCTCCCTTAGGCCTATGCTTCATGTATACTGGAGGTTCCTCTAATTTTTGTTTAGTTGAGTGTTAATCAGATACTACCTTCTAAAATCTTTTGAACCCAACCAACGAAAGAACTTATAAAATACATGAATGAGATGGGAGGGAAAAAAATCCAGTAAAACTCAAAATTCCATAAACCTGTAACTGATAGAGCAACAAGGAACTCAAAGAATTGGATGAAAAGTCATAAAGCAACTCAGAGCTTTTTACCATGGACATAGTAGAATTACCTCACAAAGTAGTTGCGAAGATCAATTTCCATAATGTATACAAAATATTTTGCAAACCTTAAAATGATATATAAATGCTGGCTAGCTATAACACGGACGATTAGTTGTCTGCTTTATAAAGTATTATTCACAGTGGCTATGTAATGCTATTAAGACAAAGCAACTACATATTTTTAAAGATTATTAACCAGACATTGATTTTGCCCATGGAAGAAATGGAATGAACTCAAGAACAATCAAAATGAGTACTTAAACAACCAAAAAGACAACATTATTCACACTAATGATACACATGGTACAAAATAATTATATGGGTGTTTTGGTTTGGTTTGATTTTTTTTGTAGTAAAGAGACGTAATGAGAACAAGCCGAAGTAAGAAATCAACGGAAATGTGTAATCATTTTCATGCTTTTCTAAGTAAAAGATGAATGAAAACATTGACGCATGAAGGGGCAGACTTAAGAGGAAGGGAAATGTGAAGGAGAAGAAGATAAAGGAGAAGATAGAAGAGGAAAGAGGATCTTTTTTAAGGAGTGCTATCAGGGCACATAAGAAGTGGAAAGTATAATTTGAAGAGAGAAAAATAAAAATTTTAAAGTAAGAATATGGAATCACAAATATTGTCAACTGTTTCTCGGAAAACAACAATTTGCACTTAAGAAAAATAAAAATACATAATCAATAGTTACCCACCTTCCCTGAGCTATCCAAGTCAGCCTCCTGCTTCTGGCCTCTTTCCCCAGAAACAGGACACGGAGGGAGATTGGGGCTGAAGGCCATGAGATCGTTCTTGGCCGCTCCTTCTCCAGAGCACACCTGCCGCCTTTGCTGAGAATAAGACCAACTCCCCATTTCACTGGAGCACACCAATGTGGGCTTGCCGGGCCCATACGAGGCCTCTGGAGGCGAGGAGCACCTAAGT
>CM053769.1:396583097-396628372 GCA_028658325.1 Potorous gilbertii
GCAGGCTTCCCGCCGTCCCTCGCAGTCACCACAAGCTCGTAGGACGGCACTCTCTCGCGGTCCACAGAACCCTCCAGCACCAGTGAGTAGTAATTGCGGAAGGTGGACACCAGCGTGAAGGGCCCAGGGGGTGACAGTGAGCAAGTCACCTGCCCATTGGCACCAGAGTCTCGGTCAGACACCCGGATTGAGGCAATGACTGTCCCTGAAGGGGCATCCTCTCTGACTGGCAGCGACAACGACGTCACTGCGATGTTGGGGGTGTTATCATTGGTGTCCAGGACTTCCACCAGGACTGTGCAATGACCAATCATTGAAGGAGTCCCTTTGTCTGTCGCATCAACTCGAATTTCATAGGAATTAACATCTTCAAAATCCAAATGGCCTTGAATTGAAATTTCTCCTGTATCTGAATTTATATGAAACTTATCTTTAATCATAGGTGGAGAGAGACTGTTGAAAGAGTATAAAATCTCCCGATTGATGCCCTCGTCCGCATCGGAGGCATTCAGCCTGATCATTAAGGTTCCACTGGCTGCATTTTCTAGTATCTTCACTTCGTATTCGGATCGTTCAAAAGTGGGGGCGTTATCATTCACATCCAGGACAGTGATGAGCAGTTGCACTGTGCCCGTGAGTTCAGGTTTGCCCCCATCTGTGGCCGTCAGTATTAAGTGATGTTCAGGAATTTCCTCTCTGTCTAGCGACTTTTTAAGCACAAGTTCAACCAGTTTACTTTGGTCATTTTTTGATCTTACTTCCAGAATAAAGTAATCATTGGTGCTGAGCCTGTAAGTTAGTAAGGCATTAGAGCCAATATCTGGGTCAGAGGCTCCCTCTAGAGGAAATCTAGAGTCCGGCAACCTGAATTCAGGAATAAATAGCTTTTGTTCGTTCACTGGGAACACTGGCGAGTTATCGTTAATGTCTTTGATCTCCACCTCCACATGGAAAACCTGCAGTGGTTTGTCCACGATCACCTCCAGGTGGATGCTACAAACCGAGTTGCGACCGCACAGCTCCTCCCGATCAATGCGCGAATTCACAAACAAAATGCCATTCTGCACATTTACCTCCAAGTAGTCCCTGCGACCCTTGGACACCAACCGGAACAGTCTCGACACCAGCTCCCCGACCTCCAGACCCAGGTCCTGCGCGATTCGTCCCACGAACGTACCGTGTTTCGCTTCTTCCGGCACCGAGTAATGGACCTGGCCGCTCCCCACCTCCCAGGATATGTGCAGCAGAAACAAGAGCAGCAACTGCTGGGCTCCCAGGACGCCTCCCCAGGAAAACACCATCGCAAACACTCTTCGCTTTATTCCGAAGGGTTGCTCAAATGTTGGAATAAGGGTGAATATGGGTATCCCCAGTGAATATGGGTTTCTCCAGTCTTATTCTGCAGCATCCTCCATTGCTTTGCATCATTTGACAACAAAAACGGAGCCTCTTTCCAAGACTCGAGAGTGTTTAGCCATATTCTGTGGTAGACAGCGACATCATGTGGCACCAAAGCGTAAGTCACATATTTTCTTTATGGTGTAAAAGCATTATTGCCCAGCATTTAATTTTGTTTCACAAACCTTTTTTTCATTTTCCGAGTTTTGAGAGCTCTTGCTGCACAGTACTTCAGTTTTCTCCGTGGGGAAAAACAGAATACTTGCATTGTGACTGCTTCTGCTGCTTAACTATGAGGGAAATTCTATTTTGATTCTTTTATATCCTTAAATTGGTTTTAAATATTCAAAAATAAGTTTATTGTAACAAGGAAGGAAAATGAGCTTAGTACTTGCTGCTGTAGAAGTGGAAAATTTGCGTATTTTCGAACACTAAACAGGAACTCTAAAAGAGTACTGGATGGAAGAGTCCAAAGAGTTGGAAGACTTGGCTCTGAAGGCTACTTACTGTGATCTGGAGCAAATTCCCCTCTCAGAGTCCGTTTCTTCACATGTTAATTGGGGATAATAATGCTTGTTAAGTGAGGAAATACCTTTGTGAATCTCCAAGTATTTTAAGAATGTGAATAATGTAATCTTGCATTGTAAGATATTTATGATGCACTTTTAAATAATCAGTCAATGAATATTAAGTGGTCCTGTGTGCCAGGCATTATGCTAAGCACTTACGATACAATGAAAGAGAAAACACAGCCTCTCCTGTCAAGAAGCACACAGTCTATTGAAGGAGACCACATGCCAAAAACTACTTATGAACAGTTTATATTCAAGATAAATTGAAAATAATTAACGAAAGGAAGGCACTAGAATGAGGAAGATTTGGCATGATTTCTAATAGAAGTTGGGATTTTAGACTTGTAGGATAACTAGAGGAAATGCCCAGGATCATGAGGGAATGTCTTGCTTGAGGGACAGCAAGGAAACCAAAGTCATTGGATTACTGAGTATTGGGGTGGGAAGGATTATGTAAGATTTAAGATGACTAGAAAAGTAGAAGGATAATTTATCAAGGGCTTTGTATACTAAACAAAGGATTTTGTACTCAATTCTTCAGGTTGTAGTGAACCACTGGAGTTTTCTAAGTGTGTCATGGTCAGACCTACCCTTAAAGATAATCACTTTGACAGTTGAGTGAAGGATGAGGCAAAAGACTCATTGCAGGCAGGTCTATCAAGTAGATAGATACCTTCGTGATTGTATCATGTCATGTCCTATGAAGTTTTAGAGTTTTCTCCCTTTTTTCAAATCTATCTACCCTTATTACTTCTTAAGAAAAAAGAGAAACATAATTATAGAGGAATTAGATTTAGTGACTCCTGCTGCTCTGAGCTGCCCATTTTAACAAATAATATTTCTGGAATAATGCCATGAGTACAAACATATTGCAGATTCTGAGTCTCAGAAATTCTAATTTAGTGTTCTCATAAAATTAAGAGTTGTCCAACATATTGGCAGTTGAAGAAAACCCCTATGCCTTCAAAATCATTAGTGTTATTAAGCATCAACATTTGTTCCATCCAAATAAGGAATTATAAGGAATTAGAGAGTCTTAGAGAAAGTTGACACATACAACACATGAGAAATTGAAGTAATAATCCTGACCAATCATTAGACTCTTATTGACAATCTAATCTGTACTCGACACCAAAAAGAAATGTGCCTGATCTGGTAAAATGGCCAATATCCCTTGACCATCATAGAGATAATATCTGAATTAATTCTTTTCGAAATAGGAGGTAGATTCAGTATCAACTTAAATTAACCATTTAAACAGAAGAATTCTCTTGAAAGCAATAAGAGTTTCTATTTTTTCTAAAAATAATTTACTAAAGGTCTTCTTGTGAAGTTTGTCAATTCTGACCAATACAATTACTCTTCAAAAATATTAACAAGATATTCTTTCATTCTTAGATGATTACACTTACAAAAGACCAGAAAAGATGCCCCTGCAGTCAAAACTAAGAGCACAAAATATTATTATTGCTATGACGTCAGGGAGGTGATGCCTTTGAATTGGATTTAAGTGAGAGAGAGCAGCCTCACTTTCTCCTCCTGGGTTCAATGGCCAGATAATGATCAGGACAGCTGGAGATGGCCTTTTCAACCTAAGGTCTTTATCAGCTTCAATGAGTAATACTATTAACAGCGCAAATGCTAGACAGAGTGCTTACATTTACAACCTGATCCCCACCTACCTTTCCACTCTTATTACATTTTACTTCTCTCTACACTCTGACACTATCAATCACTCTTCTTCTCCTTCATACTCTCTTCCCTCTGAATTTTCATGACACTGAATCTTTTCTGGTTCTGTTCCAACCTATCTGAATGCTGCTTCTCAGTCTCCTTTGCTAGATCTTCATCCAAGTCACAAAATGAATGAGAAGAAATATCTCACTGGATTCAAACTGATTGAAGTGAAGCAGCTAATATCGTTTTAAAGAGAATAATCAGGAGATGTATGAATGCCAAATATGAAGTTTCTAGTCTGAAGAAGAAAGACACACATGATAGTGTAGTGTTGGAAATTTGATACTGAAAATCTAAAGTTCAGAAGAAATGAAAGGACATGATTTCAATACTGCCCAAGGGTAGGTAACAATTAAGAAATAGATTCTGGAAACAATATTTTATCCAGGTAAAATATTGATTTTTGTCCTTCATATTTTCATAGAAGAGGCCTGGTGACAACACTAACAAATCCACTTTTGCCAGCTGTTCTTAAGCACCTGTCATCCAAAAAGCACTACATGCAATAATGAAGAGATTTAAAGCTTAGACTAGGTATTATCCCTGAGTGCATGGTATTTAGGTGATCACTATAATATGCAAAAAATGCAGATACATTTTAAAGTATGTTTTGGACACAGTTAACAGACTGTTATTTGGAAGTCGGGGGAAAAGGTGGTGACTTTCATGTGAAAAAAGGGAAAGCTTCTTGATAGAGGTGAGTTTTGGTCAAGAAGATCAAGGGAATCATGGTGGGGGGAATGAAGGGAGGCCATCTAGCAATCAAGCTTTATCACAAAGTGGTAGTCATCATAACAATATGATACTGGCTAAGAAACAGGGTGGTAGATAAGAGGAATAAATTAAGTACACAATACACAGTAATTGACCACATTAATCTAAAGTTTCATAAACCCAAAGATCTAAGCTTTGGGGGCATGAATTCACTACTTGACAAAAATTCCTGGGAAAACTGGAAAGCAGTTTGGCAGAAAGTAGGCATAAACCAACATCTCAGGTAAAAATAGTCATATGATTTAAACATCAGGTGATGTCATAAGCAAATTGAAGGAGCTTGGGAGATTTGACTAATCATATATATATATGGATAAGGGAACATTTTATGACCAAATAAGAGACAGATGGATAGAAAGAGAGAGAGAGAGAGAGAGAGAGAGAGAGAGAGAGGATGGAAAGTATAATGGATTGTGATTATATGAAATTAAGAAGTGTTTATACAAACAGAACCAATGCAGCCAATATTAGAAGGAAAGGAGAAAACTGGAGAGGGGAGGGGGGAATTTCTACAGCAAGTTTATCGGATAAAGACTTCATTTCTCAACTATATAGGGAACTCAGTCAAATTTATAAAAATAAAAACCATTTTTAATTGGAAAATGGTCAAAGAATATGAACAGATAGTTTTCAGAAGAAGAAATCAAAGTTATAGTCACATGACATATAGTCAAATTATTATTGATTAGAGAAATGCAAATTAAATCAATTCTAAGTACTACCTCACACCTATAAGATTGGCTACTGTGACGGAAAAGGAAAATGACAAATGCTGGAGTGTATGTGGAAAAATAGATACACTAATGCACTATTAGTGGAGTTATAAACTAGTCCCATCATTGTGAAAACTTTGGAAATATAACCAAAGGGATATAAACTTTGAATATTTTGTCCCAGCAATACCTCTTCTAGGTCTGTATCCCAAAGAGATTAAAGAAAAAAGGGAAAGACTTACACGAAAAAAAATTTAGCATCTCTTTTTGGGGTAGCAAAGAATTGGAAAATGAAGGAATGCCCATTGGGGTATGACTAAAGAAGTTATAGTATATGATTGATAGAATTCTACTGTGCTATAAGAAATTATGAAGAGGATAGTTTCAGAAAAACCTCGGAAATGGTTTATGAATTAACACAGCGTGAAGTGAGCAAAACCAGGAAATAACTATACAGAATAACAGCAATATCAAAATGATGATAAACTGTGGAAGTCTTAGTTACTCTCATCAGTACAGTGATCCAACACAATTCTAAAGGATTAATGGTGGAATTTACCTCCAGAGAGAGAACTCATGAACTCTCTGAACATGAAGGTAAATTGAAGTATAATTTTTCACTTTATCTTTCTTTTCTTGCAACATTGCTAATATGGAAATAAGTTTTGCATGGTTTCACATGTATAATGTATATCACACAGTTTTCCCTCTCTATGGATTGAATCAGGGTTGGAGGGAAGGATCGACTTTGGAACTCAAAATTATTTTTTTTAAATTAATGCTATTTTTAAAAAGTAAAGAAAGAGATCGGTTTCAATTGAGTAGTAATTCAACAGCCAAAGAGGGAAAGGAAATATATTACAATATGAAACCAAACACAATAAGACTAAAAATATCTGAAGGAATGTTTAGAGGACAAAGTATTCTGTCTTGCCGAAGAACAAAGTGTGTAGAGAGAAGTAAATATGACATAAGTATTAAGTTAGAATAACTGCTGACTTCCATAGGACCTTGAGTGACAATTAAATAAGTTGAAACTCTGTAGAAATACAATAGATCCCCTAAAGATCCGGGGAATGGCGTGAAATTCTATCACTTGTTCTATGTGTAAGGAAGTTCAGTCAAGTAGCTTTTGAAAACACACATTGACTAATATATTAATCTTTGTTCCATGCAACAGTATCTTACTTGACACATGTATGTATAACGAATTTTTAAATATTGCAATACTGAAAATGAAGTTTAATGTTAGCAAAATTAGATGTTAAGGCAATATGAGATGTCGCTTATCTTTTAAAAAGGAATTTAAGTACATGGGATAATTTTCTAAATATATGAATCAACATAAAAGATGTTTTCAAAAGTAGAAATTCACACTCACGTTCCCCGAGTTCTGCATGTGCTCTGCCTGTTCTCCGACGTGAGAACTTGGACACGGTGGAAGATTCGGGCTGAAGGCCATGAGGTCGTTCTTGGCAGCACCCTCCCCTGAGCAAATCTTCTGTCTTTGCTGATGGGAATAAGACCAACTCCCTACAGTATTAGAACACATCTCAGTGGACTTCCCAGGCCCATAAAAGCCCTGTCGGGGCGTGGAGCATCGAAGTGCCACATATAACAGCAGACTCAACACCAACAGGCTGGACACCGAGCAGATGGCAATGATCAAATAGACATTCACATCCACCAGGGCCTTCTGCCCTACACTAGTTTTTGCCAGATCCCCGGAAGACAGAGAAGAACCTTTAAATTCTTTCCCAGTCTCTACCAATGACACAATCACGGTTGCAGTGGCCTTCAATGTGGGCTCTCCATGATCTTTCACCAACACAAGGAGTGTCTGCTTCGGTCCATCAGACTCATCCAGGGCTCGAGTAGTACTGATTTCCCCAGTGTACAGACCTACTCGGAAAGGGCTGCGTCCAGTGCCAACCTCCGGCAGCAGCTCATAACACAGCCACGCATTGTACCCTGAATCCGCATCCACAGCCCGGATCTTCGCCACCACATGGCCTGCAGCAACGGACTGTGACACCACTTCGGTCACTGGGCTAAAGCCAGAGTGAGGAGGCAGCACAACCGGCGCGTTGTCGTTCTCGTCCAGCACGAACACCTGCAGGCTCACGTTGCTGCTCAATGGAGGGAAGCCCCCATCTCGAGCGCTCACCTGGAACTGCAGCAGCTCCAGCTCCTCGTGGTCCAGGGTTTGCAAGGCGTACACTTTGCCGCTCTCGGAGTGCACGGACAAGTAGCTCGACAGAGGACGTTCCCCCACCCGCCGCTCCACTAGGGAGTAGGACACCAGCGCGTTCTCCTGAGCATCAGGGTCTGATGCAGACACTGTGAAGATGTGACTTCCTGGCGGGTTGTTCTCTTTCACGAACAAGGTGTACAACTGCTGGTCGAACGCAGGCGCGTTGTCGTTAACGTCAGCGATACCCACAGACACACTGGCAGTGGCCCAAAGCACTGGAGAACCGCCGTCCCTCGCTGTCACCACCAGATCATAGGCCGGCATGCTCTCGCGGTCCACGGAGCTCTCCAGCACCAGCGAGTAGTAATTCCTGAAAGTGGACACCAACGTGAAGGGCGAGGGGGGTGACATCGAGCAAGTCACCTGTCCATTAGCACCAGAGTCACGGTCGGCCACACTAATGAGAGCGATGACTGTTCCTGGAGGAGCATCCTCTCTGACAGGAATTGACAGCGATGTCACCGCCAATTCAGGGGCATTATCATTGGCGTCCATGACATCCACTCGGATAGTACAGTGTCCGACCATGGGCAGGTTCCCTTTATCTGTTGCGTCAACTCGAAATTTATATGAATTTACTTCTTCGAAGTCCAAATTTCTTTGAACTGTAAGTTCTCCTGTATCTGAATTTATATGAAACTTATCTTTAATCACAGCTGGAGAGAGACTATTAAAAGAGTATAAAATCTCCCGATTGGTGCCCTCGTCCGCATCGGAGGCACTCAGTCTGATCACTAAGGTTCCACTGGCTGCATTTTCTAATATCTTCACTTCGTATTCGGATCGTTCAAAAGTGGGGGCGTTATCGTTCACATCCAGGACAGTGATGAGCAGCTGCACTGTGCCCGTGAGTTCAGGTTTGCCCCCATCTGTGGCTGTCAGTATTAAGTGATGTTCAGAAACTTCCTCTCTATCTAGAGTTTTTTTCAGCACTAGCTCAACCAATTTGTCTTGATCGTTCTTTGATTTTACATCTAGAATGAAGTAATCATTGATGCTGAGTGAGTACGTAAGCAAGGCGTTAATCCCAATATCTGGATCGGACGCACCCTCTAGCGGAAACCTGGAGTCTGACAACCTGGATTCTGGAATAAACAGCTTTTGTTCCTTCACTGAGAACAAGGGTGGGTTGTCATTAATATCCTTGATCTCCACCTCCACATGGAAAACCTGCAGAGGCTTGTCCACAATCACCTCCAGGTGCATACTACAAGCTGAGTTTTGACCGCACAGCTCCTCCCGGTCGATCCGCGAATTCACGAACAAGATTCCATTCTGCACATTTACCTCTAAGTAATCCCTGAGACCCTTGGACACTACCCGAAACAACCTGGACACCAGCTCCCCGACCTCCAGACCCAAGTCCTGCGCGATTCGCCCCACAAACGTACCGTGTTTCGCTTCCTCCGGCACCGAATAACGGACCTGGCCTCTCCCCACACCGCAGGCAGCATAAAGCATAAATGAAAACAATAGAAGCCGGTTTCCCAGGCTGCCTGCCCAGGAAAAAAACATCGCAAATCCTCCGTGGAATTGTTCCAGTCAATGAATCATCTTTAGAGAGCAAAGGTAAATTTTGCTCTCCGATTCTTTCAAACCCATTCTATTGCATCCGCCATCATGCAGCATCGCCGATTGAATAGATCTAATATTTAATGTGAAGCTTGGCCCTTTGTGGGGAGATCATTTCATGGTAGACAGCGACATCATGTGGCTGATACTAACCGGCACACAGTTTCAATTCAGTAATTCTCATTATGATATTTGCAATAGACAATAATATCTGTAATCTATTTCCCCATATTTGAACCTCTATTGAAGCATAAGGCCATTATTCTCACGATTTCAGAAAGCAACATTATCCTTTTCATTGTTTTCTACTACCTGATGTAGAAGTAGTGGAGTCTTTGTTCACTAGAAAAATTCAAATCCACAAATATTTAAGTGGTTATGTGCAAAAGGACTGTGCTAAATTCATATAATACTCAAAGGGTTTAAACAATAAGAGATCTTCAATATATATGGTACACGGTACAATATGGTAGGGAAGGAGGAACATCCAAAGTGTCTAAGCAATGTGAGGACAGAGGGAAAACATATTTTCACCTTTCTCTATGTGATTTTAAAGATATTGATAATAAATGAGTTGCAATCAGTAAGAATAATGAATTCAGTCGTTTAAAAGTGTATATACAAGAAATGTGTATGTCTCAGAACGCTAGGAAAAAGTAAGAGAGGAAAGAAGCAGTGCCGAAGGAAGTATCTTGAGTTGATGATTTTCTGGACTCACTAGACCCTATTGTCTTGCCTCTCTATAGTCTTTCTTTTGGTAATATTCCTACGGATTGAATTATCTGAACACACTTGACTCCCAAATCTACAATTCAGCTATAATGACTCTCTTGAGTTCCAGCCCTACATTTTCAAGCGACTGTTGAATGTCTTCTGTCTGTAGTTTTGGCAGAATGTGAAGGACAGCCTAAAAACCTTTTACTCTATTGTGGATGGAAAATAAGGATCAAAGAAGGGATTGTAGTATTTCTCACAACAGATTTGACAGAGATAACACACAATTTCAGAAAAGCAGAATTAATCAAACCTTACTTTCCTTCAGTTTTCTCTACCAACAAGAACCAGTTTTGGACTGGAATATACAGCATTAAAATGGTTAATAGGGAGTGAAAACATGATAAAAAAGGAAATAACAAGAAACCATCCAAATGCAAATGATCAGTTCAAGTCACCTGGCCTTTGTGAACTGAATCTCATGTTATTGAAAGAACTGACAATTTTGATTATAGAGCTACTTGCAGTGATCTTGGAAAGATCATGAAGAACGAGAGATATGTCACAGAATTGGAGAATGTTGCCCTGATTTTTTTTAAATGGCAGTACAATGAAGTCTTCAAAATATTAGCTGATGAACATGACTTCAATGTCTGGTAAGGATTTAGAATATATTATTAAGGAAATAGTCTATATCTAGAAATGAAAGTGTCAATTATTTAGAGCCATCATGATTTACAGACTAATTTACATCCATTTTTGACAAGGTTATTAGACTTTAAGATAGGATAATTGGTTAGGCATAGCTTGACTAGATTACTGTAAAAACATTAAACAGAATTTCTCATGCTATCCCAACTGAGAAGATGAAGCAATGTGGACAAGTCAATAGTACAGTTGGGTAAATTGAGAATTGGCTCCATGACTAGATGTCAACAATAGCCAATTATGGTTTAGTATCAATTTGGACTTATGTCTCTGGTGGGGAAGCTTTGGTGACCTATTCTCGGTTCTGTTTAACATTTTCATCAATGACTAGGATGGCACGCTTATCAGATTTTCAGAAGATATAAATCTGAAATGAATGGTTAATGCATTTTATGAAAATGTATAGCTCCAAGCAGATGTACAGGATAGGAAAATAGATTGAGTTAGTTAGATGGCATTTAACAGAGATTATTGAACAGCCCTACATTTGTATTTTTTAAATGAGCTTTACAAAGATAAAAAGACATCAGTAACAGTTTTCACGAACAAGGTCTGACAATTCTGTTCAAGTTTGAAAAGATGAGTCAACAATGCCATACAAGAGTGAATAAAGCTAAGTAAATTATAGATTGCATTCAGAAATTGGTGTCAATAACACTGAAATTAAGGCCTATACTCTCCTCGTTAGAAAATAGAAATTAAGGCCTATACTCTCCTCATTAGAAAATATCTGTAATACAGTGTTCAGCTCCCAAGGTCATATTTTAGGAAGAATAATAATAAAACAGAGAGCATCCAGAGACATGTGATTGACTACCATTGGTAATGTACTGGAGAGTCTGCAATTTAAGGCTTGTTTTAATGAATTAAGAAAGAAGAGAAGAGAAAACTTAAGGGGAAAACATGAAGCTATCTTTAAGTACCTGAAGGACTTCCATGGTGAAAAGGGATCAAATTTCTTGACCTCACAGGCAGTCCCAGAAATAGAAGCAATAATTGGAAATTACTGAAAGAAATGTTTATACTTTTTGTAAGGAAAACCATCCCCAAAAGTCCATCTTTACAAAAATAGAATATATTGTCTGGGGAGGTAATGGGTTGCCCCTCAGTCAGGACGTGAAAGTGAAGAGTGGATGATCACATTTTTTTGTGGTGATATAGAAGGGATTCTTGATGAGGTTCAGGTGAAAACAGAAGTCATACTTCAAGAATAGGAAAAGATAGAAGGATTTTACCATCCAATATTTTCAACAATGAAAATATTCTTCAAAACAGAAAGATTTTTCTGAATAGTATTTGTTAAAAGGATTCCCAAAAGAATAAAGTCCTCTATATGCTCCTGTTTTCTGAAGACATTCTGCTGGTTGCATCAAGCCACAGAAAGAAGGTCCCTCCACAAAATCTACAGCCACCCAAAGCAGATTGGTCTAACAGTCCATGAAGGAAAAATGAGAGCCAAACCAACCCTAGACAGGCAGTTTAACTAACAGCTTCCAGTATTAATCAGTTTTGTGAACAATGAAACTATGAACTAAGACAAGGATTAAATAGAAATAAGGGAATAGAGGGATAAGATGAATTGTATTTGTGAAACTGCACGATTCCAAGCTGCTCCCCAACACAAAAAGCCATTCTTTTAATGACAACATTTGACGAGTGATGCTGTAAATCAGTAAATACGACAATCTCTGAAAAATAAAAATTGCCACTTTTCCAAAGATCAATAGAAAGATACACCATAGACATCAACAGATTGCATATGCTTTTCATGCAAACTACAAGTGTCCTCCAGAAAATATATTATCGGAAAAATTGACTGGCTATTCAAGTCAATAAGTATTTATTAAGTGCTTACTATGTGCCAAGCATTGTGCTAAGCACTTGAAATACAATATAAGAAGAAAGACAGTCTCTGCTCTCAAGGAGCTTACTTCCTAATAAAGGAAGACATACATAAAAGGAAGTTGAAAAGTCTTGGGGGTTGGGTGGGGAAAGGGGCAAGTACCCCAGATCATGGTGGAAATATATACATGTACGAAAGCTGAGCAGTAACCGGTAGAAAGACCACATTCTATACTGATATTCATAAAATTTACAAAGATTTAGATAAATGACTTCCCTATGCTGAGTAGAGATTCTCTTTGGAGGATTTGTGAGAAGACATATGTAAGAAGAGCAAAGCTTGAAGTGTAAATGAGTTGCGAAATGTAACACTGAAGGGAATACACAGATTGACCTAATCACTAGAATAATAAATTATATTTATTTTAACATTCTATTAAGTTTTTTCTCCACATATGTTATATACATTTAAGTTTGAAAATGATGAAATAACGATTCTGTCATTTGATACTTATATTCTGACAGGCAAATAAATGAGCCCCATGAGGGTGGCTAGACCTGAGGGCAAGAAAAATGAGTCATTAGTAAATATGACTACAGAAAAGTAACTAATATGGCTTGCTAATAAGGGGGGGAAAATGGAGCAGAAACTAGTAACTGGTGCTAGAGCCAAATTCAGTTGAGTGGGGGTGAGGAAGATGAAAATGAAAGGGGCAACAGGCCCCCTCCAGGAGAGAAAAATCATTGGCACAGTCTTCTAAGCATTGGGACAAAGCCCTAATCATCCACACTCTATTTTCCACCCACTCATTCATGTCTTTGACTCACAAAATACCTCAAGATAAATTTTGGGACTAAAGTTTGTGGGCTAGATAAGAAAGGCATTTGATGGAGTGGTGCTGCAAATTTAATACATCAACTAACTCTCTCCTAAAGCAAAAAGTGAAAACCATAGTTAAGATAAGATAAGATAAAAGAGTGTGGAATGAAAATCAGTAAAGAATGTAGTTTATCAAGGGAAAGAGGAGTATAGGTTGAAATGATTGTGACATTCAGACAAAAAGCATAGGAGGCATGAATTACTTGGGCCTCCTATGTTCAAGTGTGACTGTACCCTATATTTGTGCCCACTCCTCCTAGATATCTGTAGTAAAGTGAGTTTCCTATTTGGGGGGAAAAGTGGGAAGAGGAGAGAAGGGAGGTGTTTTGTAGCTACTATAATATCTCAGTAGATACCTTTGTTTTGAGTTTATTTGAATATTCGATTAGGTGCACTGGTGAGGGCTTTGGAAGCCAAAGTATGTGTGTGAACCCTGGAAAGTAGTCCATCCACTGAAGAGTAAGCCTGCAAATTTTTAAGGGTCAATTTGGGGGAGAGAGATAGTTCCTAGAGGAGGGTACACAATTTTTAAAAGCATATGGTTTATCCAAGTGGAACTTTTACTTCTGGTACACGTCAATACATCTTTTCTTGGAAAAATGAAGTCAGTATTTCAAAGGACTAAAACTATCCCCAAGAGGAAAACTTGAGTATTGTTCATTTTTATTCAAATACCGTTTATATCTCTAGCAAATCCTGCTGTCACAAAGGGAAATTTAATGTAACAAATATTTGTGAAATGGGGGGTGAAACTTCTGGGGGGAGAAATAGAAAATATTTGTGGGAATATTTCAAATTTCTTTAAAATTGTTAATAAAGACTATCTCAGACATAGAAATCAAGACTTACTTTCCCAGGTTCTGGGACCGTCTCCTGTTGCTGACCTCCGTCTCCCAAACAAGGAGGGAAGTTAGGGCTGAAGGCCATTAGGTCCCTCTTAGTGGCACCCTCTCCAGAGCAAATCTTCGGCTGCCGCCGCTGAGAATAAGATAAGCTTCCTACATCACTCGAACACACCACAGTACGCTTTCTTGGACAGTAGAGGCCCTCCAGAGGCGCAGAGCCCCGTATTGCCGCATAGAACAGCAAACTCAGCACCAACAAACTGGAAACCGAACAGATAGCAATGATCAGATACACGTTGATATCCACCAGAGGTGCCTCTTTTCTAACCCCCTCCTTCACTTTTGCATGGGCCTCACTAGACTTCTTCAGGGTTTGTCCACTTGCCCCCAGAGATATCATCACAGTAGCTGTGGCAGACAGCACAGGATCCCCGTGATCCTTCACCAATACCAGCAGCATCTGCCTCGGCCCATCAAACTCTTCCAAGGCCCGCGTGGTGCTTATTTCGCCAGTATACAGACCCACTCGAAAAGGGCTGCGACCCTCGCCCACCTCCGACAGGAACTCGTAGGAGAGCCACGCGTTGTAGCCAGAATCTGCATCCACAGCTCGAATCTTCGCC
Organism: Potorous gilbertii; assembly: GCA_028658325.1. Taxonomy (NCBI): domain Eukaryota; kingdom Metazoa; phylum Chordata; class Mammalia; order Diprotodontia; family Potoroidae; genus Potorous; species Potorous gilbertii. The sequence continues at coordinate 396,597,730 of CM053769.1, forward strand.
ACCACATGGCCTACAGTCACCGACTGAGACACCAGTTCAGTCACTGGGTTAACGCCAGCATGAGGTGGCAGTACTACTGGCGAATTGTCGTTCTCGTCCAGCACAAACACTTGCAGGCTCACGTTGCTGCTCAGAGGAGGGAAGCCTGCATCGCGGGCGTTCACTTGGAACTGCAGCAGCTCCAGCTCCTCGTGGTCCAGAGGCTGCAAAGCGTACACTTTCCCGCTCTCTGAGTGCACAGACACATAGCTCGACAGTGGACGATCCCCAACACGACGTTCTACTAAAGAGTAAAACACCAGAGCGTTCTCCTTCGCATCCGGATCCGACGCTGACACAGTGAAGATGTGACAGCCGGGAGAATTGTTTTCCTTCACGAACACAGTATAAACAGGCTGCTCGAACGTAGGTGCGTTGTCGTTCACATCACCTATGTCCACTGACACTCTGACCGTAGTCCACAGAGCCGGCGTCCCGCCATCCCTGGCTGTTACCACCAGTGCATAGGTAGGCACTGTCTCTCGGTCCACCTGGCCCTCCAGGACCAGCGAGTAGTAATTTCTGAAAGTGGACAACAGAGTGAAGGGCCCAGGAGGTGATAGTGAGCAAATCACCTCTCCGTTAGCGCCAGAGTCACGATCAGACACACTAAGGAGGGCGATGACTGTGCCTGGAGGCTCATCCTCTCTGACCGGAAGTAACAGGGATGTCACCGCAATTTCAGGGGCATTATCGTTGATATCCACAATTTCGACTAGGATTGTACAATGACCAACCATGCGAGGAGTCCCTTTATCAGTCGCCTCTACCTGGAATTCAAATAATTTTGTTTCTTCGAAATCTATATTTCCCGTTATCTTGATCTCACCATTGACTTGATCTATGTGGAACTTGTTCTGTACATTAGGGGAAACATCATTAGTGAATGAATACATAATTTCCCCGTTTAATCCTTCATCCAAATCTGAGGCATTAATTTTGGTCACTAATGTCCCATTTGGTATATTTTCGAATAATCTCACTTTATAAACTGCCCTCTCAAACTCCGGGGTATTGTCATTCACATCCAGCACTGTGATAAGCAATTGAGTGGTACCAGTGAGCTCAGGTTTTCCTCCGTCAGTGGCAGTCAGTAATAAATGATGCTCAGTGATTTCCTCTCTATCTAAAACTTTTTTCAAAACAAGCTTAAGAGAATTCATTTTCTCATCCTTTTTCTTTACATCCAAAGTGAAATATTCGTTAGGATTGAGGCTATAGGTCAGCAAAGCATTCTCGCCAATATCCACATCCAATGCTCCCTCTAGTGGAAACTTCGAATCTAGTGGGCTGGATTCAGAAATAAACAGATTCTTTTGTCTTACGGAGAACACCGGCGGGTTGTCATTAATGTCCTTGATCTCCACCTCCACATGAAAAACCTGCAGCGGTTTCTCCACGATCACCTCCAGGTGAATGCTACAAACTGGGCTAGGGCCACACAGATTCTCCCGATCGATCCGCGAATTCACAAACAAAATGCCATTCTGCACATTTACATCCAGGTAGTCCCTGCGGCCTTTGGACATTACCCGGAAAAGCCTCGACACCAGCTCCCCGACCTCCAGGCCCAGGTCCTGCGCGATTCGCCCCACGAACGTACCGTGTTTTGCTTCCTCCAGCACCGAGTAATGGACCTGACCGCTCCCCACCTCCCAAGCTGTGTGAAGCAGAAGCGAGAACAGCAGATGCTGGGAACCCAGGAGGCCTCTAGATTTAGAAACCATCTCAAATGCCTTTTTTCTGCCCTTGGACTAACGACCTATCTCCCATAAATCTATACGATTACTTACGATTCCTTAAATCTAAATCTCAGACAATCCCTCTTCTGAGGTGGCAAAGAAAAGGAGTGTCTGTTCTCCCAGTCAGGAAAATCGGTGTTTTTCTGTGTCTAGAAAGATTCCTGGTGTACAGCGACACTTTGTGGATTAATATGTAAGTGAGATCTGTCTTTATTTCCATTACGCTCTATAACTTAAAGTCTTACTAAAAACTTAACATTAAAAAGCAATGAGACCAGCTAATTTTATTTAGGAAATATTTACATTTAAATTAATATCAATAAAAACTCCATTACAATTTTTCAATCTTTTCCTCTAAGTTTTCATCATTTCTTGTCCATTTATTCCTCTAATATAGTCACAGTTAACCTGTACTTCACTCTACCAGTTACTTTCTAGTTTTTCAATTGTCTTTTCCTGTGATGAGTTGAATTATCTTGTATAGCCCTCCTAATGCTTTCTCCTAGTCATTGAAGACTATATTATGTCAATATATTTTGGGGGGAAATCTACATATTTATTTACTGACTAAATATTCAGTTGGGTTGGTTATTGTAACCTCTAATCAATGTGTCCAGAAAAAACTTTCTTCATTTTCAAGACAATAGATTTTTTTTTGAGGCAGTGATTCCTTTGAGATCATGTTACATTTTCTTGAAATATTGAGATCAAAGGATTTAGAGCTAGAGAGCACTTACCTTAGTCTCATCCCTTATCTTACAGGTTCTGGGGTGCCAAAGAGATTGTTATTTCCCATGATTACAAAGATAATAAGTGGAAGATCAAGAATTTTAATTCAAATTCAGAAATCTTTTCACTATACCATGATAAGTAGTGTAAGTAGGAATAGAGAGAAAAAGACAGATATAACAGATGTTGAGGAAATATTATCAACAGGATCTAGTAACCAATGGGATATGAGGAGTAATTTAAGAGGGAAGAATAAGAAATATTTCCATGGATTTGAGACGAAGTGATGATGATGTTTCAAAAAGATTAACTGAAATCAGGAAGAGAAAGTAGTGGGGATGAGAATCAAAAATAAAACATTCAGTTTGGGATACATTAAACTCAAGATTGCATGTAAAATATCCAGGTAGAGATGTCATACCATAGAAGGAAATATAATTCTGAAGATCAGAAGAGAGATCTAGGATAAAAAAAATAGATTTGAGAATCATCTGCACTGTGGTAAGATGACCAATGAGAAAGCAGAAAGAGGAAAGAGAAAAGAGGAGATCCCAAGACAGATTATTGGAAACTGGAATGGAAAATGTCCACACTATGAGGACAGGAAAATAATAAGTTTCCATTGAACAAAAAGAGAAAAAAAAGAAAAACAATTGTTTTTCACAATATCTTTTCTTATGCGAAAAATTGGTTCACAAGGAAAAAGAACTCAGAAATGGTGCATTTTCAAGTATGTTGGGGAAGGAGTTAATACTTGATCAATTGAAACCACCTTACACAGCAACTAATGAAATTTCATTAAGGGGGCTGGTAACAGAAAGATGAGGTGTTAATATTTAAATGAAGTAAAAAGATAGGTCCCTGTCCTTTTACGAAGTGTGAAAGAAGTTTCCCTGAAGGAATTTTAAAGGAAGCTTGTTATTGACTGCATAAGGTTGTCCATACCCTTGGTGGCTTTTAAAATCTAAGTCTACCAACACTGTTAAGATCCATGCAGAGAATAAGAGGGAGGAGATTTCCCTCTCATCATTAGCCATGATATCTTACAACAGAGTTACTCATCCAGTTAGAAAAACTGCCCTTGGCAAAGAGAAGTAAAGTAGAGAAGGCAAGAAACAGCTGCAAAGAATAGGATTCGTAGCAACAAGGAAGAAGGGAATCGATCATGGATGCAAGGGGTAGTTAGCACTGTCCGTTGAACTTTCAAGAAGATCAATCCCAGTGAGTCAAACTGAATAATCCACACAGCAGAGATTCTTTGGGGTGGGAGAGTAGGAGGAAGCTGAGTACATTACAAGAAGAGAAATGACATTAAGATGCTGTAGAACAATAATTAGGAGTTACTTTGGATACATGGGTTTTCTATATGTGTACCTCACTAAAAAAAGTGTACTCCAAGTTTGTGCCCAATATTTCAGTAAAATGTGCCTCAGGTGAGAAGAGAGCAGTGATTTGTAGTAGTTTCCTACTATGATGCTTGGTAAATGCCTTGTTTTCAGTCAATTGTATCTACTGGTTGTATATTAAAGGTAATTGCACCTGAGAAGGCTCATTTTTAGAATAAGGACCCACAGAGTACCTTTGACCCCAAGGTAACTGTCACCCCTCAAGGAGGTCTAATCTGTGAATGACAGGGGAATGGGAGAGTGTAGGTCCCAGAGTAAAGTAATTAAAACATTTTTTAAAGCCAGGAAGGTATTATGTACTTGACTTCTTCTTGTCTTTTCAATTTTGCTCTTCAACAAACCTCCATTAATCAGTAATAAGCAATTTATTTCATCAATCAATCACATTTGCCTTTTAGATATTTGTATGGATGTGTATTTTTGTATAAAATATCTCATAAATAGTATTTCATATTCATGATCCAGAGGATTAGGATAACAAATGTTTAAACTTAGAACCCTTCTGAATGTCTTAGAATAGGCAGAATTTCCTACTTACAAGACTGAAAGAAATGAAGGGTATTCCAGCAGAGCCATATTAAACCAATTAAACCAATTTGGATTCAAATATCAAGGAATTCTTTGGTTCATAGAGTCTCCCAAAGTATAGATATATGTATATGACTTAGAAATCTATAAGAGTCTCTTTTTGTTATCTGCTACAACCATTAGAAACTAGAAAAGTTTCTTTGAGACCTCAACCATATTGTCACAGGAATACCTATAAAAGATAAAGGATTCCCTCAAATGCTTTGTCATGTAGTTTCACCTTTTTGTTTATCACACTGATTTCAAGACTGAAGTGAAAAATAACTTTAGCATAAGACTTCAAATTTTCATCACACAGAACGTGTGGTAAAAATCAACATTTATTCTTCAATACTTCAAGAACCTGTGGCTTTATCTGTGTGGATGTTTCTTCCACTTATGCAGGTCACAGGCCCTACTTTCTTAATACGTGATTTCATGAGCAACTCAGACTCCTCCCAAAAGTAGCAAAACCTCTTGTGATAATCTTCTGGTTTAGATAAGCTAGACCATTCTTGAAAAAAAGAAAATTCATCCTTTATACTATACTTAAGGCTTTTCCTGCTTGGAATGACCTCAGAACTTGGCTCCTGCTCAGATAGTCCTTGAGAAGTCAATTCGTTTGAATAAAAAAAAGACATGATTTTCTAGTCATAGAATATAGAAATGTAGAAAGTGAGTGACATACATGGGCACCACACAAGATCGCAATGTACTGGGCTAAGTCTTGAAATACAATTAGAAAACAATGCAAGCCAGTATTGGTAAACTAAGTAAAATCAAATGAAAAGAAAATGATTGCTTCTTATGTGTTAGGGATGATCATAAAGGTGAAGAGATAAATGTGACTGACATAACCAAGGAAAACTCAATAGAGGTAAAACTGGAGATATATCTTGAAGAATTGGTAAAAGTTGGATTGGAATAGAGTAGGAAGAGAACTCCAGGAAAGAGAAAGTGTGTTTTCTTTTCACTACTGGAGGAAATTAATATGAATATTCAAGAGGACAGTGAGGGTCCTAAGATTCTTAGAACAGTGAATACACCTACCTAATTTTGAAAAGTCAAATTACTGAGGGACTGTTTTTACTTAGTAGTTCATTTTCCGTTGTTACAAAGGAAAGTGAAGAAGGACTATATTCAGAAGTGAGAGTTATGTAAACATTTAATGCATGAGTAAACCTTTTTCAAAAGTTGAATAGTCAGTGTTATCAGATGTTGCTAGGAAGTCAACTAGAATGAGGGCAAGGAAACCATTTCCACATATGTTAATACGCATAGGTGATGATAAAGAACTATGGTATGCAAAAGATAAACCTGTTATTTTTTTCGTTCCATCAAAGTAATAAACAAGATGTGTTTTAATTGCAATAAGATGTGGAATTTGAAGTTTATATTGTTCATGGACTTATCTGTGATGGATTACATGGAATAATCTATTGTTGGTCAAAGAGATTTATAGGTACCTATGTCATAGCAGTATTGAGAATGAACAGTAAATCATAAATCTCTCATAAAAATAGCACATATATTCAATAGAAATAAATATACTTCAATTCATTGAAGAACTGAAATATGTTACAAATTACATCATTCTTGTGTGGAAATTGTTTTAATATTCTGCCTTTAGAGGTGTCAGCAACTTCTTAATTTTATCTTTTTCAATTACATGTAAAAAATTTTAACATTCATTTTTTTTTTAATTTTGAGTTCCAAATCCTCTCCCTCCCTCCTCTCCCTGTCTTGAAAAGAATTTCATAGACTATTCTTGTGAAATCATGCAAAACATATTTCCATATTAACCAAGTCAACTTCTTAAAAGGAATGATCATTACTAAAAACAATTTCAACTGTAAACTATTACCAAAGTTTTCTTCCACTTGTAGTAATGATGACTTATAGATGTTTGAATAAGTATTTCTCAAGACAGAATTGTATATTTATTTAAATAAAATAATAGCTAACACTTATATATGACTTATATATGCTAAGCAAAATAATCCTATAAAGGTGGTGCTATTATTATCCTCATTTTACAGATGAGGAAACTGAAGCAAACAGCAGGAATGGGGTGGGGGTTGCCCAGAGTCAAACAGTTAGTAAGTTTTTGAATTTGGATTTGAACTCAGGTCTTCCTAATTCCAGGCCCTGCCCTCCAATCACTGTGACACCTAAATAATTTAAATAAAATAAAAATAAGAGCTAGCTATATTAGGATAATATTAGTAGAGGAAAAGGTATATATTGTGAACAAACTGAATACATGCCTTCATGAGCAAGTATCACCCTTTTTCAAAATATTAAGAAAATTACAGTTTTTCACAAAATGCAATTCCATCATAGAGAGCTATATGGGAGGGGGAAAAAAGCAAAATTGACTGGGTAGAGCCGACATTTTTGCACACCAGAAGAAAATGGACCACAGGAATTTGCAAAGGAAATTTTCAGCAACAAGACTCTCCATATAAGACTATTTATTATTTTGCCTCTACTACTGACGATGATCAAACATGTGACATCAACTTGTCAGTCCTTTGAAAAGCACCTTTCCTCAATAACTATAGAACTTCCGAATTAAATTTTATTCTTATAAGACTTCAATTTCAAATTTTTTTATTTTCTTGAAAATATAGAATGCAACTCTGTCCATTATACCTCAAAAAACATATAAATGAATTTTTCAAACGTATCTAGATAACAGCGGAGAAAGATGACCAGTAACATCTACTTTACTCATCAATCATATATAATTTCCAATGCATCATGTTCAAAAATAAGTTAATGAAGGATAATATACAAGTGATAACTGAAAAAGAGTTTTAGAGATGGACTAGTAACCTTTGCAAACAACAGCTATTCTCTTCCTACAAAATGATCCCTCATGACACATTCAGAAAGACACTTCCTAGGTTTGGTGGATGACTAGTTGGATTCAGTAGTGGGTCTTAAATACTTACCTCTTTCATGTTCCTACTAAGGCAAACAGATAGTTTTAGTTATTCCTTCTGGCAGTTGCTACAACTACAGACCTGTAGGTTAAAAACTAAGGACAGTAATAACTCCTTTTCATAGATACACTCATCTTGACCCTATACTCTTGGATTAAGAATAATCTGATGCTCTACTTATGACTGGGGTGACTATAAAACGCATCAGATTGCCTGGTAAGGGTTAAACACGAGAGGGGAAGGCAGAGAGAGAGAGAGAGAGAATATGACTCTCTAACTACACAGGATTGTTCACTACTAATCATCCTACCCTCCCTCTTCTGCCTATGCAAAATATAGATTAGGGCCCAGATTTTGTATAGGAAAGTCCATAAGAAAGAAAAAAACTTTTGTTAAAAACTAAAAACACTTATTCAATCACATGTGTATTGCATGAATATGATTTCAAGCATTAAACATGTGTCTATGATATTCTAAAAATTTAGAATCTGTTGGATAATTAAATAATGTTGTTTACTTTCATCCTACTATTTAGTGTCCTATAGACAGAGACTGAGCCTTTCGCATTCTGAAATGTTCATAAATTCTTAAATGAAAGACACATCACAATAAAGCATTTTCATTTCTCTGTGTAAAGGCAGAATAGACAGAAAGACACTGTAGCTAGAGTTATATAATTTCGGTCCAGTTTCTGGAGTGGTACTTATTGTTTGGAGACCTTAAGCCAGTCACAACTTCTCTGGACCTCATTGTTTTCCACTTTAAAATAAGTGTACGGAACTAGATGAGCTCAAAAATTTCTTCCAGATCTAAATGTATGCACTTTAAATTACAATTAAGGAAGCTGGATTAGGAAATGTTAAGACATGAATTTCTGTATTTTTAAAAAACCTTTGGAAAAATATTTTCTAAATATAACAAATCTTCTAATGAAAACAAAGCAAATATGGTCTTGATTGTTTCTGATCAGCACCACAGTCCTCAATATCAAACCAAGAATAACTATGCAAAAGATATTAAATCTAATGTCTAAATTTTATGTCAAGACTAGGATTTGAGCCTTTAGAATAATATATAAGACCCTTATTTGACCAGAAGCTCTTGGTCTTAGTATAGGTGAATTAATCCCAGAAAACTCTGAGGTATAAAGGAATAGGAAAATCTTCACTATTCCTGTCCCTCCCCCACAAAAAAAAAATCAAGAAAAAAGTACATAAAGGACATCCTCACCGACAGATTGTCCAAACGATAAGAAATAAGAAATTTTTGTATTAATTTACCACACTCCTCCTCAAAATTTTCATATTGAAAATTAATACATTTCACTTAAGGTAATCTGACAATTTATATACGATCCAAATTTTAAAGAACTTTCATATAGACTGGTTAAAACTACAGCAATTCAAAAGCAGCAGAATTTCAGACGTGAACTATTTAACAATTTTAAACATAGCTCTTCAAAAGAGCCACATATTTATAAGTTTTGACTTCAAATTTCAATCACTTAGTGTTCACTAAACTCGACCAAAAATGAACTTCATTCAGCTCTACACCTTATAGATGGGAACTCAAGCAAATCACAAACCCACGGCACACTATTGGAAGGAAAAGGTAGAAAAAAAAACAGTCCTAGTAATCTTCCAAAAAATAAATAAAATAGAGTAATTCTCAAACTATAAATGATGGGAAAAGGAGAATATTTAATTTTCTAGATTTACTTTCCAAATCTAGTGTGACGAAACTGAATGTGATTCTTGTATAGGAACACTCCCAATTCCCAAAACAAACAAGGAACAAAGCGTTAGTTTCCAAATTCAATTTACCAGAAGGCGCTAAACTAACCTGCTGTTGCTCAGCTCTCCCTTCGGAATCAGGACATGGAGGCAGATTGGGGCTGAAAGCCATGAGGTCATTCTTGGTCACCCCATCTCCAGAACACACCCTCTGTCGTTGTTTCTGGGGATACGACCAGCTTCCAAACGCGCTGGAGCACACCAGATTGGGCTTCCGAGAAGCATAGGCGCACTGATGGGGCGCCGAGCAACGCAGAGCCACATACAGCAGCAGACTCAACACCAGTAGGCTTGACACCGAGCAGATGGCAATGATCAAATAAACGTTCGCATCCACCAGATTAGCCTTCCCAACGCCCGCCCCAGCCCGTGCCACACTATATGACCCTTTGAGCATCTGTCCGCTTTCTATTAAAGACACTGTCACTGTGGCAGTAGCAGACAGAGGGGGCTCTCCGTGATCCTTCACCAGAACCAAGAGCACCTGCCTCAGTCCGTCAGATTCTTCCAAGGTCCTCGTAGTGCTGATCTCGCCAGTGTACAAACCCACGCGAAAAGGGTTGTGCCCAACTCCCATTTCTGGCAGTAGCTCATAAGACAGCCAAGCATTATAGCCGGAATCTGCATCCACCGCCCGGATCTTAGCCACTACGTGGCCCGCAACCACCGACTGTGGATCAAGCTCGGTTACTGGACCGCCACCCGCTTGGACCTCAACCTGAGGCAACAGCACTGACGGCGGATTGTCGTTTTCGTCCAGTACGAATACCTGCAGGCTCACGTTGGTGCTCAGAGGAGGGAAGCCTGCGTCGCGGGCGTTCACTTGGAACTGCAGCAGCTCCAGCTCCTCGTGGTCCAGAGGCTGCAAGGCGTACACTTTCCCGCTCTCTGAGTGCACAGACACGTAGCTCGACAGTGGACGCTCCCCAATCTGACGTTCTACTAGCGAGTAAGACACCAGCGCGTTCTCCTTCGCATCCGGATCCGACGCTGACACAGTGAAGATGTAATGGCCGGGAGGATTGTTCTCCTTCACTAACACAGTATAAACAGGCTGTTCGAACGTAGGTGGGTTGTCGTTCACATCACCGATGTCCACTGACACCCTGGCCGTGGTCCTCAGAGCTGGCTTCCCGCCATCTTTGGCTGTTACCACCAGTTCATAGGCTGACACGCTCTCACGGTCCACTGAAGATTCTAGGATCAGCGAGTAGTAATTTCTGAAAGTGGACAACAGAGTGAAGGGCCCAGGAGGTGACAGCGAGCAAGTTACCTGTCCGTTAGCACCGGAGTCACGGTCAGACACACTAATGAGAGCGATGATTGTGCCTGGAGGCGCATCCTCTCTGACAGGTAAAGATAGTGAGGTCACTACCACCTCTGGTGCGTTATCGTTAACGTCTAACACTTTTACCAAAACTTTGCAGTGTCCGGATAATGGTGGAGTTCCTTTATCAATAGCTATCACATGAATTTCGTATAATTTTATTTCTTCATGGTCTAGCTGGCCCTTTATTCTAATTTCCCCAGTGATAGGGTCTATTTTAAATTTTGCTATTACATTAGGGGGAGTGTCACTACTGAATGAGTATGTAACTTCCCCATTTACTCCTTCATCTATATCCGAGACATTGAATCGGACCACTAATGTTCCATTTACCGTATTTTCTAATAATTGGACTTTGTAGACTTCTTGATCAAACTTTGGAGCATTATCATTAACATCGAGCACCTCTATCAATAATTGTACCGTTCCCGTGAGCTCGGGTTTTCCCCCATCCGTAGCAGTTAGTAATAAAGAAAGTTCCGGGACTTTCTCTCTGTCCAAAGACTTCTTAAGGACAAGGGACAGAGACTTACTTAGTTCATCATTTGTCTTTACATCCAAAGTGAAATATTCGTTAATGCTGAGTCTATAGGTCAGCAAAGAATTTGCTTCCACATCATCATCGGATGCTCCCTCTAGTGGAAACCTGGAGTCTAGTGGGCTGGATTCATAAATAAATAGATTCTTTTGTGTTACGGAGAACACGGGCGGATTGTCATTAATATCTTTGATCTCCACGTCCACATGGAAAACCTGCAGCGGTTTCTCCACGATCACCTCCAGGTGGATGCTACAAACAGGGTTGTGGCCGCATAGATCCTCCCGATCGATCCGCGAATTCACAAACAAAATGCCATTCTGCACATTTACCTCCAAGTAATCCCTGTGGCCCTTAGACACTACCCGGAACAGCCTCGACACCAGCTCTCCGACCTCCAGACCCACGTCCTGAGCGATTCGCCCCACGAACGTACCGTGTTTCGCTTCCTCCAGCACCGAGTAATGGACCTGGCTGCTTCCCACCTTCCAGGCTGTGTGAAACAGAAGCGAGAACAGCAGGTGCTGGGCTCCCAGGCCGCCTGTCTTCCAGTATATCATCGCAAACCCTTTTCAAAAGCCTCAATCATTTATCTATTACTCAAAAAAAATCCCAGGAATAAAACGGTTGACTGTTCCCAGAGTCCATAAATTCAATGGCAGAGCAAAGAGAGCTGTCAGGATTTTGTCAGGAAAGAAAAAATAGAAGGGTGTGGACGGCTTTTTTTTTTTTTAACTGGGAAGTTTGCGCTCCCTCCTTTGTTAGAAAATAGCTTTTGGTAGACAGCGACACCATGTGGTCAGTTGACTTTAACAATTTATTTGAACTACATATCCTTCATTTACTCCTGCAGGTTTCCATTTCTTTTCTAGGTTGGAGACTCCTAAACAATGTATCCGATAAAATTCTCTTTTTTATCTTCCCAAAGTACAATATATCTGATTTTAAGGGCACAATCAAATACATTTCTCAAACCTGCCCCTTTAAAATCTTCCTGAATCCGCCCCCCACGACCCTCCTATGCTGGTTGGACTTGGAAATTGGAATACTGTTTGCATCAAAATATAAGGTAAGACCATACGTAATATGAATGGTGGGCCTGAAACTAAGAAAGAGACTTGGGAATACTTCATTCCAGTACGCAAAATAATCATTCTTGGTCCGTACATCTATCTGAGATTTGATTTTGTGAATTTGGTTTTGATGATATGCCAAAAAAAGAAATATTTTGGAGATCATTTTCCATGCCTCCTCTGTTCTTGAAATCTTCATACACAGTCTTAAGAAAGATTTAGACTAATGCTACTTTTATTTATGTGGATGTTCAGATAGAGTTTCCATTTTCTTTTCTTCTTATCCTTAGGGGGGGAAAAAGAAAATCTAGAAAGTCCTGTTAAAATCTGCTGTATGTATTAGGAACAGAATGTTTCAGAATTAGCTTTCTCTGGTCTCAATTAGCAAACCCTCTTCTCAACTTCAGTCTCATCCAGTTTCAGCTGGCATATCCATTATATGAAAAAAGAAAACCTTAATTTTCCCATATACTAATATGATTAGTAAATGCTATTATAAAAAACATGTCAACATCAATTTTATGTGTTAAAAGAAACACATCCTAAAATTCCTGTTTCAGATAACCAATATACAAAACCCACAATTCCTTTGATTATAAATAGTGTGAAGAATATATAAAGCCAAAATCTAAATTCATTATGTTTTCCAATTCAACAACTATTTGTGGAACAGTTACTTTGTAGAGAACTACACTAGAGACTGTTATGGAAGTCAAGAAGTATATGCTGTATGTAGTCCCTGATGTCAAGTAAGTATACATGAAATTCTGTGAGAATAAAACCAGCAAAAACATTATAAAAGACTAAACAGAATATTATGGAGAGTCAGCGTCTATGAGTGAGCAGTCAAGAAGAAGAGAGACCAGTACAGGCGGAAATTATTTTTAAAAAAAATAGCAATGAAGTTTTTGATAGAACTTGAAGAATTGGGGGACAAAGGAGAAAAGAGGATTCTATGCAGGTGGAAGATAATGAGATATAAAAATGAAGGAATTACTTTGCCCATTCAAAAGGACAGAAATAAAGTAATGTTCTGGGGAGTCAATTTAGCCTACATTTCATTCCGGTGATGACTTTCAGAAACTACTCAGTGTAAGCTGGGAAGTCTTGTGAACTGCTAGAGCATACATGACTATGAGCTAGTTGTTTCTCTAAAGGACATTCCTCAAATGCTAGGGAGTTTGGCTTTCATCTAGTGAGCAATGGAGAATAATTTTAGGTGATTAAGATGGGAAGTAATATGATAAAAAGGAACTTTGAGAAAATTTCATATAGCTGTGAACGGGATACATTGGAGGGATAGAAAATTATGAGATTTTGGATTAAAGACAATATCTTAATATTGAAAATGGAGATAAATGAAGCTATAGAAGAATAAAATTTGACAAGAGGATTACTGAGAACAAAAAGTAGTGTCATATCAGAAGAGATAAATGAATTCAGAATTTTGTTTATCCCATAATGGATCCCCAAAGATAAATGTCAAAAATGCTGCAGGAGTATCAGATATGGGCATAAAACGTCAAATTTATGTAGATGTCAAGTCTAGGCATTTCGGAGAATGATGATACTATTAACAGAGACTAGTAAAATGGAGATCAATTTCACCTTATAAAGAAAGATGATTTGAAAATATTTAAGAAGATGACAGAACATCTAAGTGAAAATTACATGATAGTATATGGTGACAGAAGAGGAAATTGGGGAAGAAACAAAGCTGAAGAAATGCCAGGAGTCACAAAACCATGAGCGTGGTTGAGTTCACTGAGAAACTGCCAAAGATGAGAGCAAGAACAAAATACTGAACTCGAAGGAATGTCTACATTTGGGACATGAAGAATTTAGGAGTGAGAGAGAAGAGAGACCGACATGGAAAAGGAGACAAAGACAGAGAACTGAGATAGTATAATGCCATAAAGCCAAGAGAGGAGAGTTTCCATAGGCAGGGGAGGAAAATGTCCAAAATTACCAAAAAATTATAGAAAGATCAAAGAGAATTACATGAGAAGAACAATTTGTGTTGTCATAAGGCAGTAGATTTTTAATTTTCCCCATTATTGGGCCTATAGCCCTATTAACTAGAGTGTAATAAAGAAGAATTTGTATTATTTTAGAAATTTCCAAGTAATTTGCAATCAAAGAATGTTCTTATCTGCAAAGAGAAGTAAATATGCAATTTGGAACATTTATATTGACAATAGTTATGAATGTAGCAGATCAAATGAAATAATTCATTACTAGGCATACATCAGCCCTGTGGGGACCACATGGCAGCATAATATTGAGTTTTAAACTTGTCGTAACTCACTTTCATAAGAATATTCAACACTCAACATATCTTTTTACTGTTGAATAGTTTTCTCTTCAAAGATCTAAGAGTGGGTCTGTTCATTCAGAATTTATGAAGAAATGGAATTTGTGTTAATGTTCTGCCTTTAGGAATTTCAGCCACTTGTTCCTAGGAGGAATGAAAATTTCTAACGAATTTTAATTATAAACTATGGTCAAGGTTTCCTTCAACACAGATTAGATTCATAGCAACAATATATTGAAAACATTCACATAAACATTTAAAAGCAGTGAATAATTTCCACATTCATTTGAAACTAAAAATAACCAGGATGAAGAGTACAAAACTGAAAAAGGAAAAGAATACATTTCCAGAGAAAAGCTACCATGAGGAACAAGAGAAATACTTTTCCCAAAAGTTACTAAAATAACATAGAAAGGACTTATGATTTCAGTGTGGTAAGATTGATCCATCAAAGAAAATCATAGCCTTATCTAAGACTTAGCTGCTAAATCCTGAGCAGTTGTCTGAAACATGATATGATCAGGGTGACAATATAGCTGTCAGTGATAGGATTTGAGCCCCTCTCTTTCTGACTCTGATCAAGAGCCAACTACTACTGTTGTAGGCACTATGCTAGATACTGTGGGTATTAAAAGCTAAAGTAAAAAGTTCCCTGCCCTCTGTGAGCTTACACTCTACTTGGGGAATCAACATGTGCACATATAAATAAATACAAATTATTTTTAAAATTAATCCAAAATAATGAGGGAGGCAGCTTCAAGGGATTAGGAAAGGGTCCCATGTTGGAAGTAGAACTTGAGCTAACTTTTGTAGGAAAATTAGGATTCTAAGTGGCAGAGGTGAGGAGAGAGTGCATTTCAGAATACAGTCAAAAAGACATAGAGATGAGAGATAGATTTTTAGACCACTCTTTCCACTATGTGCACTTCCTCAGCTACTAGAATTATAGTTTGCCCCACCATCAACACCAAAAAATAGAACACCATTGTAGAAAGAAATGCATAACAGACAGCATAGTTAACACATTGGTATTCAACCATAAAGTTGGACTTAGCGATTAAATTTTCAGGCAATCTTTCAACAAAGACTAAAAATGGGTGGGATAGAGCCTTCATTATTTATGCAGATAAACTTTGTTTTTAACCGTGAAAACATGATTAAGACTACCTTGCTCCAAAAGAATCTGTTCTCTTCCACAATTTCTTAAGCTAGTCCGGTGGCAGATTCTGGTTGTTTCTATGGCAATAATAAAAGCTTATTTTCCATTGGAAGGAAAAGAAAAATATATATAATGAAAATCCACTACTCGGTTACATTACTGATCCTCTAAGGGCCACTAAAAGATCTTTTAATTAACAATTGCCACTTCTCCAAATTTGAATTCATATGGAATTAGCCTGATTCCTACAATTAAAATTATAAAGAATCATTGTTTTTATATGTTTAATAATATTCTGATCATTTTATTTGCTTCATACATGAATACTACATGACTGTAATTTCCTCCATCTGAGTAATCCCTTCAAAATCAAAATGTTGTGGTTCAGTCATTTCCAACTCTTCCTGACCCCATTGGGGTTTACTTGGCAAAAATCCATTTTTAGTTTTCCATTTCTTTTCCAGCTCATTTCACAGATGAGGAACTGAAGTAAACAAGGCTAAGTGACAGGGTTAAGTTACACAGTATCTAAGGCCAGATTTGAGCTCAGGAAGATGAGTCTTCCTGACTTAAGGCCCAGTATTCTAGCCATTGTGCCACTTAGCTACAATGAAATCAAAATGACAGCCTCTCTGCAAATCAAAACAATTTTGAGGTACCACATCACACCTATCAGATTGACTAAGATGACAAACAGGAAAATCATAAATGTTGGAGAAGACTTGGGAAAGTTCAAACACTAATTCATTGGTGGAGCTGTGAGCTGATCCAACCATTCTAGAGAACAATTTGGAACTATGTCCAAAGGCTATAAAAATGTACATACCCTTTGATGCAGCAATACTACTTCTATGTCTGTTTTCCAAAGAGAACATAAAAATGGGAAAAGGACTCACATGTACAAAAATATTTATAGCAGCTCTTCTTGTGGTGGCCAAAACTGGAAATTGAGGGAATGTCCATTAATTGGGGTATGGCTGAAAAAGTTATTGTATATGAATGTAATGGAATTCCATTATATTCTATGTAAATGGTGAACAAGCAGACTTCATAAAATCCTGGACTTTTACAAACTGATGCTGAGTGAAATGAGCAGAACCAGGAGAACATTGTACACAGTAACATCCACAGTGTCCGATGACTGATTTTGATAGACTTAGCCCTTCTCAGCAATGCAAGGATCTAAAACAGTTCCAAAGGACTCATGGTGGGAAATGTCATCCACATCCAGAGAGAGAATTATGGAATCTGAATACAGAGCTAATCAGACTATTTTTGTTTTGTTTTCTTTTCTTTCTCGTGGTTAATCCCATTCATTATAATTCTTCTATGCAACTTGACTAATGAGAAAATATGTTTAATAGAAATATATGGGTAGAGCCTACATCAGATTGCATGCCGTCTTGGGGGAAGGGGGTGAGAAAATTCAAAACTTATGGAAGGGAATGCTGAAAACTAAAATTAAATAAATAAAAATTTTAAACGTACACTTCAATCTGAAAAAAAAAAATGAGTCTCTCTAAGGTTCAACAAAAGTTGCTAGACCTGAAAAATTCATAACTCTATGGAAAACCTGATGACAGCTTCTCCAAATTTAGCTATGCTAGTCTGAGAACAAGAGGCATACAATATATTACACAGTTTATACTCTGGGGACTATCCCATAAGAAATATACAACATAACTCTGGAAGATCAATGAAAATTATCAAATACAGGGGGTTTTTTGCAATGATAAATTTAAAAGGTTAGAATTATTTGGTTTGAAATTATAAAAATTGTAGTGGAATACATAGTCTATGAGATCCAAAGGATAGAAGGTATAAATATTAAAAAAAAATACTTGTTCACTAAAATTTCTGAACACTGTGCATTCCCTGAATCCTTATAATTTTAAAAGGAATAAAGCAAATTTTTATTTTCTACATCAAAGCAACATAAGGACCTTGTTAAACTATTTGACTTTAAGGACAAAACATAATATATTCAAGAAGAGCATTTAGAAATTCATAAATGGCACAAAAGTTTATTATAAGAGAATTCTGGGGACAAATTACTCAACTTTGAAGATAATAGCCATGTTCTTTCTGCAATACATTGTTTGAGATCCAAGGGGGAGGTGTGAGTGTGAGTGTGTCAGTGATCTAACCAAATAACTTAATAACAAATATTTTCTCCAAGGAACACAAATAAATCTAATGATTGCGGCAGGAACTACCAGAAACAATCACAGATCTCTGTTAACAAATGCTTGAAAGATACCTATACTTTGAAGTCAAATTATCTTAATCTTACTCTCAATAGTTAAGAACAATTTTATTCTCGTCTCTTCCAGTGGGGTGCCATCAATCTCAACTAGTCCCTTGGAAATTATTTTAAAAGATGAAGCTGTTTTAATTACCTACAATTGTTCTCTAGTTACTGTCACTCTATTCTACATTCATGTTACATTTCACTCCACCTTTTTCTACATTCTGCCTACAGAAACAGGCAGGAATTAGATAAGGTTCTGTCTACGAGAAGTCAAAGACTGTCAATGATTTCAAATGTCTGCATATTTAGAAATCAATGGTGAACCTGTGTTTTCCATTCTCTTGATGTTTGTTATCCTACAGATAATTTTTTTTTTGCATATTCAGGAGCACTTTTTAAAGGTCAAAGAAATCACACATTTATTTATATTTTCATCCTATTACCTAAAGGTGTAATTTTTGCACACAAAACTGTAAATTGTGCTAAACATAAAGGAAGTTTCAATAAAAGTAAATAAAATATTCTCCTGAATTTTCCTGTGAATATTCAAATTCTTTTGAATATCAGTTTTTGTTTATCGCAGGAACTCTGTATTACAAAGTCCATAACCTACAGCTTTTATTATATCTCTATTTTCCTCAAAAATTATAAAGACCAAAGGAAAGTTGGCAAATTGTCTAGAAGAGGAAAAAGACCAGAAAGAGCAGGAGGAGGAGGAGGAGGAGGAGGAGGAGGAGGAGGAGGAGGAGGAGGAGGAGGAGGAGGAGGAAATTATTGGGAAAGAAAAGGAGTGGACATGATATTTTGGTATAAACCAACTATGTCCATATACCTTCCCTGAGGAATCAATTTCCTTCAAAGCTCTTTATTAATGAAAATATATGAATAATTTATACAGCAAACTCACAGTTTAAAAAACTGCAGTTGTGAGATAGATTCTCTCTATTTGCCTAGATAAAATTATAGCAAGTCATTAAGCAAAAGAACTGGGAAAAATAAAACCTTTCCAAGAAAACATGTAATTACACGTTATAATACTAATTTTAGCCCCTTCATATGTTTAAGTACTACATATTTCAAAATAATAATAGCCAAAAGTCAATCTGCAAAATTAATAAACTCTATATTGTAAATACAAATCACAGTTCAAACAAAGAAAATGTAATTTGTAACGAAATTTGAGAGAAATGACGAAAAATGTATTGTCTGGACAGATTCTTCTGAAAATAATTGTGATCTTGAAATAAGGCTGAAAATATGCAATTCTACGGCAGAAATATTGGAAACTTTACAAACACATGGAATAAGCACTGTGCTCACCTATATCTTTTAAATACCTAAATATGAATAAAACAAGAATGGGGAGAAATTCAGTTGACGACTAAATCCCAATTTATGAACTCATCTTACAACAGGGGCCAAAACCTGTTTCCAACTGTGGACTTCTGTCCTCAGAAGAGGGACACGAAGGGAGGTTAGGACTGAAAGCCATGAGGTCGTTCTTGACTCCCCTATGTCCGGAGCAAACCCTCTGCTTCTGGGAATACGACCAGCTATTCATTCCACTGGAGCACGCTAGCGTGGGCTTCCCAGGGCCATAGACAGCCTGAGTGGGAGTGAGAGTGGAGCATCTTAGAGCCACATACTTAGCACCAAGAGGCTGGACAGCACAGATAGCTATGATCAGAAAGACGTTAACATCTCCCAAGACCTTCTCTTTCAACAAGCCCACCACCTCCGCCTCGCGGGCTACCCCAGAAGAGGCCTTCACTGAGAGTACTTTCTACTAAAGACACAATTACTGTGGCTGTAACAGACAGAAAGGGCTCCCCATGGTCCTTTACTAACACCAACAGCATCTGCCTCGGCCCATCAGATTCTTCCAGGGCCGGAGTAGTGCTGATCTCGCCAGCGTACAGACCCACGCGGTAAGGACTGCAACCTACGCCCACCTCGGACTGCATTTCGTAAGACAGCCACACGTTGTAACCAGAAACCGCGTACACAGCCCGAATCTTCACCACCACGTGACCCGCCGCTACAGACAATAACACCACCTCGGTCACTGGACTAACGCCAGCGTGAGGGGGCAGCGCAACCGGTGCGTTGTCGTTCTCGTTCAGCACGAACGCCTGCAGGTTCATATTGCTGCCCTGAATCTCCGGCGCTCACCTGGAACTGCAGCAGTTCCAGCTCCTCGTGGTCCAGAGGCTGCAAGGCGTACATTTTCCCGGTTTCCGAGAGCACAGACAAGTAGCTCAACAGAGGACGCTCCCCAACCCGCCGTTCCACCAGTGAGTAAGACACCAGCGCGTTCTCTTGGGCATCGGGGTCAGACGCCGACACTGTAAAGATGTGACTACCTGGCGGGTTGTTCTCCTTCACAAACACAGTGTACTCGGGTTGCACGAAGACTGGCGCGTTGTCGTTCACGTCGCTGTTGTCCACAGACACGCTGGCCTTGGCCCAAAGGGTTGGCGTCCCCCCATCCCTAGCTCATAGGCAGGCACATTCTTGCGGTCCAGCGGGCCCTCCAACACCAGTAATTCCTGAAGGCAGACACCAGCGTGAAGGGCCCCTAGGGCGACAGCGAGCAAATTACCTGTCCGTTGTCACCCGAGTCACGATCAGACAGCCTGATGAGGGCAATAACCGTTCCTGATGGGGCGTCCTCTCGGACTGGCAGTGATAGTGCGGTCACGCACTCAGGGGCGTTGTCATTGATGTTCAGAACTTTCAATGAGACTTTGCAGTGGCCAGCCATTGATGGAGTTTCCTTATCGGAAGCAATTATCTGAATTTCATACGATTTGGCTTCTTCATAGTCCGATTGGCCCTTAATTCTAATCTCCCTGGTGCTGGGATCTATTTTGAACTTGTTCGGTACAGTCAAGGGAACGTCAATACTGAATGAGTAGATTCCATTCTCCATTTAATCCTTCATCTGCGTCAGAGGCGTTTGGTTTGATCACCAACGTTCCGTTGACTGCATTTTCTAGTAATCAGACTTTATAAAGTGATTTGTCGAACTCCGGCTCATTATCATTCACATCCAGCACTTTAATGAGCAAATGGACTGTGCCCGTGAGTTCGGGCTTACCCCCATCTGTGGCAATCAATAATAAATTAACCTTCGATGTCTCCTCTCGGTCTAACGCTTTCCTGAGCACAAGGGACAGAGATTGCCTCAATTCATTTGTCTGTACACCCAAAGAGAAATATTCGCTCGGACTAAGCCTGTAATTCAGCAGAGCGTTAGACCCTGTGTCTGCGTCCGACGCGTCCTCTAGCGGAAAACGCGAATCAGGTGGCCTGGATTCTGAAAAAAAAAAAAAAAAAGATTTTTTGACTTCGTAGGGAAGACAGGAGCGCTGTCATTAATATCCTTGGTCTCCACCTCTAAATGAAAAACCTGCAGCGGTTTCTCTACGATCACCTCCAGGAGGATGCTACAGACCGGGTTTTGATCGCACAGATCCTCCCGGTAGATCCGCGAATTCACAAACAAAATGCTATTCTGCACATTTAGTCTCTGCGGCCTTTGGACACCACCCGGAACAGTCATGACGCCAGTTCCCCGACCTCCAGGCCCAGGTCCTGCGCGATTCGTCCCACGAACGCACCGTGTTTCACTTCCTCCAGCACCGAGTAATGGACCTGATATCTCCCCACCTCCCAGGATGTGAAAAGCAGAAGAGAAAAAAGCAGACGCTGGGCCCTTAGGCCGTTTTGACATGAAAAACAGCATTGCAAACACTTGGTGAACTCTTCAAGTTAGTGTTTCATGTCTCAAAGGAGGAAATTAAATAAAATTTTGCTCCAATGGCTCTCATTCAGTACTGCTGTATTGTTTCCTTGGACTGACAGAATGGAGTTTTTAGCATCCTAATGATGGATGATCTGTTGTTTTACCTTCCTAGGGAAGACTTCGTGGTGGACACGTGGTGGACTAAATATATAAGCTCTACCACTATGCCTCTATTTCACTTCTTAATTAGAAAATGGAGAGAAGCACTAAGTTGTTTTCCCTAGTCATCCACACTCATATTTCTAATATATCAGCCCAAGATAACTTGCTTTTAAAAATTGATTCTTTTTTCGAAAGTGCATCAGGTAGATAAGACAAAAACAAATCACAGTAATATAATTTTATGAGCATAACAATTTTTGTTCAAGGGGACTTATGGCAAAATAGGAATAATGAATTTGGAGGGGGGGGGGGATGTGCAGTTTTCAATGCGACTATAGAAGTTTTGCACATATGCCATGCAAAGCAAGTCTTTGTTTTGGAAGTGGTGATGGATGGGAGTCATAGAGTCCCAGAATCTCAGATATGGAAAGGAACTATAGAAGCCATCTAACTCCATCTGTACCTGAACTACACCATTACCGTTACAACACAGCCTTTCCTTCAATTCTTCTATGAGGGAGAACCCACTACCTCCAATACTAACCACTTTTGGAATGAATGTTGAGAGGTTTTTCTTTATATCAAGCTTAAATTTGTCTTTCTGAAACTTACACCCATTCCTCCTAGTTCTTGTCCTGGAGGCAAACAAATTAAGTCATCCCTCTTCTACATCATAGCCTACAGCTACCTAAGAAAGCCAACAATCCCTCTTGAGTTTTTCCCAGGCTAAAGACTCCCAACTCCCAACCCTACAACTCTGCTGATAAAGCGAATCTTTGGGCAATTCAACATCCTTATTGCCCTCTGGACAATCTCCTGCATATCAATCTCTTTACTTAAGCATGGCCATCAGAAAAGAATATAATGTTCCAGATTGTTATATCACACTGTCAGTTCATATTGAGTATAATTGAGTATAAATTTCACTAAAACCTCCTGATATTTTGCAGAAAACTTCTGATCAGACTTTTTTTCAATATCTTGTACTTGAAAATTTGATTTTAACCCCAGTATAAAACTTCATATTTATCTCTATTAAATTTTCTCTCGTTAGATTTGACCCAGTATTGTAGCTTGTTGATATCATTTTGTATCCTTTATCTAGAATCAAATTGTTGAATATCATTCATTTGGGATCATTTCCAAGTTTTATAAGCATTCCAACCATTCATTTATTCAATCCAGTGCCTCACATAGTCCATATCACACAGGCAAATAGCAAACTTGTTGAATTGAATTCATTAATATAAATATCAAACTTCACAAAGTCAAGCACAGATCCCTGGACCACTCTACAAAAACTTTCTTCCAAGTAATTTTTCATCATGTCCATAAGGAAAACACAAACAAGCTTGTCAATTTTTTTTAAATTGGATAAACTATTTCTAAAGCAATCCCATAATCTAAGAGTCTAATAAATCTGTCAAGAAAAAAGGCTTTGAGTTGGTTTGAGACAACCTGTTGTTTCTGCATTCATGTTGGCCTTAATGATTTCCACTTCCTTTTCCAAATACTTACTAACCATTTCTTCAGTTCTTGAATTTTGTCAAGAAGTAAGTAAAATCAAGCTCAATAGAATATGACTTTAGACTCCATTTTTCTCTTTTTCTGAAAATTGTAACAATGTTTACCCTTCTCACATCCTGTGGCATCCCTACTGTTTCACAAGACCTTTTAAAAACGATTGATGACAATTGTATTTTCCGTCCTTTTGGTATGCCAGGTAAAAGTTTTGCTGAGTCTAGTAACTTGAATTTCAAGGTAGCTGGATTGTCTTTTACTATTTTCTACTTACCTGAGATTTCAAAACCATACTAACCATTTTTGTTCCTTCCTTTTCAGAACATAGATAATTCTTATTGTCAAGGAAACAAGCAAAATAATGCTTGATCAACTCTTCTATCATCAATTATCAACATCTATTCTCCATGCAGCAGTGCTCTTATTTCTTCTTTGTTCCATCTCTCTCCCATAAAGTTTTTTAAAAATCACAATATGATTTTTATAGGACCTCACGACTTTGACTTGAATGAATTAAAAAGCACTTTTCACTATGTGCAAACCTCTATGCTTTGGTACAGACAAAATTAGAAAGACTAGATAGTCCCTGCTTTCAAGAAACTTGCTTTAATGGAAAAGACAGCACAAATAAGAGGATTCAACTGCATAACATATGGAAATTCCCAGCAGTCCATTCTATGTGTGTCATTTTTTCATCTAAGTTCATAAATGGATTTCCAATGCACCTACATTTGCTTTTGCAAAAAGCACTGCCTTTTCTTCTTCATCAGAATTTCATTCTTAATAACTTTCTAGCCTTCCTGGCCTGAAATCTCATGTATAATTTTGTTCACTAAATACCATTTATCCTTTTGCCCTTTGAAAACGACTCTCCAAAAGTCAATGGTACATGTCAGAATTTCATTCCTTCTCTGTGTTAGTTTCTAAGGTGGAATGGTTGTCAATATTTTCACTTCAGAAATCATCTTCTGCATGTTAATGAGTATAACAAGTCTAGCCATCTCATTAAGAATGAAATTATCATTAAGGTAAGTCAGTAGGGAGTTCCAGTGTATATGAAGACGCTGAAGTCTCCTTTCATTACAATGTTATCTTTTTGTATTCAGATTGGTATGTGTTTTTAATCCCTTCATCTATTTCTTGTATCTACTCATGTGATATGTAATAAAGTCCTCTACAAATGTTTGTTTCTGTCTTTATTGTTATTCACCCAAAGCATGTTAATACTCATGCTTCTTCCCCTGTATTTCCTCATGTCAATATATCTTTTTCATATCCAGTGCTTCTCCACCCCGTCTTTTACCTCTTTTGAATAAGCCCTTACAATCTATAACACCGTAATTGATCCCATTTCACCAAGTCTCGGTGATTCCCATGAATTAAAATTTGCCTCTTTATATTAAGATCTGTAGTTCAACTTGTTTATTGCTCAGACTTTGTGCTTTTGCTTATAGACATATACTCATAGAAGAACAGACTTTATTTCTGTCACATTTTCTTGAATTTTGCCCCCTGTGAATTTCTGGGTCTCTATTGAGATTTTTTTCTTCCTACATTGTGGTTATTCTCTATGATGACTAGCATAGGGGCTATAAAAAGATCATGTTTCCCCTTCCACGCTCCTTTTTAAGTTTAAATTCCCTTGGACTAGATTTTCAATGCCTCACCAAGTGCATTTTTATCAGCTCTTCTTAGGTATACTCCATCCCTGATCAGGAGCCTAGCATTCCTATATTAAAAATCATGTTTTAAAAATCCAAATTCCATTTTCAGACACGATCTTATTAAAAGCAGTTTTTTATTACTATATATCTTTTTAAAATTATTTTTAAATTTAAAAGAATATTTTGGTTCTGCATCACATTTCTATGGCTATCCCCCTTTCCTCCTCAATCCACCAAATTTCTTCCTTGTAACAAACATTTAAAAAGAAAGAGAAAAAAAGTAATTAGGAAATGTCAACCAACACACTGACTGCATTTAACAGTATATGCAATATTTCACACCCAGAGTTTTCCAAAGAAGGGTGAGTGGTGCATTTCCTTCCATTTTTCCCTTGGGCCAAGTGTGGCCATTATATGTATGAAGTCTTCGATTTTGTTTTATTGATTTTTACTATGACCCACATTCTCATAATTCTTGTGCCTCTTGTTTTCATGGTTCTGCATACTTTACTGCATCAGTTAATACAAATTTTCCCTTGTTTCTTTGAATTCTTGATTTTCAGCATTTTTTTTTAATTCCTTCTTCTTCTATAACTCTAACTTTCAATCACCAGTGGTGATGGGGGACTGTATGTATACCTAAGGGCTTGTTTCTTGTCCAAGACTTCTTTATCAATCTTTTCAATCTTCATTCTTGCTTTTTGGATTGCTCCTGGAAATAATATTTGTGTTGATGTGTGTGTGTGATAAATCACCATATTTGGATAGTAGTCATCAGGTTTCCCAAACAAATGTAGCTTACTTGTTTTAATATAGTTATTTAAAAGAACAAAACAGGCACAAGAAATAGTCAAAGACAATGCATAAAACTTGAAAGAAAATTATCAAAAGACCCCACAAAGATGTGGAGCTGAGCAATTAAAGAAAGAAGAGTTTAAAAAGATATGTCAACTATTAGTGATAGACAAAGTGTAATAAAGGAATCAGGAATAACAGCTCCCCTCAACCACCACCACCACCCCCCCATTCCCTAAGATTATAACTTGCTCTGTTAGTGCTTATCTGCATTGACGGAGGGAGTTTCCTCACCACTCTTCTTCTTAAAACAATGAAATTCTAGATCTGGTCAAAACGACAATACCCACAACAGCATCAGCCACAGAGAAACCAAGGTCAAGGCTCCGTGGAATTTTTTTTTCCAAAAGATAGAACTGTGTTCTAAGAGTTTTTTTTAACAAATATTGCCTTTCCATTAAAATGGAATTATGCTTTTAATTCCTAAATGCATTCTCTTAGAAGGAATTAAGCGGTAACTCCAATTCTCATAAAAGTTGTCCAACATTATTCAGTAGGATTCTTACAGCAATCTCAAAACAAGTCAACAAGCAAACAAATATTTAGTAAGCACTTTTATGTGCTAGGCATTGTGCTAATATATAATGCAAGGACTTTGTTTCCTGAAACATCAAGTAAATGAATTATCTCCCTCAAAGTAACATCTTTCAAATTTTCTCTCGAAGAACCTTAAATAAAATGTGGAATGGCAAAGTAATTGAACATTTTTGAAGTTAATAGAAAACCTAAAATTCACAAAAGCTAAAAATTCAGAATTTCCCAGATTTCAAAATCTGAATGGCCTTTTCAGACTTCTCTGACCTGGCCTCTTCCTTTTGGTTTCCATCCCACTTGGAAAGACATGGAGGGCGGTCGGTGCTGAAAGTCATCGTTCTTATCTTCCCAGTCTCCAGAATACACGTTCTGTTACTGAGAATACTACCAGATGCTGAAGTACAGCAGCGAGGGGACTTCTCCAACACATACATTCGGGTGTGTGAAACACCGCGTACCCACATATATCAGCAGCGACAGCAGCCTTGACACCAAATAGATTGCTCTGATGAGATAAACAAACGTTCACATCCACCAATGGATGCTTCCCCACGGCCGACCCATTTCAAATGACCCTTGGAGCATCTATCCGCTCTCTACTAAAGATAAGGTCCTGGTGGCAGAGGCAGTGGCGGAGAAGGGGGCACTCGCCTCAGTCCGTCAGCCTCTTCCACGGTCTTGGCTGCATATAACCTCACGAGAATATTGGCTACGTCGACCTCTGGTAGAGTTTCATAGGACATTCATGCATTGTACCCAGAATCCAAAGCTATAGCCCAGATCTTTGCAACCAAGTGATCAGGAGCCACTGACCACGAATCAAGTTCGGTCACTGGACAACTTTGCTACAAGACCCCAATATGAGGTAGCAGCATTGAAGGCCATTGTTTTCCTCTTTCAGCACAATACCTGAAGGCTCCTGCTGTTGACCAAGGGATTGAAGTCGAAGACCTAGCCGCTCACCTGGAACTACAGTAGATTCAGCTTCTCGTGGTTCTGGGTTGGGCTGCAAGGCGCACTATCCCGCTCTCTGAATAAATAGAAAAGTAACCCCTATGCTTCTCCACAAGACACTCCACTAATAAGACATAAGCTAGGTTTCCTGTGCATCCTGGTCCTATTCCGACACTATGAATATATGACAACCTTGATGGTTTTTCACAAACACCAGGTACACCGGTCAAAAGAAAATCAGCAGGTTGTAGTTCACCTCTCCCGATGTCCACAAACATACTGGCCTTGGTCCACAGTGCTTCGAGATCTCAGCCTGAGCACTGTCGCGGTCCACAGAGCTCTCCAGAACCTTGTAATTCCTGAAGGTGGGAACCTTAGCAAGGGATCAGACATATTGATGAGGGCTTTGACTGTTCCTGGCTGAACATGCTTTAAGATTGGCAAAGATAGGAAGGTCAAACCTATTTCAGGGCCAATGTCATTGATGTCTAACATTAAAGAAAATGTTTTAGTGCTTTGACAATGCCAATTCCTCTCTCAAAGGACTTTCATATACTTTGCGGTTTCGGAATTTAAGACCTTAATAACTCTCATTTCTCCCCTTTTCAAGTCCAATGAGAAAATATTTTTAGTTGGATTGATATCACATTGTCAAAATTATACATGAATTATTTATTAATTTCTTCCTTTAAATCAGAGGCGTTTAAGTGTATTACTCAAGTTCCATTAGCTCTATTAACCATAAATTTACCCAAAATCCCACCGCTTAAACTTGGAGAGACAGAAGAGCTTCTCTGTTCTCTTAAGAGTGGGCTGACAGTTAAAAAAAATCGAAGATTTCTTTAACACCAAGTCGACTAATTTACATCCACAACCCTTACAGAGAGACAGAGAAAGAGAGAGATTGGAGGAGAGGAGGAACGGGGGGAAGGGGAAACAGAGAGGCAGAAGAATCAAGGAAGGATTCAAGTCCTGCTTCTGAAATACATAGGTTATGTGACCCTGGGCAAGCCACTTAACTTCCCTAAGGTTATAAATTGTATAGAAAGTGACAACCTGCCCAGGTAAACGGAGTTTAATCAGCTAGGAGTTCCCTTATTAATGAAATCACAGGTCCATTTCCGTCTATGTTTGATTTATACAACCAGAAAAAAAAATGAGTCAATACTGGGCTTGGAGGTCAAGAGGAATTTTTTTCCAGTATCGGCACTCTACGGGCTCTCTAATGCAAATCGAAAGAATTGACAGTTTGAAATCCACAATGAACAGCTTTTTGTGTGCTGCAGTGAGTGCGACAAGTTGTCATTAGCTTCCTTAATTTCCTTTACATGGAATACCTATAGAGTCTTGTCCAGGATCACCTCCTCGTAGATGCTAAAAATCCAGTTGTTCCTCCGGGTTACGTCTTTTAGTTCTTCCGGGCTGAGTCTGTATAATTCCTTCCACACGGCTCAGCGAATCACAAGGAAAACGCTCTTCTTTGCATTTACCTCCAAATCTCCCTTGGACATCACCTGAAACAGTCACCACACCAGATGCCCAACCTCCAGACCCAAGTCCTACGCTGTGCTGCCCACGAACATACGTGTTTTTCTCTCTAGCACAGAACAATGGATTTGGCTGTTCTCCATCTCCCAGATTTTGAGTAGCAGAAATCAAAGCAATAACAGTCCTGCTCTGAAGGTGCTTATCCGGAACCCCACCCCACCTCCTTCACAAACTACGTGATTCAGATATGTGAATCAATGGCTTTAGACAGGGTCCTCAATTCCTTAAAGTAGAAATAATCATAGTTTAACTACAGATCCATAACAGATTTGGAATCTATGCCTGGACTGCTATTTGAAAACGGAAGCTCAGCAGTCAAAAATGCGTTATCTTGTAAGTCAACAGGGACCTCAAGTGGTTTGAAGTGTACATTTTCATCTTACCTAAAAGCACTATTTTTCCTATTCCTTGTCTTTTAATTTCTAAATTTGAACATTATTACGATGAATCAAAGTCACTTTCACAAAACACTTTCTTCTTACCATTTTCAATATTATCTTTTATTGCAACAGTAATATTTCAGAAATCAAACCAGAAAGAGAGAAAACCGAAAGATTATTATATGACCTCCTTTAAGGAAAATTAGAACAGAAATTTTGAGATTTTTCCACTTCATATTTGTGATCTATCAGATTTAGTGATCAGATAAGTTGTTTTTAAACATGTAACTTCTACATCATCTATTTGTCCTACTAGTGTGTATAATAATAATAATATAAGCATATGCCTTTAAATGCAAATTAAATGTTGCTCACATTTCATAGCCAGAACTTTTTGGTCCCATGGTAATTTAGAGGATTTCACTATGAGTAGGAAAAAAAACTGAGGAAAAACTTATCTTTTTTATAATTTATAATTTTTATTTTTGGAGGAACAAGTATTTTCAAATTAATCTGTCTTTTCCACTTCCACTTCCCCTTCCCTAATAAGCGATTTTTAAATGCCTGAAAAAGAGAATTTAAAATACATGTCTAAATAGTCTAACAAAACAAATTCCTTTATTAACCATGTCTGAAAATGTATGTCTCTTTCTACATTTTAAGTTCATTGTCTCCCTGTTAGGAGATGAGCGAGTTTCAAATTCATTCTTTTGAACTCCTAGTTTAACATTAAATTGACTAGAGCTCTTAAATTTTTGAAAGCTGTTTTCTCTATAGAGGTCTTTCCAGTTTCAAATGAAATTTTATCATTTTCAAAATTTCTTATGGCATAATGTTCCATTATACTATAATTAGGTTATCCATTCCCCAATATAAGTTCCTTTGTTTCCAACTTGGGGATTCTACAAAAAGAGGTACTATAAATATAGTTGTACTAATAGATGCTTTCCCCCTTTTTTTGTTCTTTTTGGAGTATAGGCCTAGTAGTAGTGAACATGGATTAAAAGGGATACATAGTTTGATAACTTCCTGGGAATAGTTCAAAGTAGCTTTCCAGAATGGCTGGACCAGTTCATAACTAACACAGTGTGATTGTTTCCCTGCAACCTTGCCAACATTTGTCATTTTCCCCTTTTGTTATCCTTGTCAGTCATAAGTATGAGGTGCAACTTTAGGGTTTCTTTAATTTGCATTTCTCTAATTGTTCATGATTTAGAACTTTTTCATATGGTTGGTCTTTGCTTTCTTTCTTTTTTATTTTTTTATTTTTTATTTTATTTATTTATAAATGTTCTACAATCACTTCCTTAAAATTAAGATTTTATCCCCCCCACACCTTCCCCCTGCTACCTCCCTCCCTCCCCATGACAGCATACAATTCTGTATAGGTT
>CM053769.1:396628872-396639942 GCA_028658325.1 Potorous gilbertii
CAAAGGGGGAGAAAATTTTGGAACCCAAAATCTTGTGAAAATGAATGTAAAAAGTTAAATAAATTTATTTAAAAAAAAATTCTGCTAATTATTTTTGCTATGTAGGTCATAAATTCAGCTCTTAAAATTTTTACTCCTCTTTTGAATCACTCAGGGACAGCATGTTGTGGTTCCACATTTTCCTGAAATTCCCATAGGGTTCTCTGTCTCATCAAATATTGGATCATTTTCCTTTATTTTACTGTATTTATTCACATAAGCTTGAACTTGTTAACTAGATATGGAGGCCATTATTGACTTGCAAGGGTTCTCTATGAAGAGAATTATAACCCTATGAAAACTATAGTTCAATAATTTTGTTTCTTCTTGGTTTATTTTTATTCCCTCAATGTCTTTTTTCTTTTATTAATTTTATGGCTAGACTTTTTAGTAACACATTAAGTAACAGTGACAATGAGTATCTTTGATATACTCAAGTTTATTGGAAAGTTCTCTAGTTTAACTTGATTATTTATAATCCTGGCTCTTGGTCTTAGATACTATTTACCACCTTATGTAAAAGTTTGTTTATTCCTATGCTTTTTAGTTTTACAAAAACACAGAAACAGTTATTGTACTTTTCTTGGAACCTTCTACATATCAATTGATATAGTCATAACATTTCAATTGTTTTTATTATTAGGAAAACTACAACATTTAAAATTTTTCTAATAGCAAAACAAATCTGCATTACTGGTATACATTTTTACTAAGTTATAAAGTACAATATTTTTGATATGTTGCTGTGCTGTAGTCTCTCAATATTTTACTTATAATTTTTTGCCAATATTCATTAAGGATATTTATATGCAATCTTCTTTCTCTGCTTTATCTCTTTCTATTTTAGTTATCAAAACAATGTCTACGTAATCGAAGAAATTTAGTAGGATCCTTTCTCTCCCCTCCTTGCAAGAAGTATACATAGTATTGGCACTAATTATGTTTTTAATATTTGATAGAATTTACTTGTAAATACATCTGGTTCTAGGATTTTCTCCTTTGGGAGTTGATTTATGGCTTGTTCAATTTCTCTTTGTGAAACTTGGAAATTTGAATTTTCAACTTCTGTTAATCTAAAGATTTTATCTTTTTGTAGATATGCATCCCTTGAATTTAAACCATCAAGTTTATTGGCAAAATAATTTATAGGCAAAATAATTTTAGTAATTATCCTTATTTCTTCATTTATTGTGATTTTTTCTTTTTTATTTCTGATGCTGAAAATTTGGTTTTCCTCTCTCCATTAAACATTAAACTAGCTAATATTTTATATAGTTCATTGTCCTTCAACCCAACATCTAGTTTTAGTTATCAAATAAATGCTATTTTGCTTTGAACTTTTATAATCTCTTCTGCGATCTTTAGAATTAATATTTTGGGATCCAATTGTTTCTAAATTATTGATATTCTAGTTTTAAAGTTGCATTTCTAATTCATTGATCTGTTCTTTCAACATTTTGTTGGCAAAAATGTTTAAAGAAATAAAACTATCTCTCAGGACTGCTGTAGCTTTGAACCAAAGTCTTTTAGTATGTTGCCTCATTGCTGTCATTTTTTCCCTATGATTTGTTCTTTGACTCATGAATTCATTTGGATTAAATGATTTAGTCTTTAACGTTTAATCTTTTAGTCAAGGGTCCATTATTAAATATGATATTGTATTGTGGTCAATAAATAATGTGTTATTATTTCTACTTTTATGCATTTGTGAAATTTTTTAATTTGCTAGTTCAACCAGTTTTTGCAAAGATGCCATGCACACCTGAGAATCATACAGACCACTTCTTTTCTCATTCAACAATCATTAGAAATCTAGCATTGCCAAATTTCTTAAATTTTATTCAGGTCCTTCAATTCCTTCTTGTTTATCTTTAAATTAGATTCCTTTATTTCCAAGACGAGTGCCTTGAGATCCCCAATTATTATAGTTTTTAAGGCTATTTCTTCCCATGTTTATTTATAATTTTCCTTTGTTTTTACCTTATTTCTTTTAACTAGCCCTTTAAATATTTAGAAACCATGGTATTTGATGCATATATATGAAGCATTGTTATTTCATTGTCAAAAGTGCTTTAAAGCAAAATGTAGTTTTTCTGTTTATTTTCTTAAATCAGTCTATTTTTACTTTTACCTTTTCTGAGATTACAATGACTATCCTTGCTTTTTAAAATTCACATGAAGCACAGGTGTTTATTTTAATTCTGTGTCAGGCTTTTTTTCTTGTAAAAACCGTAACAACAACAATATAATGTTAGATTCTACTTTCTAATCCATATTGCTTGGCCTAGCTGTACTAGATCTCAAACTGTATTACAAGGTGGTAATCATCACAGCAATCTGGGTCTGGGTAAAAAATAGAGTGATGGATCAGTAGAATAGATTCAGTACAAAATACATAGTAGTAAATGACCATAATAATCTAACGTTTGATAAATGCAAAGACCCAAGCATTTGAAACAAGAACTCACTATGTGACAAAAACTGCTATGAAAACTGAAATGTAATTTGGCAGAAACTAGGTATAGATCAATATCTCTCATTATATACCAAAATAAGGTCAAGTGGGTACATAATTTAGACACAAAGGGTGATACCATAAGAAAATCAGGAGAGAAGAACAGTTCATCTGTAAGATCTATGAAAAAGAGAAGAATTTATGACCAAACAAGATATGGAGAGCATTACAAGATGCAAAATGGATAATTTTGGTTATCAATTAAAAAGGGTTTACACAAACAAAACCAATGCAATCAAGATTAGAAGGCAAGCAGAAAATTTGGAGAAATTTTTTTACAGCAAGTGTCTCTGATAAAGGTCTCATTTCTCAAATATATAGAGAACTGAGTCAACTTTACAAGAATACACATCATTCCCCAATTGATATGTGGTCAAAGGATACGAACAGGCAGTTTTCAGATGAAGAAATCAAAGCATCTATAATTATATGAAAAAATGCTCTAAATCATTATTGCTTAGACAAATGCAAATTAAAACAACTCTGAGATGTCACTTCATACCTATCAGATTGGATAATATGACAAAAAAAGAAAATTATAAATTTGGAGAGGATATTGGAAAACTTGGACATTAATGCACTGTTGGTGGAATTGTGAATTGATCCAACTATTCTGCAGAGCAATTTGGAACTATGTCCAAAGGGCAATCAAACTGTGCATACCCTTTGATCCAATAACACCACCACCAGTTCTGTATCCCAAAGAGATTTTTTTTAAACAAGGAAAAGGACCAAATGTACAAAAATATTTATAGTAGCTTTTTTTGTGATAGCAGAGAATTGAAAATTGAGAAGATGCCCATCAATAGGCGAACAGCTGAACAAGTTGTGACGTGTGATTGAGATGGAATACTATTGTGCTTTAAGAAATGATGAGCCAGGATGCTTTCAGAAAAAACTGGAAAGACTTACATGAACTAATGCAAAGTGATGTAAGCAGAACCAGAAGAACATTACACACACTAACAGCAATATTGTGATTTGGAGGGAGACTGATGAAAGTAAGAATGGATTGTGTGATACAAATTTATGTAGTGAACCTGAAAAGAGGTGAAATTACTGATGGTGGTAAAGAGATGATATGATATGATATGAAGTGGTAAAGAGATGATATGAAAGTTGTAATTGACTGAAAGAAGTATGTAGAGTCCTTCTCCAGACACATTATGTTTGGAGTGGGGAAAGGCTGAGGTATGAGAGAAGTAGCAGTGGAGAGGCTAAAAGATTTGTTTTCCAGAGAAAACCAGGTTTCTGGGGGGAGGGGGGCGCGGGAAGGGAGATGGAAAGTAAGTGAATGGAAGAAATCAACGATGAAAGAGAACTTGTAAACAACTGAGGCAAATTCCAGAAGAGACAATGGAGAGAATGAATTGATAGAGGAAGTGGTAGTGTTGAAAGACAGGGCAGAAAGACAGTTGAAAGAAGGGGAAACTAATGTGAGGAGAGGTGCTTTCACTTTGTGGATGGCCAGCTGTTTTACTTTTCAGTCTCCAAACTTCTTTTCTTACTTGAATTTCTAGTATTCTATGATTTATTCACACATCACATCTGAAGGGAATATAGGAAAGATGGAATGTGTTTCTCTGGAGGAAGTCTTATCTTCCCTGGGACAGAAAGGCAGTAACTCCAAATCTTGCTTTTCTTGGGCACTTTATTAATGGTTTTTAATGTCTTATGCCCAAAGAGCAGAGGAAATCCTACAATAATACTTTGAAAATATGCCATCCACCTGATAAAGATCTGATGGTGACAATAAGGATAAAGTACAGTTGGTTGCATAGGTGTCTCCTACTACATCATAATTCATTTAGAGTTAACAAAAGATAGGGGCTTTGGATAGGCAGGTGGCTACTGTTAAGTCACAAGGAACAGAGACCAGGAGGTAGGAATTAGTTAGTTGTGAGGCAAGGAATAGGAGGCACTTGCCCAATGTCACATAACAAATTTGAGGCAGAGAAAAACTTCATGCTCAGTCTCCTCACTCCTCTGGGCAGTATGCTTTATTTGCTCTATCTCTGTTCCCCTTGCTTTTAGTTCATCTCCAGTCGTTCTGATGAATAACATGCCACTGGACCCAGATGGCTCAGGAAAAGAAAATGAGGTTGGTGACCTGCACAGCCCTCCCTCACTCAAGTCAAAGTCAACTGCAAATCATGTCATCATCTTGATGTCATGGTCCTCTTGGAGAATGAAGGAAGACAACAACAAGCTTTCAATTGAACCTTCCTGTGCTTCTTCTCCATCTCCAAGTTCTCTATCATTACTGGGATCCTTAGATTTCCCAAAATATCCTTTCTTTTAAACCACTGAAAAAGATAAATGTCATGTTCTGTAGATTTAAACATTGTAATCATATTGATCTCCAGGCTCATGCCCTTTCTACAATATGCTACACAAAACTGCACACAGTTACATATATGAATGTGGCCTGACAAAGGTAGCATACAGCAGAACTATCACTACCATTATTTTGGACACTGTACTGTTTCTAATGAAGCTTCAGAACATTGTTGACTCATACTGAGTCCATTAAAACTACATGAACTGCTGTCTAGCTATGTATCTCCCATCTTGTACTTGTGGCATTAAAAAAAAAAAACCCAACCTAACTTTACATTTATCTCTATTAAATTTTGTCTTTTCCAACTTGCCCCATCGTTCTAGATAGGGAGATCTTTTTGATACCTGACTTATCCATTATGTTACCAGCTTGATATTATCTGCATATGAATAGTTTCTATGCTTTCATTCATATCAATGGGAAAAAAAGTTAAATAGGAATGGGCCAAGGACAGGATCCTGTGGACACTTGATTAATAGCTTTTCGTTAACATGGAGTTATCTATCATACATACTTACAGCTCCAAATCCATCATTTAGATCACATTTCCATCCTTTTCCTATACAACTTCTGAAATGCATTGCTGAAATTTGAGTAAACCATGGGTATGGCAGTTTCTTGAGTAACTGTCAGTTCTTTGGATCCCTTATAATACCTTACACATAACTTACTCTCAAGAAATGTTTCTTGATTTAAAACAGTTTGGTGAGATAGAAAGATCATGAGATTTTTGAGGCAAAGAACTTTGGTTTGAATTCCGTTTCTGCCCCTGTTACATATATGAATTTGAGCATAGCACAACCTCTCTAGTCCTTAGTTTCCTTGTCTTTAAACCAAAGGGTTGGACGAGTTTCCTTCCAGTTCTAAAATCTAGCCTTTTATGGAATGGCAAGTTGTTTTTGCTTGTTTTATTTTTATTTTTTTTTTCAATTACCAAAAATCTATTTTTTCTCCTTTCCCCTCATTGGGAAAACCTTCTCCCACAAAACCCTCTCAGCAAAAACTCATAGCAAAGCAAAACAAATGGCCCACACTGGCCATGTTTAAAAAGCATGTCTCAATTGGTTCCTGAGCACATCAAATAATATATGCAAAGCACTTTTCAAATATTAAAGCACAACATACATGCTATCAACATCATCATCATCATCATCATCTCAGTCAAAATAGATATGATTCATCATCTCTCCTCTGTAATCAAGGTTGGTCAGTGCTTTGAGCAAAATTGTCATCTTTTAAAGTGGTTTGGCTGGTCGTTTAATGTAGATCTTGTTCTATGCAATTTGACTTCAAATAATTTCTATTTAAAATGATCTGAGGCAACTGGTGACTTAGTAAGCCAAATAGAGGGTTGTCTGAGGCACCTCGGGCTGAAGTGACTTGCCTAGGACCACAAAACCTGTAAGGATCAGAAGAGGGGATTCCAAATCTACCTGGTTTGTGCCTCTAATTTTACCTTTGGCTTATTTTTTAGTTATATTGTGATAATGTTTAATATAAAATTTTGGAATAATCTCTTTGTCCTCTCTGAAGTAAACTCAGAGAATGCCTCTTCCTATGTCAACAAAAGCCAGCCAAGGCTGACTTAACATTCCTTTAGAGACCTTTAACCTAAGACACTATCTTGAATAATGGGACATTTTTCATTATCTTAACATTTGCAGACATGTACTATGTTATGGCATGTTAATGGTAAAGTGAATACAAACATCTTAGGTCATAATTTCTATTTGAAACTTTGTCAAATTTTATCTTATTGTATTTATAACCTATGCAATTAAATTCCTTTCTAATGGTCTAGTTAATCACGTACAGAGATCATAAATCTGAAGGACACAGAACACTTTTTTGTCCTAAAACATATTTAACGCTGCCCAATTCTTTGTCTCGGTAGCCAAAACATTTTTCTGGCTCCATAATGCATTATGTTACCGTTTTCTTTAACAGGGAATTGATCAATTAATTAATTAAATCATAAAATGTATGCATTTAGCCTGTTGCCTTTTCTTTAACCAAGTTTTCAGGTCAATTGTTAGACCAAAGCCTGAAGATTAAGATGTTACAAGGAATTCCTCAAAGGCTGGATGGAGTGGGGTGTGACTACTCAAAATGCAACGTTAAATGCTAGGGTGGATTAAAAAAATTCTGACGCAGTTTCCACAACGAAAACAAAATGACTGTTTGCAGACCACAAACAGAAATGTCGCGAGAAGTTCCGTTGTCTCGGGCTTTTCCTTCCCGGAAGCTCAGGGCTGAAGAAAGGTCAAAGAAGAAGAAAGGTCCTTTGGGGAAAGGGCGGAGACCTGGAAGTGATTGTCCTTCATCTTCCAAAGCAGCGGAAGTGTTACAACTTCCGCATAGTTTGTTGTTGCGTTTAGGTTTTCTTCAGGTGAACCAGAGTTATAAGGGCCTGTGTATCTGACCTCTTGAGCCGTGCAGAAGAGACTTAACCTGGAGCATCTTTGCCCCAAAGACTCAGAAAGGACACGGCGCGGAGGGATTCTGGGAACAACCTCCCCCATTTCCTCTCTGAACCGGAAGAGGATTCAGTTTCAGGAATGGCCAGGAAGTGGCGTCTTTTGTGTTAAGACCGTCGCAGTTCTTACGTCCTCCTCTCTCTCTCCGCCCCTTCTTGCCTTGGATTGCGCAGGAAAACTCCAGGGGAAAAAACCAACAACTGCCAAGAGTGAAGCGGGGGAGAGTCAAGGAAGCTGGAAAGGAGAAAATGATGGGGATCGGAGAGTGGAGACTGGAGGTGGTGGGCCGGGGAATCAGCATTTGGCAGTTGCTTAGGCTACGTGGAGAGAGAAGAGACACCCCTAGCCATACAATCTCTTCACCTGTTCCAGGCAGAAAAGACTAGGACACCAACGAATCAAATGCCCATTTGTCTATCATCAATAGCCATTCAACAGGCTCTACTTTGGGCCAGGCTAAGGGACATGAGGCTCCAGGGATATAAAGAAAGGCAAAAAGCAAAGCAAAATTTAAAAATCCCTAGCTGTCCAAGAAATTTCAGTTTAGTGGAAAAGACAATAAAGACTACGATGTATGCACAAGATATGTATAGAATAAATTGGAGATTAATATGGGGAAAGATTAACTTAATTTACCCACGACCCCATAATGTAACAGCACCTTAATTTAAAACTGGTATGAAATGAGACGAGGGGATCTTTTTTAAAGTATCCATTTAAAAGCAACTCTGCTTTCCTTTTTAGAAAACAATTTCTTTTGGGTATAACCCCTAATACAAAAATGTTTCCTAAAAAGCATAATCTCCTCTATGAACACCCTCCAACCCCAAAAAACCCTATTTAGGTAAATCTTCGTACAACCTGGCCCTTCCTAACTTTCTAGTCTCCTTACACTTTACTCCTATTTATAAACACTACAAGGGACATATTTTTGTCATCAAAAGATGCCTCAAATGGCTTTTTACATAGGTACTTCTTAGTCTTTGATGGATGGTGGGGAGTCGTACACTCATAGGATTTCAGTGCAAGCAGTTTCTGAAGTATTTGAAGATTATGACAGCTCAGAGCTAGATGGAGGCCTAAGATAATTTTAAATAAATGGAAAAGAAGCTTTGTAGTCTTGATCTTGAAGACATTTTAAACCACAGGGTCTTGTTTCAGCTCTAGGGAACAAATCATCCTTTTCTTCAAAAGATAGGTATGAATCACTGTCCTAGGTTGTTTGTTGTGTTTGTCCTTCGTTTTCAAAGAGGACCATGACATCAGAAAAATGATGACATGACTTGCACTTGATTTTGTTTTGAGTGAGGGAGGACTGCTAGGTATTGTGAGGTTAAACAGCATATTCAAAGAAGCAGTAATTGGTCCCCGCATGGGAAGAGCTTATACATTTATTGGAGAGACCCATACAAGAAATTAATCAAGTCAGCACATGATTAAATGCCAATTAACTGATTAAATGTAGTAAATGTTACAAGGGTTTTGAAAAGATATAGATTACTGGGTAAAGCTCAGCACCTTGGCTTATAAGCTTTACTGTTAATTGAGTGAAAGAATAAGAAGAAAAATATATTTTCTGGATTGCAACCATAATTGACATGATATCCAAAACTTTTATCCAGAGGGAAGATAGGAATACAACCACTAAGATTTTGAGGTTATATCAACTGCATTTAAATTAATACAATTCAGTTAGAACTTTGTCAACTTTGTTTATTCTTTTGAGCTAGATTCTCCCATATTCTGCATAGAATCACACTATAATCAACTAAGGATGATAGTTTAAAAGTTACATTATAAGTGTTCTCAGAGGAATAATTAGAAAGCCAATAAATCATAAATGTTGCTCAACTTAGCACCTAGAGCTATGCCTGACACACTAAAAAAAAATATGATTGAAGTAATTACCATAGGTCTAATCTTGTCATCTCTTCTTTAGTGGTATGGTAATTCCCTATTATTTCCAGGATCAATTAAAAAGTCCTTAATTAAATCGTCGTGCAACCTGGCCCTTCCTAACTTTCTAGTCTCCTTACACTTTACTCCTATTCATAAACACTACAATTTAGCTACTGGACTACTTGATGTTCTTTGAACATTATGTTATATTTCTGTCTCCTTTCCTTTGCCTAGAATGCTCTCTCTCTTCATCTCTACCTCCTGCCATCTCTGGCTTCTTTCCAGAAGGAACTCTGCAGAAGACAATTCTGAACCACCACCACCACCACCACCACCACCACCACCACTGCTTAGCAGTTGATTAATAAATGTTTAATTACAACCTTGGATTATTTGTTCTTTGATGTTTTTAAGTTCAGTTCTATGGTATGGTAAGAGTTATACACAATGCAAATCATCAGTTAACCTTTTGATACCTTTTTCTATACAATTCTATATACCTGACTTTCTATATATAGCCAAATGTGGGAGAATCAAGCTCAATATTTACCAGTTTGAAAATACAGTATTCTATTACAAATGCCATATTAAAAATAAAGTACTCCTCATCATCCTCATATCAAGGATCATCATCCTCATATCAAGGATCAATGAGATGTTACCATTCAGGTCTTAAGATATTGAATCTTATCTCATGTTCACTAATATTAATGTTTACAGATTGAGTGGTTACTTGAAGAGAAAAATGAAGCCATAACGGATGATTTTGTCTTTCTGTCCAAAGACTGATACCGTTTCAAAATCATTACAAATAGGAGGTATCTAGGTGGTGCAGTGGATAGAATACTGAGTCTGGAGTTAGGAAGATGAGTTCAAATCTGGCCTTAGACACTATAAAACTCCCCAAATGATATTTTATAGAGCCATGAAAAATAATAA
This sequence comes from Potorous gilbertii, assembly GCA_028658325.1. NCBI lineage: Eukaryota > Metazoa > Chordata > Mammalia > Diprotodontia > Potoroidae > Potorous > Potorous gilbertii. Next base: position 396,639,083 of record CM053769.1, read on the forward strand.
CATTCATATAGAGAAACAAAGTATCAAGGTTCTCAAGGGTAATACTGAATACAGTTAGGAAGGAAGGTGTGTGTGTGTGTGTGTGTGTGTGTGTGTGTGTGTGTGTGCATGCGTGTCTGTATTAGGACCACATGGCAAGAAGTATTTCAAATCCTTAATCATTACAATCATTTAGTGCCTGTTATGAAATAGAGAAATTGATCAGGAAAGAATACAGAAGTAAACAACTATATTAGCACAGGATTTGATAAACCTGAAGACCCCAGTAAATGTGACTGTGTGAAAAAACTACTGGAAAACCTGGAGAACAGTTCTGCAGAATTTAGTTTTCAATCAATACCTTACAGCTTACACCTATCTAAATTCCAAATGGACACGTAAACTAGATATGAGAGGGCGTATCATAAACAAAGAAGTAAGGAAGAAATAACTTTCAGATCTATAGAGAGAGGGAGTATTCATAAACAGGTTATAGGACAGGAGGATCACATATGATAAAATAATTTTAATTATATATCAAAGTTTTTGTAATGTAATAAGCTTTAGAAAGGAAAGAAGTAAAAACTGGTGGAAAAAGTCTTCACAACAAATTTCTCTGATAAAAGTTTCATTTCCAAGATATATAAGGAAGTAATTCAAATTTATAAGAGTAACACATCCCTCAATAGATAGTCAAAGGATATAAATAAAATATTTTAAAAGAAAGAAAGCTGTGGTAGCCCAGAACTGGAAATCAAGGAGATGCCCATCAATTGGGGAATGGCTTAATAAATTATGGTATATGAATGTAATGGAGTAATATTGCGCCATAAGAAATGATGAACAAGAAGACTTCAGGGAGGCCTGGAAGGACTTATATG
>CM053769.1:396655059-396794781 GCA_028658325.1 Potorous gilbertii
GGAGGGACAGGATCAAAAGAGAATAGTAACGATGGGGGCATGATAGGATGGAGGGAGATATAGTTAGTCTTACACAACACAACTATTATGGAAGTCATTTGCAAAACTACATAGATATGGCCTATATTGAATTGCCTCCCTTCCCAAAGGGAATGGGTGGGGAGGGAGGGATGGGGAGAAGTTGGAACTCAAAGTTTTAGGAATAACTGTCGAGTATTGTTCTTGCTACGAGGAAATAAGAAATACAGGTAATGGGGAATAGAAAGTTATCTGGCCCTACAGGACAAAAGAGAAGATGGGGACAAGAGAAGGGAGGGATGATAGAAGAGAGGGCAGATTGGTGATAGGGGAAATTAGAATGTTCAGTGTACTGGGGTGGGGGTAGGGGACAAATGGGGAGAAAATTTGGAACCCAAAATTTTGTGACAATAAATTTACATAAAATAAATAAAAATAAAAAGGATGAACTCACCTCCAATGAGGAGGGAATTAAAACAATAATTAGAAATTACTTTGCTCAACTGTATGCCCATAAATTCAACAATCTAAATGAGATGAATGATTATTTTAAAAAATATGCATTGCTCAGATTAACAGACTGGTTTAATACTAGGAAAACAATTAGCATTGCTGATCATATCAACAAAAAAACTAACAGAAACCACATGATTATCTCAATAGATGCAGAAAAAGCCTTTGCCAAAATACAATACCCATTCCTATTGAAAACACTGGAAAGCATAGGAATAAATGGAACTTTTCATAAAATAATAAGCAGTATCTACCTAAAACCATCAGCAAGCATTATATGCAATGGAGATAAGCTACATGCATTTCCAATAAGACCAAGTGTGAAACAAGTATGTCCATTATCACCACTGTTACTCAATATGGTACTAGAACTGTTAGCTGTAGCATTAAGAGAAGAAAAAGAAATTGAAGGAATTAGAATAGGCAAAGAACAAATTAAGTTATCACTCTTTGCAGATGATATGTTGATATACTTAGAGAATCCCAGAGAATCAAGTAAAAAACTATTTGAAATAATAAACAATTCTGGCAAAGTTTCAGGTTACAAAATAAACCCACATATGTCATCTGCATTTCTGTATATTGCTAACAAAGCTCATCAGCAAGAGATAGAGAAATCCCATTTAAAGCTATGGCAGACACTAGAAAATTTTTAGGAGTCTACCTGCCAAAACAAACCCAGGAACTATATATGAATATAATTACAAAACACTTTTCACACAAATAAAGTCAGATCTAAGTAAGTGGAAAAACATCAGTTGCTCATGGGTGGGCTGAGCCAATATAATAAAAATGACAATTTTACCTAAATTAATTTACTAAAAAATATGACATACCAATCAAACTATCAGATAATTATTTTCTAGAGCTAGAAAAAATATTATCAAAATTCATCTGGAAGAACAAAACGTCCAGAATATAAAGGGAATTAATGAAAAGAAATGCTAGGGAAGGTGGCCTAGCCCTAGTGGATCAAAACCACTTGTTACTGGCTAAGAAACAGGGGAGTAGACCAGTGGAATAGTTTAGATACTCAAGACACAGTAGACAATGAATATAGCAATCTACTGTCTGATAAACCCAAGGACCCCAGCTTCTGGGATAAGAACTCACTGACAAAAATTGCTGGGAAAACAGGATAACAATGTGGTGGAAACTGGGCTTAGACCAATCCCTGACACTGTATGCAAAAATAAAATCTAAATAGGTACATGATTTAGGTATAAATATTGATACTATAAACAAATTAGGGGAGCAAGGAATAGTGTATTTGTGGATAATGGAGAAATCTTTGACTAAACAGGAGATAGAAAACATCATGAGGTGCAAAATTTTGATTAAATTGACAAGTTTTTGCCCAAACAAACCCAATGCAACCAAGATTAGGAGGGAAGCAGAAACCTGGGGAAGAATTTTTGTAACTAGTGTCTATGATAAAGGCCTCATTTCTAAAATATATGAGAACAGAGTCAAATGTACAAAAATACAAGAAGTCATTCCTCAATTGATAAATGGTCAAAGGATATGAACAGGCAGTTTTCAGAGGAAGAAATTAAAGCTATCTATAGTCATATGAAAAAATGCTCTAAATCACTTTTGATTAGAAAGATGCAAATCAAAGCAACTCTGAGGTACCACATCCCACCTATCAGATTGGCTAACATGACAAAACAGGAGGATGATAAAAGTTGGAGAAGATGTGGGAAAGTTGAAACACTAATTCATTGTTGGTGGGGGTATGCGCTGATACAACCATTCTGGAGAGCAATTTGGAACTATGCCCAAAGGGCTACAAAAATATGCATACCCTTTGACCCAACAATATTGCTTCTAGGACTGTATCCCAAAGAGATCATAAAAATGGTAAAGGATCCCACACGTACAAAAATATTTATAGCAGCTCTTTTGGTGGTGGCCAAAAACTTGAAATCAAGGGGAAGTCCATCAATTGAAGCTGAGGAATGGCTGGTATATGAATGTAATGGAACACTATTGTGCTATAAGAAATGATGAACAGCAAGACTTCAGAGAGACCTGGAAAGACTTACATGAACTGATGCTGAGTGAAAGGAGCAGAACCAGGACAATTTTGTACACAGCAATAACCAGAGTGTGCAAGGAATTTTTCTAGTAGACTTAGTACTTCATTACAATGCAAGGACTTAAAAAATTCCCAATGGTCTCTTAAGGCAAAATGTCTTCCACATCCAGAGAAAGAACTATGGGATTGGATCACAGAATGAAGCAAACCATTTTCTTTTGTGTTATGTTTTGTTTTGTTTTACGGTTTCTCCCATTCATTTTAATTCTTCTATTCAAAATGACTATGGGGAAATTGTATTTAATAGGAATATATATATATATATATATATATATATATATATATATATATGTAGAACCTATATAAGATTGCAAATCATCTCGGGGAGGGAGTGTGAAGGGAGGGAAAAAAATCTAAGATATATGGAAGTGATTATAGAACACTGGAAACAAATAAAATAATTATTTAAAAAAAAGAATCTGATGCAAAATGACATGTACTGTGTACAAAATAACAGCAATATTGTAAGATTATCAGGGTGAATGACTTAGCTATTCTCAGTAAAACAGTGATCCAAGACAACGATGAAAGACTTATGATGAAAAATTCTATCCTTCACCAGAGAAAGAACTAATAGTGTCTGAATACAGATTAAAGCATACATTTTTTACTTTCAAAAAAAAGTTGTTTATGATAAATTATGTTTATACTATAGGACATGCAGGACAAACAGATGTCATTTCCACATTAGTAATAAACTTGAATGAAATTGACTTTTCCATTAACATAACAATATTCCATATGTTACATCCCTCTAAAAAATTGATTGCACTGAAATTCTCTTTCCCAAACCAAGTTGAAGATGTTTCTGATTTAGTTTCAGTAAGTAGTAGAATACAGGTTCTTCAATCATCTGTATCAATCAATACCCAATTGTTTTTGCATCATTTTGAAACATTTAAGGACATTATTTTATCTATGCCTAATTGTTTTCATATTATTCTGAAAGAATGAGCTATTTCAGGGACTTAATCTTTCACATGACTACTCAGGCAGGCAGATGACAAGTCCAAGTATTCATTTACCTAGTTGTTTGATATATGGACTAAAAACATTAAGACTGAAAACAAGATACAACATACGTGCATTGTGCTCATATCTTTTCCTGACTATTTTCTCTGATTTTAAAAATTTGCTGTAAAAGGAAAAAGCAGGGACATGATTATACCAGCATTAAACTGGTCCTTCAGCCTTAAGCCAAAGGATGCATTCATAACAGGAAAAGGCATCTTTAGCTATATTTGATTTCAGGTAAGAGTCACAGTTTAGCAACCAACCATGCAGAAATAATTTCACTTATCGTCAGACTCAAGAGTAGCCAGATGGGAAATATTCAAAGGAACAAAATAAGGAAACTGAGCCAGAAGGATCCCACCTGAGATTGATGCTAAAGTTGTCCTCACAACTTTTCCCAAATGCAAATCTTCACCTGTAACAGTTCAGGATCACATTCCCTTTAATATCTTGTGGCATTTCTTTCAAATGGTGGATTATTAACGATTGATTATTGATGGATTATTATGATCCATCAGACCACTATAGCTGAATTCAGAACTCAGAATTCAAAATAAAGTCTGTTACAATCCCAGGAATTTTTGTCTCAAAAGGCAAGTTTCAGTAATCACAGTTTAGGGTAGATATAATTATTGTTACTGCTATGGAATTGCAATAAACAATAAAAATTTAACAGGACTCATATATGTAAGAGATTTAACTTAACATCTTTAACTTATTTTTCTTTTCTTCGGAAATTTAAATTTATCCTGGTGTAAAGATCAATTATTAGAAATCATTTCTTGATAAGCAAGATGCTGTCAGAACATTCTAAGATGTTCAATCACACAATCTGAGACAAAGTGAAATGTACTTTGTACAAAGTAATACCAATATTGTAAGATTATCAGCTGTGAACAACTTAGCTATTCTCACTAGTACAATGATCCAAGACAACTCTGAAGGACCTATAAAAACTGCTATCCATACCCAAAGAAGGAACTATTCGTGTCTGAAAATAAATTGAAGTATAGTTTTTACATTTTTTCTTTTTTTATCTTGAGTTTTTTTCTTGTCTGTTTTCTTTCACATGAGTATTTATGAATATGTTTTGCAGGACTAAACATGTATAACCTACATGGAATTGCTTGTCTTCTCAATGGGGGTAGGGTGGGGAAGGAAGAAGGGAAAGAATTTGGAACTCAGTACTTTAAAAACGAATGTTAAAATTTGTTTTTACATGCTAACTAGGGAAAAATAAAATTCTAAATAAAAGCTTAAAAAAAGAAATCATTTTTATATTATACATACACTTTCAGATTCTCAGCAAACCATTGTTTAGTAACTCCTTAGCTCAAACAAGTTCTTTTCCCAGAACTAATGACCTTGCCATACATATGGTTTCCAGGGACCTGGCAAGTTTGCAAAATAAGGGGAATTAATAAGGATGCCAGAGAAGTGACTGAACTTGATGCACCTGCCTGTCCATCATCTGTCTTAATTTAATTTGTTTCACCCTGACTGAATTTCTCCTATGTCCTTCTATGGCTACCCACTTGCCAGGATGTCTTTTCGAGTTCCCCTATAATATCATGCATTCTTCACTGTTATCTACCAGAATGGACATGGTTTGTTTATTTTTAGGACCCTAGTGTATGGTAGCTGGCACATGGGGTGTCTGGTCACAGCCCTATATCAGAGGTTATCTTGGACATTGTCCTAAGGGAGGGGATTCAGGTATATCTGCTTCATCTACCCTATGAGTTTCTGTGGGTGTGCTCTTTGACACCACCACCTCTCCTCCCCTGAGGTGGAATAGACTAAGGTGGTACACACCGTTATATTCCAAGGAGGATTGCTATGAATGGGCAGAACTAATCTGGATAAGGCTTTCACTTCATCTCCTCCTTTACACACACAGTAATAAATTACCAATTTTAGGTTTCATCACTAAAACAATAACCCCAAATAACTTAGCCAAATTGTTTTAGCTGTAACTTCCTCTTAACTACCGGAAAAGTTGGAAACCTCCAGTTTTCTAAATGACAGTTTTAAAACACTGTAAGATAGGATTAGTGGGCTGATAAAATAATATAATTGGTTTTAAACAATTTTTCCACCATCTCTGTTTCTTTTATTTTATACTCTAATAGCATCCAAGTTATGGAAAGTTGCTTGACATAATTGATACAAAAGTTTACCAATTTGAAACAATATTATGTATTTCAAACTTGAAACATACCCATTACCAACCAGGCGATCCCACTTCTGTTGAATGTATTTCCAAATTACCTTAAACTGGGTATCTCATCACCATTGGAATTGTGTACTAGTCACATCTAATTGAGCGACTAAGGTGTATAATTTTGAGATAGTCTTTTTCTTTTTCTCTCCCTTTATCTCTAGCTAACTACAGCAGCCTTCCTGAACAGAAGGGGGGCCTTAAGGTCACCCAGTTAACAAATTTCAGATTCATGAATTTTCCCAATTTGTCTTAGTGCCAAATAGCATAACAAATTCTGATTTATCTTAGGCATCAAATTAAGAGAAACAACATTTTACTTAAAATGTGATCAGAATGAATTCGATTACCTGGATCTATATTCCAAATGGTATTACATAGACTGTGGGTTATGATTTTAATACTGGTTGTAGTATTAACTTTAAATAAATGTTATTTATTCCAAACACTTTATGTTGTGGGGTCTACTATTTCCAGCCAGTCCACTACCAAAGACTGTAGCAATATGATTTTAAGATTTAATCACACTTATCACACTTAAGAGCATGTTTTAAATTAATTCAGATCTGGGTTCCAAAATCTTGAAAGGAACCCATCACTTATTAATTCATCCATAGCTCTCTATGATTTCTTCTTATTAACAGGTGTCTCATATAATCTAGTCATGTTTGCAATTTTAACACACACCCCAATTTAAAAACTTATTTTAAAACTGACCAGTATTTAATTTTAATTTGTAAGATTCCCTAAATTCTAGCTAGATATTCCAATCAAATTCAATTACCTTTTGGTTGTTTCCCAATACACAAAAACTTTCCCCTTTTTCATGAACCAGGAAAGGGTTAAGTACCAGTTCTATTCCAAAAGGCATGTCTCTTCCCTCTCTTCACCAGGAAACTTTCATTAATATATCTCCCAAACCTTCCTGTCTCTAATCAGTAAAGCAACTTTTTCTTTTGTGAGCCAGGAAAGGGTTAAGTACCAGTTCTGTTCCAAAGTACAACTATTTGAAACTTTCACTAACATAGCCCCAAAACCCATTTCTCAATAATCAGTGAAGTGATCTTGTTCTCTTAGATCTGAAGAGAAAAGTTTTCCTACTCCTTTCCTTTTTTTTGTCTGTATTTTTGTACTTCAAAACCTGGCCACAGATCAGGAATACAGAGGGAGAGAAAGAAATGTTTTTTAAACTTTTACTCAAATAAATTTCACTCCTATTTCTTTCTCTCTCTCTCTCTCTCTCTCTCTCTCTCTCCTGTTCATGCGTGCTGCTGTAGTCAGTCAGAGATGAATGGAGAGAAGGAGAAAAAAACTATGTCAAAATTATACACCTTGTCACTTTCCTGTCTAATACTTAATTCTCTTCAACCAAGCTAAGCAAAAAACAAGTAATTAAGCAATTTTCTATTCTCAGTTTCTGAGTCTAGAACTTGGTAGTGGTTTTTTTCAATGCTAACCTACTGCCACTACTTTCTCCCTTCTTTTCTCAACCCAATTAAACATAATTCTATCAGAAGGGACTTTGGGCATGTCCAGAGCACCCCACTACTTACACTGTGGTCCTACAGTACCACTTCCCCGACATAGAGGCTATCTAGGAATTCCTCCCTCCCAGCCTATCTCTCTTGGTATCCTACCTGACTATGCCAAATGTAAGGTCCTGAATTCCCCTGGCTGTACCTTCCCCATAACCATGGCTTATTCTTTCTATACCGAAGGAAGAAGCTACAGAGCTCTAGATTGATTATAGGTAGTAGCTTAATCAATCATTATGAATAACTATAAATAGGGGCAATCTGGGGTAGGTGCCAGATAATTCAGTGGACCCCCATTAAAGACCCTCCAAAATTTCCATGATAATTATAGAAAACAGACAAAGGCAGAAGGAGTTAGGGAGTGTATCACCCTGTTTGGTGGATATTTTTGGTTTTCTGCTTAGTAATGAGCTTGGGAGTAAAGTCAATGTTATGCCCAAACATAAGTTTGTGTAAGTATCATGTACCAGTCACATATAGGTCACAATATCCTTATTATGACTTTCACAGGTCATAGTTTCTTAAGTTTTGGCTCAACGTCTAAAATATAGTTCAGTATCTAAGTGATGATTGTAAATAGATTACCATGTTCAGGCTTCCACCTCTCATAGAGTTTAAGTTTTTATTGCTCTTCACTTATTACTATATTTTATGGCTTTTTCCCAATCAGGACCCCACACCAGAAAAAGACAAGAGGGCAGACCAAGAGAGCAAACCATACCTCTCTCACATCACACCAACTTAGAAGTGCCAAAAATTTGTGGATTCCCCAGAATTAGCTCTAAAATGAAAGCACAAAAAAATCTAAAGCTTGGGACAGTGTGTTTCAATCCCCAGGTGGGACAGAGTCCAAATTCTACATAAAGTTCAAAGTCAAGAAATAAGCTCAGAAAATGAATAAATATGGAAAAAAATAATTTGACCATTAAAATATGATGATAGAGAAGACCAAGACATAAACTCAGAAGAAAACAACAGTGTGAAAACAACTACAACCAAAACCTCAAAGAACAGATGCTAATTAGACCCAAACAAGTTGGACCCAACAAGAATTCCTGGAAGAGTTAAAAGGAAGAGATGAGAGTGGTAGGGGGAAAATCAGGGAAAGAAATGAGAATGATGCAAAAAAATTATGAAAAGAGAATTAACAACTTGGTAAAAGAGACACAAAAATTCAATGAAGAAAAGAACTCCTTAAAAAGCTGAATCAGCCAAATGGAAAAGGAGGTACAAAAATTCACTGAAGAAAAGAAATAAAAAAAATTAGAATGAAGCAAGTGGAAGCTAATGACCCAATGAGACATTAAGAAAAAGTGAAACAAAGTCAAAAGAATGAAAAAATAGAAGAAAATGTGTAACCTCTCATCAGAAAATCAATTGACCTGGAAAACAAATTAGGGGAAGATAATTTAAGAATTATTGGACTACCTAAAAACTGATCAAAAAAAGAGATTACTTAGACATATTTCAAGAAATTCAAAGAAAACTACTTTGATATCTTAGATCCAGAGAGTAAAATAGAATTTGAAGGAATCTACTGGTCACCTCCTAAAAGAGATCCTAAAATGAAAACTCCCAAGAATATTATAGCCAAATTCTAAGTCTCCCAGGTCAAAGAGAAAATATTTCAAGCAGTCAACAAGAAATGATTCAGATACTGTGGAGCCGCAGTCAGGATCATATGAGATTTGGTTGCTTCCACATTAAAGAAGTGGAGGGCTTATAATGTGACATTCTGGAAGGCAAAGGAACTATGATTACAACTAAGAATAAACTATCTAGCAAAACTGAGTATAATTATTCAGGGGCAGGAGGAGTTAACATGTAATGAAATAGAAGACTTTCAAGCATACCTGATAAAAAGACCAAAGATGAATAGAAAATTTAACGTGCAAACATAAGACTCAAGAGATGTAAAAAAAAAATATAAACATGAAAGAGAAATCATAAGAGGCTTAATATGTTTAAATCGTTTACACTCGATACTTGTAACTCCTAAGAAATCTCTAATTATTTGGAGTCTACACAGAGGGCATGAGTGTGAGTCAATTATGTTGGGATGATTTTCCCAAAAAAAATTATAAAAGAGGAATGTACTGGGAGAAGGGGAAGGGGAGATAACATAGAGACATTTTCTTACATAAAAGAGGCATGCCAGAAAGAACTTTTACAATGGAGAGGAAAATGGGAGGGCAGGTAATGCTTTAATCTCACTCTCATAAGAATTGTTTCAAAGAGGGAAGTTTATATACAAGTTCAGTTGGATATAGAAATCTACCTGACTCAATAGGGAAATAGAAGGGGATGAGAGATATGAGGAGAGGATGACAAAAGGGTGGGTGGATGAAGGGAGGCAATGGTCAAAAGTAAAAAGGACTTTTAAGGAGGGATATGATAAAAAGAGAGAAAGAAGCCGTTATCATAACTGTGACTATGAATGGGATGAACTCACCCATAAAACAGAAGCAAATAGCAGAATAGATTAGAAATAAGAATCCAAGAATGTGTTGTTTACAAAAAACATACTTAGAATAGAAAGATATGCATAAAGTTAATGTGCAAGAGAAGAATCTATTATGCTTCAGCTGAAGTAAAAAAAAGACTGGGAGAGTAATCATGGTCTCAGACAAAGCAAAAGCAAAAATGAAACTAATTAAAGGAGATAATCAGGAAAAGCACATTTTGCTAAAAGGTATCAGACAATAAAGTAATATCAAAAATTTTAATGGCAAGTTTCTCTGATAAAGGCTTCATTTCTCAAATATAGAAGGAAATGGGTCAAATTTATAAAAATAAGAGCCATTCTCCAATTAATAAATGGTCAAATGATTTGCACAGGCAGCTTTAAGAAGAAGAAATCAAAGCTATCTATAGTCATAAGAATGCTCTAAGTCACTATTGATTAAAGAAATGCAAATTTAAAACAACTCTGGACTTCCACCTCACAACTATCAAAAATGAAAATGCTGGAGTGGGTGAGGAAAAATAGCTGTACTAATAAGCTGTTTGGTGGACTTACAAAGTAATCCAATCATTATGGAGAACAATGTGGAACTATGTTCAAAAGACTATAAAACTGCACAACCTTTGACCCAGCAAGCACACTATTATATCTGTACCAGAAGGAAATGAAAGAAAAGGAAAAAAGACCTACATGTACAAAAATATTTATAACAACTCTTTTTATGGTGGTAAAGAACTGAAAATTGAGGGATGCTCATCACTTGGGAAATGGCTGAATAAGTTGTGGTATATGATAGTAATGGAGTACTTTTGTGGTTTCAAAGGCAGTTTCAGAAAAATATGGGAAGACTTATATGAGCTGATGCAATAAAGTGAAAAGAACCAGGAGATCATTGTGCACAATAACAGCAATGTTGTAATGAAGATAAACTGTGAAAGCTTGACTAACCTGATCAATACAATGATCCAAGACGTTCCAAAGGACTCATGATGAAAAAATTCTATCCACCTCCAGAGAGAGAACTGATGATCTCTGAGAGCAAATTGAAGTGTAATTTACTTGCTTTCTTTATTTTTGTTTGGATTTTTGGTTAAAAGGTCATGTATTTTGCCTGATTTCACATGTGTTATTCTTGTTCAATCATTTCAGTCCTGTCCAACTCTTCATGATCCCATTTTCTTGGCAAAGATACTGAAGTTATTAGCCATTTTCTTCATTAGCTCCTTTCACAGACAAGAAAACTGCAGGTAAACAGGGTTAAGTGACTTACCCAGGGTTATATAGCTAGTAAGTATCTGAGGCCATATTTGAACTGAGGAAGATGAGTTTTCCTGACTCCAGGCGAGACACTCTAACCACCACTCCAACTAGTTGCCCTTCAATCATACACTCCACAAATTATTCTAATTGGGTTATTGGCCTTAATTTTAAAGATCACACTATCAAAAAATAAGAAGAGAAACAAAACATAAATCTCTCATACACAGTAAGAGATGAATTCTTAGCCAAAAAAAGAGATAGGGGTAATTAGAAAAGATAAAATAAGTTTGATTATTACATGAAAATTAAAAGTTTCTGCACAAACAACATTCATGCATTTAAGATAAGAAGAGAAATGGTCAGATGCAGGGGAGGGAAACTGTGTATAAAATTTTTCTGATTAAAGTTTGGTATCTAAGATATACAAACACTTTATAAATATATATAAGACTAAGATCCATTCTCCAAGAAATAAATGGTCAGTGGATATGAACAGTTATCAAGAGAACTGCAAAATATTCACAACCACATGAAAAAATATTCCAAATCCCTAATAATAAGAGAAGTGAAAATTGAAACAACCCTGAGGTTTCACCTCACATTTTGCAAATTGGCCAAAATGGTCAAAAAAGTGGAAATAGTTATTAGCAGGGTTGTGGAGAGATAGGTACATTAATACACTCATGGTGGAGTGGTGAAATGGCACAACCATTTTGGAAAGCAATTTGGAATTATGCAAATAAAGTGACTAAAATATCCATATATAATAGGATATTAAATATATCATTTGAGCTAGAGACTCCATTACTAAATTTTTATACCCCATGGAAGCTATTGACCAGAAAAAGTCCTCTATACACTCTGCAATATTTACAGTAATACTTTTTGTGATAGCTAAAAATTGGAAACAAAGTAGATGCCTATTAATTGGGAAATGGCTAAGCAAATTGTGGCACATGAATGTAATGAAATATTATGGTTTCATAAGAAATTATCTGTGATAAATACTGAGAAGCATGGGGGGAAACTATGTGAATTGAAATAGAATACAGTAAGCTGAGCTGAGAAAACAATTTTGATAGTCACTACAACAATGTAAGAGGAAAGAACAAAAGAAAACAAAAGTAAATGTAAATAAATTTTAAAGATCAAACAGAACTTGATAACAGCAAATGTGTGAATTTTTTTTGGCTGGATTATGCTTATAACTTACAAGGATCATGTTTTCCCCTTTTTGTTTGGGGAAGATTTGGAAATAGGGATCTAGTGGCAGGAAAAAAAGAAATAAAAGGTCACTAAAACATCTTTTAAAATGCCCAAAAGAAAGCAGAAGTTCAGAGAGATTAAGACAAGCAGAATAGCTTTGAAAGTAACATGCAGGATTTATTATTTACCTTTTAAAAACAAGCTGAGCATAATAGAGATTTATGGTTTTACATGTTTCCTCTTTTTTCTGTTCTACTTTATATATGGAAATATTGTTTTTTATTTCTTTTTCTTTCTTTTTTATCTTCTTTCTATCTTTCTTTCTTTCTTTCTTCAGTGAACATTGAATTGGTGAGCTACAAATTATCCAGAGAAGGGAAATCAGGATGATGATGGAGTTTAAGTCAGATAAATGGGATATCTTTACCGTGGAGAAAAGAAGACTCAGAAGAAATATCATAGCTATACGGTTTCAAGTGTTTTGAAGGACTATCATACGGAGGATGGATTAGATTTCATCTGTTTGGTCCCATGGAGAAAAACTGGATAACACAGGATTTAGCGACTTGTACACTAAGGGATCAAAGGGCTTGGAATATGATATTCCAGAGATCAAAGGAGATAGGATTAAAACCAAGAATCACCTACCCAGAAAAACTGAGTATAATACTTCAGGAGGGAAAATGGAATTTCAATAATTTCAATGAATTTCAATGAATTAGAGGACTTCCAAGCATTCTTGTTGAAAAGATCAGAACTGAATAGAATATTTGACTTTCAAATACAAGAATCAAGAGAAACATGAAAAGGTAAACAGGAAAGAGAAGACTTAAGGAACTCATTAAAGTTAAACTGTTTACATTCCTACATGGAAAGACATTATTTGTAACTCATGAGACTTTTTTCAGTATTAGGGTAGTTAGAGGGAATAGATATATATAGGTGTATATGGGTGTGTATATATGTAGGTATGTATTTGTACATGGATGTGTGTATGTATGTGCATATATGTATGTATGTATGCACTGATATCATTTAATATAATTTTTGGACTTTAATAAGGGCCAGAGCTTGAATTAATCAATCAGAATAAGAGCCTGGACTTAACAGTCTCTTTGTTCTGTGAAGTAAACTCAGAGAATACATCTTCCTATGTCAACAAGGCCAGATGGGGCTGACTTAGCATTCCTTATGAGACTCTGAACCTGAGACACTATCTTGAACAGTGGAACTTTTTTTATTCTCTTGTGGACATGTACTATGCTATGACATGTTAATGACAGAGAAAACACAGATGTTCTGAGTTGTAATTTCAATCAACCTTGTTCACTCTCTTATCTTATTGCATTTACAACCTATGCAATTAAGAAATTCCTTTCTCATGGTATAGTTAATCACTCATGGAGACCATAAATCTGAAGGACACAGACAACCTTGGATTGTTCTAAAAACAGATTTAAGCCTGGTCATTCTTGTATTAGTCAGTCAGAAGTTTTCCTGGCTCCATGGTCATGTAACTGCTAGCTTTCAGGGAATAGACTATATGCATTCAGCCTGTTTGCATTTTTTTAACCAAACTTCCATATATGTATATGCACAGACAGAGGGCACAGGGTGAGCTGAATATGAAGAGAGAATACCTAAAAAATATATAATTTACTACCGAATGGAATGTACTAGGAGTAAGAGAAAGGGAGAGGTAGACTGTACCAAATCATCTCGCATAAAAGAGAGAAGAAAGAGCTTTTACAATGGAAGAGAAGAGGGGGGAGATGAAAGGAAATAACAGCTCTTACTCTCATGGAATTTGGCTTAAGGAGGGAATAACATACACCCCCTTGGATATGGAAATCTATTTCACCCTGCAGGAAGGAGAGGGGGAAGGGAATAGGAGAGGGAAGATAATAGAAGGGATAGCAAATTGGGGAAAGGGATGATCAGAAGCAAACACTCATGTGAGATGACAGGTCAAGCAAGATAATGAAAGAAATGGAGGGCAAGATAGGACAGAGGGAAATGTGGTTAGCCTTTTACAACATAACTATTATGGAAATGCTTTACATTCTGACACATGCATGACCTATATGGAATTGCTTGTTTTCTCAATGAGGGTGTGTGGGGAGGGAGGGAGAGAATATGGAACTCAAACTTTAAATATGAATGTTAAAAAGTGTTTTAGTATGCAACTGGAAATGAAGATATACAGGTAATGAAATATAGGAATCTATTTTGCCCTACAGGAAAATAGAGGGAAAGGGGGATGGAAGAAAGATGAGTAATAAAAGGGAAGACAGACTGGAGGAAGGGGTGAATGGGATGCATGCTGTCCTGGGGTGGGGGGTGGGGAGAGATGGGAAGAAAATTTTGAATTCAAATTCTTATGGAAGTGAATGTTGAGAACTGAAAAATAAATTATTTTTAAAAAGAAAGAAAGAGAAACTGGAAATAGAGTGGAATGAGGCTTGATGTCAGGAAAAATTTTCATCAGAGCTGCCCAAAGCAGAATGGGAACTCAAGAGGTGGCAGATTTCCCCTCATCAGCAGACTTCAGTCAGAAACCCTGTTAGTGTCAAGGTATTAGGAGGCACCTTGTTTTCCAGAGCTAAGCACTAGCAAGTAAGCTGTTCTCTAAGGTTGGCATAACAAGAATCCTTTGCTCTTGCCCTCTGGATGATCCCAGACACAGTAAAACCCCAGAATTTTTTCTGGTTATGAAACCATGCTGTGACTCAAACTTGTCACATTGTTACAGTTACTCCTCATTGTCAGGACTATAGCTCACTGCACAGCCATAGTATAAGTACTGAGATCTCCACATACTGCCTCTTCACATGATTAACAGCCTGTCTCTCTTGACCACATGGTTAAAAGAACAGAACCAGCTACAGAATGTCAACAAATGGTCCATATTGTGTGGGATACAGTGACCCTTACTCAAATTAAACTCAGAGACTTCTCAAGGAAGAAGGTAAAAAAGAATTTATTACAATCTCATGAGAAGGGGCACTTCGCTCAAGACCATAGGTGGTATCAGCAGAGGAGTGCACCTGAGCAGAGTGAAGTACAACATTAAATAATCCTAACTCAGAAACCCACTAGCCTTTCTTCCCATTGACTGGAAATCCAGGTGTACAGTCTAAGTGAGGGAATCTACCCCAGAGACAAAAAACAGGGAAAGGCTCATTGCTCACCAATGAGGGTTTTTGTTACCAAATATGGAACTTAAGTGAAGAATGGCCTACGGGGTGGTAAAGGGGAAGGGTACACTAGCTCATGTGAGCAGAACTTTGGTGGTTCTCCTCCATCCTGGAGCTTTTTTTGTCTAAAGGGGATACTTAGTTATTTTAGCTTTGGCAGGAAGGGTGGGGGTTTTCAGGAATTAATGCCTGAGGGGTCTTCACTTAGCCTGATTTCACTCAGTATCAGGGCACAAGGCCCTTCCATTACCTATCATCATGACTTTCTTGAAACAGACTCCCCAGCCTTATCCACATGGGCTGGCACACTGTATATGCTCTGGGAACAGCTCTCCATCGGCCCAATTCCCATTTCGTTTAGTAGCAAAGAATTCTAAATAAAATAGATGTTCATGAATTGGGGAAGGACTAAATAAATTGTGTCACATGAATGAAATGAAGCTTCACTACTTTGGAAGTAGACAGCCTTTTTCCACTCCTCTTCCCTCTTTTAGAAATATTAAGAAATCATTTAAAAATTATCCTATCCTGAAGCCAATGGACTCATCTGAAAGAGAAACTTCATCAGTCCTTATTTAACAATAATCGTGGAACATTATACTGTTCCCCTCTTTCTGCTCAGCCCAGGAAGGACTCTTCCCTAAAGTAATTAGGTAGTAGCTAGACAAGGATAAGAATTAAGACTCTTGATTTATTTACTTAGGAGCTGTACCTTTTTCCTGAGACCCTGAAGAAATTAATGGTCTACCTAAAGGAAGAAAAAAATCCTCTTTATTTCAGTTAATG
The DNA here is from genome assembly GCA_028658325.1 of Potorous gilbertii. NCBI lineage: Eukaryota > Metazoa > Chordata > Mammalia > Diprotodontia > Potoroidae > Potorous > Potorous gilbertii. The sequence continues at coordinate 396,671,375 of CM053769.1, forward strand.
AAATTATCTTCTTTGTTTACCTCTGACCAACCAAAAGAACTGATTAAAGAGGGATTGAATGGTTTTATAAAAGAGATTCTCTAGAGACATGTCAAAAATTGTAACTACTGTTCTGTCAGATGAAACAGACTGACCTGTTACCCAAACTCTGGACATTCTCAGTCTTAACTGAAAAATTCCTTGTTCAATAATCCTCTAAGTTATGAGTTCAGAATAACATGCTAGAGAGATGACTAAAAATATGAGGGAACTTTTGTCAATTTAGACATTTCTTTCTCTAAGAAGAAAAATGTTTAGAGTTAGAATAATCCTAAATTAATAAAAAAAATTATTTCTGGCAGGCTTGTACCCACAATACAAAATACAGAATTTTTTTCCACAATGAAGTATTAAAAATAATGTCTATAAAGTATACAGAGAGACATAGGGAGATTTTTATGAATTATTACAAAGGAAAGTAAGAAGAACCAGGAAGGCAATGTACACAATAACTACAACAATGCAAAAGTAAAGAACCAACAGTAACTGAATGATATATAATTATAATAATGAAACTTGGCCTAAAGAAGAGAGGAGAACATGCACTTTTCTCCTTTCTTTGAAATGATGGAGAATTATAGGTGAAAAACATTGCACATTCTGTCAGACTTGGTTGGCATGTGTTATTTTTGCTGAGCTGTAGGATTTTTTGTTTTCTGTATTTTATTCTTTATTACAAAGGATAGCTTTTGGGGATGGTAAATGGCATATTTGGAAACATTATATATATATATATATATATATATAAAAGCAAAATACATCATTGAAAGTATTTTTACAATTCTCTTTTTGTTCTCTCTCATTATGAGTATGTAATAACAATTTAAATGGAAAGATTTTTCTCATTAATTAATAGGCCCATATGATCTGCTTAAATTGCCTGGAAGCCTAAGTCACTTGTGGTAGGAGGAGCTTGCTGAAGAGGAGGAACAGGAAGGGTAGAGTAGAATCGGGAGGAAGTGAGTGAGTAGGGTCAGGTCAGAGGGGGTAGAACACATGCCAACTGACACAGGTTAACTGACACAGCGTGACAGTTGATAGTGAGACAGCCCTGTGTGAGGAGGGGAGGTTTGAGAATGACTTTACCCTGTCCTGTGATCATGTTTGTTTACTGCTTGGTCACCATGATGGATTTTGCTTTCTGGTTCAGGGATTTGGCTTTCTGGTGTTTAAATAAATGTTTTTCTTCTGCCTTCTATGTGGAGAGTTTTTATACTTGGAGCTTGACAACTACATTGGCACATTCATAGTCACCACCAGTGCTGTGAATATTGCCTTGACAATACAGTGTATATAAGAACTGTTAAAGAAACATTTTCTTGAAGTGATTTAAAAAAAGAAATCAACTGAATTGAACTATCTGAATATTTTCTTAATTGAGACAAGGTTTTGAGAATGTAGAGGATGAGAGGGGTTGATTGGAGGATTCTTGATCAATCTGATGAGTGTAGCAATCAACCCAATGTTATAACACTGCAAGTTGGTTGGTTGGTTGGTTTTTGTCCTTTGCTTTCAAAGAGGATCAAAATGACATCACCATGATAAAGTGAAATTTCAATGTGTCCAACTGTGGCTGATTAGACCAATATGAGCTTGGAACGCTCTACCACAGGTTGGGCACAGATAGTCTATGTGAATATTTGGAGTGGATACTCCAAATTCGCCCATCCTATGTTTGCTTTGTGCTGTCTCAATTCTGCTTTGCTCATAGAACACAACACCCTTTCTGATGTGGGCATGCCATGCTGAGTGGTGCTGTACCAGTATCTCCCATGTTGCACAGTCAAATACAAAGTTCTTGAGAGAGACCTTAAGAGTGTTCTTGTATTGCTTCCTTTGGCCACCATGTGATCCCTTGTTCTATGTGAGTTCTCCATAAAAGAGTCCTTTTGGCAAGCATACATTTTGCATTCGAACAACATGGCCAGCCCATCAGAGTTGTACTCTCTGAAGCATAATATGAATAGTTGGCAGTTAAGCTCGAGCAAGGACTTCAGTGTCTACCACCTTATCCTGCCAGGTGATCCTCAGAATCTTCCTAATACAGTTCAAATGGAAGCAATTCAGTTTCCTGGCATGGTACTGGTAAACTCTCCATGTTTCACATACATACAACAGTGAGATCAGCACAACAGCTCTGTAGACCTTCAGTTTGGTAGTTAGTCTAATATGTCTTCTCTCCCAAACTTTTCTTCGAAGCCTCCCAAACCCTGAGCTAGCTCCAGCAATACAAGAATCAACCTCATTGTCAATGTGTACATCCCTGGAAAGTATACTACTAAGGTAAGTGAACTTACCCAAAGCATTCAAAACTTCTCTATTTGTTTTAACCACTGGTTCCACATATGTATGATGTGGTGGTGGCTGATGGAGCACCTGTCTTTGCTTGGTGTTAATTATTAGGCCAAAATTAGCACAGGCAGCAGACAATTGATCCATACTTTGTTGCATCTCAGCTTCAGAGACTGCACTGAGTACACAGTCATCTGCAAACAGAAAATCATGCACCAATACTCCTTCCACTTTGGTCTTGACTTGTAGCCTTTTCAAATTGAAGAACTTACCACCAGTATGGTAGTTCACCTTGATGTCGTGTTCATCCTCATTGAAAGCATTCGACAACATGACTGAAAACATCATGCTAAAAGGCATAGGAGCAAGCACACAGTCCTGTTTCATTCTATTGGTGACTGGGAAGGCATGAGAGCATTTGGCAGGGAGGGACATCTTATGGGCACCTTCTTGTGAAAGTGTACATGCCCACTGGTTGCATTTCAGATGCTTAGGCTGCATTCAGGATGATTAGGTAACTGAAGCTTAGGAAGACAGACCACTCAGAGGAACTGCTTCTTTCATATAAAAGCAAGCTAATAGACAATCTCTCCCTCACAGACACACACATGCTTCAGGACTCTCTTTTTGCCTTTTTCCTTATTTTATATTCCAATATCAAGTCGTAACAATAAAGAACTTCCTAAATGGGGATTAGGTACTTTTTGGAAAACCTAGCCACAAGCTTTACCCTAGGTAGATGAGGAGATTATTTTGTAGCGTCTCCTTGTAGAGGGCCAGTGCTGATATAGTCCAGAATGTGAGGTACTGTCCAGGTTTTACTTGAGACTTGTACTAAGATGAGCAGCTAACTTTATCAGGACAGTTGGCTCACCATCCCCACTCTTGATATGCATGGATGAGAACATCCTGACCTTGCAGATGCATCCCAAGGCCATGCTTCCCCGAAGCTGTCTCACCAGGAGGAACTAGATTAGGGAGTATAAGAAATAATCTAAAAATGTTCTCATGGAAATGACCTTGGTTGCTTGAATGTTCTCACAATGAACAATTCTGTTTGCTTGTCTGTAATAACCTATATAAATCTTGGCTATCCAGTTAATAAACGAGAGCTGTCCTTTACAACTCTTCACCTGGCCCCATGTCTATTTTTCTTTCACAATCTCTCAGCAACCACAATTGGCAGCCCCTGAAGCCAATCCGTAGCATCTCCTGGTGAGGGATAATGAGTCAGAGAGATAATAACCTTTTTAGTGTCATTCTTCAGGATGGGTCCCAGTCTATGTGAGCCCAGAGTGTTAGGGCAATCTGTGATGTTTTCTGTAACAGCAAGAAAATTATAGTAATAAATTGCTAAATGAGGCCACTGAGCCTTGATTTGTTTTCAATGGAACCTTCGGATCCTGCATTTTAGCACAAAGAAAAACCTACACATTAAACGACATGAATGTTAGTGAGCCACCAAAACTGGTACCTTGTTGAAAGGAACTTTACCTGTATCCACACACAACATATTTTGGGAGTTATTGTCTTATATCTTACTGAGATTCTCACTTACACTAGCCCTGCTGTTGTTGTGTTCATCCTGCCTTGCCAAAGAAGACCATGCCATCAGAAAAATGATGACATGACTTGCACTTGACTTTGTTTTGAGGGAAAGAGAGCTGTGCAAGGTCACCAGCCTCACTTCTCCTCCAGAGCCATGTGAATCCAGTGATTAGCCCTGCTATAGAATAGGCAAGAATAACCTCTTCCTGAAGGATTGGCAAAGACTTCTGCAAAAAAAAAAGTGGTCACCATAAATAAAGAAAAGCAAATTTTGAAAGTGAACATCTCCATCTACAACATGTGAGTACATTGAATTTTAAATGATTTGAAACTACCTAAGATTAAACAGAGTGAATAGGTCAAACTTCTATATTTACTGACTATAGTAATATATTATTGCATAATATATTATAATATCGTCTAATAATAATGTAATCTACTAGAAATGATTCCTGATAGTATAAAGTTATTGAAGCAATCTAAATAGGAAATTTAATAATACCTATATACAATAAATAATATTAGAAAAGCATATCTATAAGGTATGTTATTTTGAAACTTAAAAAAAACAACTTTCAACTAGGTCAAATGACTTTCCCACACCAAAAAGTGGAGACATTTAAAAAAGTCATGGTAGCAACTTAGGATAGTAATTCCTTTTTAGTGAATTCTATGTCCATTTCACTCAGTATTCAACAAAATATTCAATATCTATATTGTGCTAGGTTCCAAGGAGATTCAAAGATAACTAAGCCATAATCTCTGTTCTCAAGAGCTTTCAAGTTGGGAGATATAAGGCATATACTCAGATATAAATCCTCATTTATATGTGGATGAGAGTGCACACATAGCAGGCAGGTGCCATAAGGTTAGAACATGCCCCAGATATGATGCAGGCATGCAAAGAAATGTGATTATTTACTAAATACTAGACCCTGTATGTTCGGCTTCTGATATGGAGGATAACTGGATCCTAAGATCCAAGAGTTGGAGCAGAAAAGAAGAGTTTAGAAATGAAGAGGAAGTACCATCTGTGAAGGCATAGGGCTCTCTGTGCATACACACACACACACACACACACACACACACACACACACCCCCTTGCTTCTCAGCAATCCTCTGACTCAGTTCCTTTCCTCCTATGCCTATCTCTTCCACTGCCCCCCTGCCTTAAAATTCAGTTCTATTTTTCACAAACTATGCTTTGTCCTCAGTTTCTTCCCTTTATACGCCTTCCTCACACATCTTTTGGCAATCACAGAAACCTGTAAAGGACATCTCAAAACTTGGGTGCTTCGTTGCCAGCCACATTTACATGTGAAAAGTAAAAATATAGAAGGAAGGATATGAGGCAAAGGGCAATACCTCTTGACAGCTTTCCCTAGACCTTTGGTTAGAGATAGCTGGTGACTCAAAGAATACAGCACCAGGCCTGGAATCAGAAAAGACCTGAGTTCACTCAGTATTGGACAGTTCTACTGAGTTCCAGCCTCATACACTTACTAGCTATGTGACTCTGGGCAAGTTATTTAACCTCTGTTTGCAAAAAACCCATGGAAGGCTCTATTCCCTTCCTCCTCTTTAACACACCTATTCATTTGAACAAGAGTCCCAAAGAATGTTGACAGGCTGAGGAAAGTCACAGCACCAAATATTTACAAGGCCAGGAGTGTGCTGTTAAATACTTAATCATAGCTCTTGGAATAAAATAATGTACATACATCTTTAAGTTTAATCTATACTATTAACATTTTCTCCATCATTTTCTTAAGTTTATACAATCAACCAAACAATAAACCCAGCGCTGATCTATAGCATTTGCTGATTTCTGAGGTATAAATTTTCACAATGAAAATTAACAGTCAGCTCTCTTCAGCTAGTAGGATCTGGCTCCAGCACCTCCTCCTGCACACACAATGTTTCTATCTTTGCATAATTCAGATAGTGGCAGTAAAGCCCTTTCCTCTCAAAAAAAATTATCTGCAGGTAAATGAAAGTTAACAATCAGAAATTAAATGGAAAAGAATGAGTCTTTCTAACTGTAAGTCAGAGCAAGAGGAATGTGAGTAAATTAATTTAAAGAACAGTTTAAAAGACTTGAGTGTTACAAACACAGACAACTGGGGCTACTGTCAGGTCCTCAACCCATGAGTGTGAGTGCAAGCTGAGGAAATAATCCAGAGTGGGTACAACAAATGGAATAAGGGGGACAAGAGAAAGGATACCAGAGGTAAAAGTAGGAGCAACAAGCAGGGGGAAAATAATACATGGGGGCAGGGGTTTATTGTCTTCATGTTGTATCAGAAAGACATGCTATGAAGCCTTAGATGACTCAATAGAGACTCTGGCTTTGTCATCAGAAATTAATATCATTTGAAATTAGCGAACTATGTGCTATGGAGCCATGATAATCAGTCAGAAGTTGGGAAGGGGAGAGTAAAACCAACACTTTTATCGTCACCTCCTTTTGATGGAAAGGAGACATGGCTTCAGACAGAATATATAGAGCAGGACTTCCACTATGGGAATTTATATATGTCTTTGAGACCAATGATTCTTCAACAAAGGACTTTTGTTTCTTTTTTTCTAATAAAATTATGTGTTTCCCAGTAGGGAACCATCCTCAGTTTTCCTGGAGAGCATCATTTATTAAGTTTCCTGGATAGGTCCTATGAACTAAAAAGTGAATAAATTCCCCAAAGTGTACCTAAGTCCTATGTTTCATAGGAGGATACATGACAGGAAGAATACATCAGGAAATATCAGCTGGGGTTGCTAATTTATGCATAAATCTTCTCCATTTGCAGCAACTGAGTATCAATAGTACCTTCTTGCAAGCACAAAGTCAAACTGTGATCCTGGAGCTCAACATACTTTTGTGAAAGATAGTGTAAGGATGAACTGAGGAAGTGGATTCACAATTGTTAAAGAACTAGTGGATTGAGACAAATAGAGACTTGCACAGTGCATTGTTGGCTTCAAAAATGTCATTAGGCTATCATAAGGACACCATTGAAAGGACCATTCAAACTTCTTTGGAGTGTCTGGGAAAGTCTAGAAAACTGGGTCCAGTGAGGACCACAGTGTGAATGATTTGTGTTTTCTGAAGCAGTACAGACTTATTCCAAATGGGATGTGGTCACTAAACATCCTGTCCCAGACACTAAGTACTTTAAGAAATGAACTACCTTAATGGGGAAGGGAAAGCAGTATCAGATATGGTAGAAATAATTAAAATGGGAGAGTGCACCTTCAACTCTCAAATCTTTGAATCTATTCCTCTTAGAAGCTGGAGTTTTCTTCAAAACTCAAGGAAAATGCTCTACGGAGTTTTCTTCAAAACTCAAGGAAAATGCTCTACCACCTGCATGAAGCTCTTCCTGACTCTCCACTCAACTAGTGCCCACCTAGCATGAATGTATTTTATAGAGCAGGCAGCTAGAAGGTACCGTGGGTAGAGCACTGGACTTGGAACTAGAGAACTCATGTTTGTGAATTCCAATCTGGCTTCAGACACTTATTAGCTGTGTGATCCTGGGCAAGTCATGTAACCCTGTGTACCTCTGTTTCTCACCTGTAAAATGAGCTGGAGAAGGAATTGGAAAACCACTCCAGTATCTTTCCCAAGAAAACTGGAAAAAAAATAGTTGTAGAATTAAATATGACTGAAACAATTCAACAACAAATTTTATACAGGCAATTGATTCCATGAAACATGAGCTAAGTTGTCTTTCCTGCTTCCAGGTGGCCACATGTGTGAAACAACATTTAGGTGTGTCAGAAATGAATAGCTCTTTGTCTGCTTCTAATCATATGGTGACTCAAAGTTAAAAGGTCTAAGAATTTTAGCATGATGCAGCACATTCTGGCTGGTTTCTTGGTCTTACGATGCTAGCAGCAAGGAGGAAGGGTTCTATATCAGTTAAAAGGAAGAGACAATTTTTGGCATGCTCTATCACACACCCCTCAATTCATCAGTGTGGAAAGTAGAGTTCTCCCCAGTTCCAGGGTAGAGTGAGGGTTTTCTTGTTCCCACCCTAAGTGGTCCCACCCAAAAGTGAATTTGCGCTTGGCCACTCGATGCCTTTCCCATTTTATATTTCCTTTCCTCTATAGGTGACTGAACATGGTTGTTGAAGTAGATTCATTGAGGTCTGGATGCAACTTCATGAGGTCAAGAGACGTGGAGGTCCTGGGTTCATTTGAATAGAGCTGACTAGTGGAAAAGGAAACTTTTGCATCAGAGAAGAGAGCCACCAACAGGAGGAAAAATCCAGGTCCCTGGCCTGTCTTGGCAGAAGACATTAAGACTTTGAAACTTGGTAGAGTTACGGTGAAATCAGTCCTGAATATTGCTTTATATTTAGATCTTCAACTAAAATGTTTATGTGTCAGTCTCCTAGCAGATTATAATCATAATTACCAGTTGTTACTGACACCTATTTTACATTGTTCTGTCTATGTGTGCTGTGAGTCATTTGAATATGTTAACATGGTTCTAGCAGGAAGTAAACATCTGTCCCAGGGGTGGGGGAACCTTTGGCCCAGGCCACATAGGACCCTCTAAGTCTTCGAGTGCAGCCCTTTGATTGCATACATACTTCACAATTTGTTCTGTAAAACTTGGATTCAGCAAAAAGGTCACACCTGAAGATGGAGAAGGCCACACATATCCTTGAGGCCACAGGTTCCTCATCCCTGATTCTGTCTCATACTTGATTCACATTTTAAACTGAGGATGTTTTTCTAACCCTCCACTTTGGAGAGAACTAAATATGAGTTTTCACTTAAGCCTTAAGCAATTTATTCCTAAAGCACCATAGTAGGGTATATAATGAGTTAAAAAGTGTGAGAAAAGAGTGCTTAACCCCATCCCTCATTACCAGCCAGGCTCCCCCCACCCCAACTGAACCTGATCCAGCTGAGTCTAGAGCAGAGGGGTCCCTCAGTGAAAAAGAGAATAGCAGAGTGCCCCTTTGGTCCCATCAGTGTTTCCTTTATGTTAGATATGGATATCTAATATTGTGTAGAGATGTTCTTTCCCTATAGAATGTAAGTTCTCTGAGAACAGACTTCCATTTTTGTTGATGTATTATTAGGGTCTAGCATAGTGCATAGAACATAGCAGATGAATGAGTATGGCAGTATAACTCCATGGATGGGCACAAGGCTTTAGAACAACTATCCCCTAAGTGGATTCCTTATAAGAAATTGCTATTAATCTCATGGAATGGTGTTGCCCTATATGTAGAGGAGAAATGTGGAACTTGGCTGTGTATGACACTGAATATCAGAAAGCAAGAATAAAAGTGAAGCTAACTACTGGAAAGTCTCAAAAGTCTTTGATGTGTTACACAGACTAAGAATGGAAAACATATCTCTTACAGCGTACAAGTACTTACATTGTATAATCACTTTGGGTGTCTGAAAAGGGGTGAGGAGCTTTATGCCAATTTAATCACAAATCAGAGAAGGAAAAAGGAATCTAGCTCCATATCAAGGTCAGAAAATAAATTACAAAATAGAGATTTCTGTCAGGGTGATAGAATATTCATGTTTCCTGCCCCACCTTAAATCAATCCCAAAACACAGTAAATAAAATAATAATAAAGAAAAATAAAATAAAAAGAGAAAACAAACCTTCAATAAAAACTGAAAAAATGAGCAAATTAGTAAAAGGTCCCAAATTGATGGGAGGGTTGGAGCAGTCTTAGACCTATGATTTGATCATTAATGTAGGGAATTCCCAATGAAGGAATTCCCTCTACCAAAGCAATTGACAAACTGTTCTACAACTTAGAACTAGAGAGAAGGACATCAAACTTGAAGAAGTTAAGTGACTTGCTAAGGATAACACAGCTGATATTTGTCCAAGGCAGGTCTTGCTAACCCTGAGACTGAACCTCTATCCACTACACCACACTGTTTTTGGGACCTGAATTAAGTTGTAACCTTCACAAGCTTCTACATACAAGAGGTACATGAACCTGTACTAATTATAGAACTCCCATTTATAGCATATGGCTCTCCACATGTGTAAATGGGCTCCCACATGTCGAGGAAGTTGATTAGTTTCCCAGAAATATACAAAAGAAACAAGATTCTCCCTTTTAAAAAAAGCTAGTGCTTGTAGAGAATGGAATCCCACTTATAAAGTAAATTTGGACTAAGTCAAATTAGGAATATACTCTCACATATGTAAAACTACCTCTTATTTTCCCTGGTTTCCCTCAACTTTCAGCTCAAATTCTTTCTTCTAAAGGAGACTTTTCACACTCCATTCAGCTGTTGTGAGATAATCTTTCTCTTTTTTTTTTTTTTGGAGGTAATCAGGTTAAGTGACTTGCCCAGGGTCATACAACTTGTGTCAAGTGACTTGAGGTAAAATTTGAACTCAGGTCCTCCTAACTCCAGGGCCAGTGCTCTATCTACTATACCATCTATCTTCCTCTATGAGATAACCTTTCAACTAATCTTTCTCTCTCTCTCTCTCTCTCTCTCTCTCTCTCTCTCTCTCTCTCTCTCTGTCATACATATATAATATATATCTCAAAGAAATAGATAGATAGACAGATAGATATCTTGTGTATAGCAAGTATTTATAGTTTGGCTTCCTCGTGTAAATGTGAGTTCCTTGAGAGAAGTGAATAGTTTTGCCTTTTCTTCATCCCCAGCACTTGACACAATATCGGCATTACTGGAACATAATAAATAATATGTAAATGCTCATTTACTAACTAACTGTTTAGTAATAGTGATCTTGTGTACAATAATGATATCTCACTTGTAGGGTCTGATGGGGAACTGAGTTTACTCCTGGAAATCCTTCCAGCACCAGGGGCAAAGTTGAATGTGGCACCTAACCATAGCAGTACTACAGCTAAACAGCTTTAATACCCAATCAAGGACTGCAGGTTTAGTGCCTCAAACGAATATGGTCAAAAGTCCTTCAATCCCAACTTCTTCAAGTTTCATCTTGCTCTTGGGTTTTTATCTCCATGGGTTGTTTTTACTTATTGCTATAGATTGACAAAGGGCCGATTTCATGGGACTCTGAGTAATCATTCTGCACAAATGAGGAGAGAATCCAATGAAACTACAGGGTTACACATGTATGCACTTTTCTCATGGGGATATAGGAGTCAGCTCCTACCCTCCTCCCCATACACCCCACCTCAAAATCTTATTGGAGTGTAGAATTGTTTTCTCTCTCTCTTTAATGGCAAAATATCTTTCTTCCAGTGTCACCCTTTCTAAAAAATAAAACCCATTAGCCCAATTGGATTTTGTGGTCTCTCTTTATCAGACCAATTAAAATGAATAAAAACTCAAAGAGTTTAGGGAAATATGTAGATATCAGCTCTTTTGGCTAGAATCCCAGGAAGGTTAAATTACTAGTCTCCTCTTTCTCCTATTCCCCTCACTGGACAGAAAGAGAAGCAGAAGTTATCATCGAACACAAAAAGTAAGACTAGGAAAGGGAAAGATGCAAAAGGTATAGGCTTCCCTGGTAGTGTGATCTCATCCAACATGTTCAATATGTCCATCAGGTTCTGGAATTCTCTGACTCATCTTAGTTTACACTGTCCAGTGTATGGGAAAGCATACAAGGTGGGGCAGAGGAACCAAGAAACCATTCCCATTTCTATGATGTGAACAAAGACTACAAGAAGAACTAAAAGAAAATAAAACAAATTCTCCATAAAGAAAAATGATGGCAACAATACTTCTAGAATAGAGAATGTATATACTGCAAGAGCCAGCATGATTTAGAGTGTTAATAAGAAGGATAAAAAACAATCTGGCATCTATAAGATTAGAAATAAGAACGCTGAAGGAAAAATTCAAAAAGAAAAACATTTTAATCTAGTCCAGGCTTCACTTAGAAGTGTTGCAGGCCACATGTGATCCCTAAGGTTGTGTGTTTGACACTTCTGATTAAAACAACCTTAACCCAACCAGAAATAAAATCAGAAGCAACAACATCATAGCTAAAGAGAATCTTTAAAATATTTTGGATGAAGTAATTTACATGTAGAAGAGCACAAATTTAAATTGAGCATGACTATACAAGGATAATAAATGAAACATAAGTCTAGGATACAGGCTTCCAGGGAAATTTTCTGACTCACTAAAATTACTTATACTGAAAAATACAGCTTATACCAACATATGAAAAAATTATTCTTCAATGAAGCAAAAACTCTTATTTTCTGACAAGAAATCCATAACTGGGGAGAGGAGAGGATCAGAGCCAAGATGGCAGAGTGAGAGCAACTACTCACCTAAGCTCTTAGACAAGCTCCTTGAGATACCTCTAAAAAGAGAATCTGACCAAATTTTGGAGGTGCAGAAAAAAATCCATAATTTAGTAGTAGATAGAACTGATACAAGACCTAAATGCAAATAAAGCTTAAAAGATGAGTCAATATTAGCATCAGCAAGGAGTTAATATTGTAGTTTTTAAGTCACTCTACTAATTTAAAAGAAAACCCAATACCTAGGACCTTGAGAGAAGAAGCACTTCAAAACGGAATATATAAAACTAGAGCAGAAAGAGAATTAGGTAGAATATGTAAGAAAAATAACATTTTTTAAACAAGCCCCACAACTAAAGGTTAGTCAACAATGTCTGAGAGGGTAGTTCTTAAACCAAACTCATATTTGGGATAAAGAGGTAAAGGTAAAGAAAAAAAATTAAGACAAAATTTAAGATTTAATATCTTAAAATAACTATTTAAAATAAAAATTTTTAAACAAAATAGAAGTAAAATCCTGGGGCCTATCTTTGGTACAGGGGAGACAAAGTGGTTATAGATTAGTGCAAGGAAAAAACAAACAGGCTATAGAATGTTTTGTGCTGATAAAAAAAAGAGAAGGGAAGAAATATAATATCATCTGATGGAAAGAAAACCAAATAATCATTATAGACTCAAATGTTAATGAGATGAATTCAGCAATAAAAAGGAAACAGTCTGAGAAATAAATTAGAAAACAAAACCTAACATTTTGCTCTTGCAAGGAAAATATCTAAAGCATAGGATCTCCCGCAGATTCAAAATGAAAAGCTAGGTAGTAACTTGAAAATAGATGACCACATTCTGGTCCGTAAATGTAATGGAATTTTCTATGTCATAAAAAATAATGAATATGAATTCATAGAAGCAGGGGAGACTTATAATAACTAATGAAAAGTGAAATAAATAGAACTAAGAAAACAATATACACAATAACTACAATAATCTAAATGGAAAGAACAAATTTTTGTCCTTTCAAAAACTTGACTCCAAAAAAATAATGAAAAATTGAGTGTCCCTTCTTTTTTGGAAGAAAGTAAATCTGTGGGTGAGGAATATTAAATTTAGTATCAGACTTAATTGATAAGTTAATCACTTTTGGTGAACTGCTTTGTTTTTTAGTTGAGAGGTCTTGCTTCCTATAGTTGTAACAAAAAGGAAAACATTTTATTGATGCTTGGGGAAATAGAAATTATCTGTTCTTTCTGCTTCTAAATCATGTTTCATATGTACCAAAGATGCTGTTAATTTTGATTTCTCTTTTTCTCACTGGTTCTATGCCTTTTACAAATTAGTATTCTCCTCTTTATATGAAACAGTAATACTTTCATGACTAAGCATTCAACTCATAGTACCCAAAGTACACCAGTTTCCTGTTGGGACACCATGTGGTTTTTGTGCTTTACAAAAATTCTTGAATTCATTGCATAACTTTCCTATTGGGTCATCAGAGGTAAAAGTGCCACATTTCAAAGAACAATTTCTTTTCTTTATAAGCCAATCTAATAACCTGGTTTCTTGCTAAAGAATCCACAACTACACAGGGCCTTCTAATCTCCCTCTTTCTTTGTTTCTTTCTTTCCTCATAATTCTCTTAGGTGCTCAGATGATTATAAGTAGATTTTGAGATACATTACTTAAATTTCTTAAACAATTATATTCAACCAAATCATTCATTCAGGCTGTTCAGACGAACAAATTGATCTCTTCCTATTAAATTGAGATACTGCCTCCTTCCAAAAGTATTTCCTCAATAGATGAAGCATCGTCTTTTCTAAGGTACCACCTTCCAATGTAGCTATATTCTATGAGTAAAAAGAAACCTTTCTCTATAAGGTTAAAAGTTAAAAAGATTTCTTAAGTACAAGATCAACTTCAGATGCTTCAATGATTTCTGCACATTGGAAGCCACTTTGATTTCCTAATTATGTCTGACCTAATAGGCACAATCCAACTTTCAAACTCAAAATGAAAATTAGCCTAATCAGATAGCTACAAAAATGAAGGAATTGACTGAAGCAGCTTCTAAAGCTAAATCACATTCTAATCAATTTTGCTTTCATGTAAGACAAAACAAAAAGATACTTTTTCAACCCACAGAAGGGAATACATGTAAGACATTAATGCATTTCTATCATGTAAAAGTCAGAAGAGTTAATATATAGCTTAAAGGAAGGGTTATCCCACATTATCTCTATCTCCATTCCTTGGCTGTAGTACACATACTCTTGGTGCAAGACACAAAGGAATAACAAAGTATTTTGGGGGGACCAGGAAGGGCCTCCTACAGAAAGTAGCATTTGAACTCAGTCTTGAAGGAAACCAGGGACTACAAAATTTGGAGGTGAGGAGGAACTACCAATACAATAACATGGAAATGAAATATAGAGTATCATTTATAACAGCAAATAGAGGAGAATAGCTGGGCCATAGAGTGTACACAAGGGATGATGTGTGAGAAGGCTAGAGAAGTAGAAAAGGTCAAAGTTGTGGAGAGCTTTAAGTGTCTAATGGGGGAGCTTGTAGCTGATCCCAGAAGTAATCAGAAAAAAATGGAGCTTACTGAGTAGAGGTGTGACATAGACAGTCATTCCTGTGCTTTAGAAAAATAACTTTGGCAGTTGTATGGAGGATGGAATGGAATGAGGAAAGACATAAGGTAGGGAAATCAATTGAGAAACTATTGCAAGAGTAAAGCAAGACAAAATAAGGACTTAAAGATAATGGCTATGTGAATAAGGAGAAACGGATATGTGGGAGATGTTAATGTGATAGAAATGAACAAATTTGGCAAATGATTGACTATATGGGACGAGTGAAAGTGAGGTGTCAAGTATGACAATGTATGCCATTACACCCATCAGACCTAATTAATGTAACTAACAAGATGTTCTAGGTCTTGATGTAGAAATACCACTGATTGAGTCACAGAATCAACAGTATAAACTAGACATGAGCAAGACCTAGATATTTCTATGGAATCACTCAATCAAAGGCACAAATGGAGGTTTGAACAAATCTTTGCTCAATTTGGAAGTTTGAAAGAAGTGGATTGTGTTAAACTACTGGATGAAATTAGGTGACACTCTACAGAAAATGTATTGGGACTTGTTGAAAAAAGTAGACAGTCCTAGGTCTGTGTATATCAAAGAAGGAATTCTAACAATGATGTCCATCAAATTTGGTGGAGTAGGGGAAATAAGCATTTATTAAGCACTTATATGTGCCAGACACTAAGCTCTTTACAAATATACAACCCTATGAGATAGGTGTAATTATGATCTTCATTTTGTACTTGAGGAAACTAAAGGCAGAAAGAGATTAAGTGACTTGCTAGGTCACACAGCTAGTGTCTGAAACCAGATTCAAACTCAAATCTTGACTCCAGGTCCAAAGTTCTGGATCACCTAGCTACCTCTAAACTTCAGCAGTACTTTATGGAATCAGACTCTTGTACCTGTTTCAGAAGGTGTAAAAAGGAGGGGCAATTCCTCCCACAACCCTGCCTGAATAAAGTAAGTACTTAATAAATACCTGTTGACTCCCACCCACCACTGACTGTCATCCGAGAAGCTAAATGGAGAGATGGAGGGTGGGGGCAGAAACAATACAATCACCTGGGAGTTGACACATTAGACACAGAGGAAAGAGAGCTCAGAGAGCATGACTTCGTTGTAGCAAAGAGAAGGTTACCTTTGTACTCTACAGAGGCACTAATTCTTAGAGTCCAGCAAAAAGCTACTTCAGGGGGAATTTGTAAGAATTCCTCAAAAGCAGAAAATCATTCTAATCCTTCTAATCAGGAGCTACGAATTACACTTCTACACATATGCTGTCTAAGATTTTCTCCTGAATTTTGTATGCATCTGTGGGAGAGTTTGTCCCAGAATTTCTGGGGTAAAGAAGGAATTATTTTGTTACAACACTTTTTATTATAGTGCCTTAGTAAATATTATCCTCTCACCTTTTTTAATCAATCTTGCTGATGGGTAATCAATGGGAAACATACTAAATGGGGGCTTACGAGTGATAGCTCTAGAAAAACCCAAATCCTCAGGATTTTAGGGGTCTATACCTCTTCTGCCGTAATTCTCTCATCACCACTGACCTGCAAGATGTGGCAGGTCTAAGTCTAAGCTCTCTACACTTTAAAGTTCAGGCAGTGCTTCCAGGCCTTGCTTAGCTGTGTCTTGGGACGCTTACAATGCCTCAAGCTACAACACCAAAACTGCTTGCTTTTGGCCCCAGCTCCAATTATCAGCAGATAGTTATCAGACCTGTGACACAACAAGGGCATTTGCAAACAGAATGAACCTAATCTTCAGCTTCAGCCCTAGTCTTGATTTATTTTTGATTCCCTGTCATTGGATTTCACAGAATGTTCTGCTCTATCTGCATCTGTTCTAAGTGGCTCACTCCTCCCAGATCTGGTTTTGGTGATGCACCTGGAGCAGCTGCCTATGAAGCTGCCTAAAGAGGAAAGTAGTCATTCTCTTAGTCCCCATCCTGACACTGCTAATTAAAGTTAAGAGAGTAAGTGAAAAGGGTGTGCTACAACTCCAAGGTTGCAAATCTGAGGGATTAGAAAGGTATTACTTGAGAGTAACAGGGGTGGTTTCTCAAGGAAAGATAATGTGTTGAATTTAAGTGCTTTGCATAGAGCCTGGCACAAAGTTAATGCTTATTAACTCACTAGTTGGCAGATGCCCATGGTACTTCCAGTTCAAAATATCCAGTAAGCAGGACTGGAGCTCAGGAGAAAAAGTAAGGCTGAATGTACATATCTGGGAGATAGCAGCATGGAGATGATAACTAACCCATTGATGAGGCCACTAAGGGAAAAAATGCAGAGAGAAAAGAGAAATCAAAGGACAGAACCTTGGAACAAACCCACAATTAGGGTTCTCATATAGACGATAACCTTTCAATGGTAAATTAGGAGTGTAAGAAGTGAACTAGAAGAGCTATGTCACTGGAACTCAGAGAAAAGAAAGTATCAAGAAGCAGATTTAAAAGTGTCACATATTGCTGGTTAGTTGTTGTCCATTTTCTAAGAGGACCAAAATGACATCACTACGATAAAGTGAAATTTCAGTATGTCCAACTGTGGTTGATCAGACTAATATGAGTTTGGAATGCTCTACTATAGATTGGCACAGATAGTTCATATGAATATTTGGAATGGTTACTCCCAAACTGTGCATCCTACACTTACTTTCTGCTGTCTCAATTCTGCTTTGCTCATAGTGTACAGCACCCTTTCTGATGTGGGCATGGCATGCTGCGTGGTCTTGTGCCAGTGTCTCCCATGTTGCACAGTCAAATCCAAGTTCTTGAGAGAGACCTTGAGAGTATCCTTGTATAACTTCTTCTGACCACTATGTGATTGCATGCCTTATGTGAGTTTTCCATAAAACAGTCTTTATGGCAAGCATATATTTTGCATTTGAACAATGTGGCCAGCCCATCAGAGTTGTGCTCTCTGAAGGATAGTTTGGATGCTTCATAGTTCAGTCCGAGTAAGGACTTCAGTGTCTGGTACCTGATCCTGCCAAGTGATCCTCAGAATCTTCCTAAGATAGTTCAAATGGAAGCAATTCAGTACATCACCCATACCATTTTACTATTATGCCTCAAAGTCCTGTGGTGACAGACAAGTGATGAAGCAGCAGGTGCAGATACACTGGGAGCAGTAGTCACAACCCTTCACCCAGGCGGCCCAGGCGATAGGGTCGTTTCTCACTGAAAGCAGCAGTGGAACCCCACAGCTCCCTGCGTGTCTGAGCAATCTTTTAAAGATTGCACTGCTCACTTCCTGGTGTGAGGAAGGGGCTAGAAAAGGTTCCCTAAACATTGTCTGCTTACCCAACCCTGGCCTGATTACCAAGACAGGCAGGGAATCCCACTATGTGGCCAAAATACAAAAATAAAATAAAATAATGTATAAAATGTACAAAAACATCTGTAAAGATGATTCCACTCACCATCAGCACATGGAATGTGCACACACCTACAGAAAACACAAAATCCAGTAGACCTGAAAGATCAATTGCTCTTATTGCAAGAGAACTCAACAGGTATCACATCCAAATAACAGCCCTAAGTGAAACAAGGTTAGCAAATGAAGGCCAGCTTACTGAAGTTGGAGCTAGATACACATTTTTCTGGAGTGGGTAAAGTGAAGGGGAGCACCGCGAAGCTGGTGTAGGTTTTGCAGTCAAAGCTAATCTAGTCAGTAAGCTGGTCTACCTGCCAGAAGGAGTGAATGACAAGCTAATGACCATGTGATTGCCACTCACAGGAAAACATCATGCCACCATCATCAGTGCCTATATTCCCACCATGACGAACCCTGATGAGGTCAAAGAAAAATTTTATGAAAACCTAGAGACATTTATCATCAATGTGCCAAAAGAGGACAAGCTTATAATTCTGGGTGACTTTAATACTAGAATAGGCTCAGACTACCAGACTTGGCAAGCAGTCCTAGGGAGGAATGGAGTTGGAAACAGCAACAGTAATGGTTATTTGCTGCTGAAGACTTGTGCATCACATGACCTTCTTATCATCAACACTGTTTTCCATTTACCTAAACACAGTAAAACTTCACAGATGCGCCCTCACAGCAAACATTGGCATCCTAATAGACTATGTGATTGAAAGGAGAAGAGACAGAAAAGATGTGAATGACAAAGGCAATATGTGGTGCAGAGTGCTGGACTGATCATAGACTTATCCATTCCAAACTAAATATTTGCATTCATCCAAAGTGTCACCACAAGGGAAAATGACTGCCAGAAGAATCAATGTCAACAAATTAGAGCACTTCTCTGAGCATGAACAGTCTGTTGCTAACTTGGAGGAAAAGTTGAGCCAATAAATAGTTGGGAACCGTGGAGCAGAAAAGGAGTGGGCAGCTTTCAGAGATTTGGTGTACAGCACTGCATTTGCTCATCACATATTGTAGAGATGTCAAAAGGGTGAGAACTGAAAAGAAGACATTACTGATCCAGAGAAAGAACTATGGACTCTGAATGCAGACCAAAGCATACTATGCTCACTTTTTTTTGCTTTTTGTGTTTTGTTTTTTTCTTCCTTGTTTTCCCTTTTGTTCTGATTCTTCTTTCGCAACATGATCAATGTGGAAATAAGTTTAACATGAATGTATATGTGTAATTTACATCAGATTACTTTCTGTCTTAGGGACAAAGGAGGGAAAAGAGGGAGGGACAAAAATTGGGAACTCAAAATTTTACAAAAATGAATATTGAAAACTATCTTTACAGGTAATTAAGGAAAAAATAAAATGCTATTCAGGGAGGAAAAGACCTCACTGATAACCTTGGAGAAAGAAGTTTCAGCTGATTGATGAGATCAGAAGGTGAGAAGAGAGTGAGAAAACAGGATAGCGAGACAATAAACGTAGATAGCCTTTTAAGTTGAGAACGGAAGATACATAAGATGATAGCTGATGGAGTATTAAGGATCTAGTGACTGTCTTATAAATATAGAGAGAGACCTTGGATATCTTTGTAGACAGTAGAGAAGGAAACAATAGAAACAGTAAGGAGAAACTGAAGATTGAAGAGAGGGGATATTAATGAGGACTATCTGCTGGAGAAGTTAGAGGGAGTGGAATCAAGTGTTTGCCTTGATGAGAAGAGCCATAACTTTCAGTCACAACTTTTGTCTCTTTTAAAAATAACAATCTAACAAAAAAACCTTTTATTCTCTGAATTTTTTCTATTATCATTTTTTGTTTTATTTTTTCTTTTCCTCTTATTTGTCCAGAGCAAGGCAAGGGGGAAGGAGGGTATGGGATGGAGGGTTGCTTTAATTAAACTATAATACCAGTCAAATAATTTGGGCATGTTTCATTACTGGGGAAAAAAAATCTCATTTTCTTGGAGGGACCAAGCACATCTATTAACATGCACACACATGCACATGCACACACATATACATACACATACTTTAGATTCTTGCAATTTAAAAAGGCTTAAGTATTTCTACTTCATGCTTCATGACTTTTTAATATTAATATTCCATAACCTTTTTTCAAATAACTTTTCAAAAAACAAAAGTAAAACATGTGACTCTACTTGTAAGGACCAGATGGATCAAATGACAAATATGTTTAAATTTTTCTCTTTCTGTTTTTAATAAGAAGAAATCTCTTTCCATTTATTTCTATTGGATCATTTCTTTGTCTGTACTGCTTTTTTTTTCCTTGAAACAGCAGTAGAGTTAATAAAATGCTTATAAAACTTTGTAAATGATGTCTTTCTAAAGTAAAATTAAATTTTATCTTTGCATATGGTTTCCACTATTTTATTAATTTATTTCACTTTTATGGTTGTTCAGATTTTCAGAAATTATAGCTTTTTGTCATAATAATATAACTTTCTTTGTATCCTTGCCGATAAAAAAAAGTCTGAGGCCCACATAAATCATCAGCATTTCTATATTACTAACAAGCCACAACAGCAAGAGATAGAAAGAGAAATTCCATTTAAAGTCAAGATAGACTTTCTCTATAAAATATTTGGAAGTCTACCTGCCAAAACAAACCCAGGGACTATATGAATACAATTACAAAACACTTCTCACACAAATAAAGTCAGATCTAAATAATTGGAAAAACATCAGTTGCTCATGGGTAGGCTGAGCTAAGATAATAAAAATGTCAATTCTACCCAAATTAATTTACTTATTCAGTACCATATCAATTAAACTACCAAAAATTTATTTTATAGAGGTAGAAAAAATAATATCAAAATTCATCTGGAAGAACAAAATGTTCAGAATATCAAGGGAATTAATGAAAAGAAATGCTAGGGAAGGTGGCCATATCTTAAATTGTATTATAAAGCAGTAATCATCAAAAGCACTTGGTACTAGCTAAGAAATAGAGGGGTAGATCAGTGGAATTGGTTAAGTACACAAGACATAGTAGTCAATGACAATAGCAATTGACTGTTTGATAAACCCAAAGACCCCAGCTTCTGAGATAAGAACTCACTATTTGACAAAAACTGCTGGGAAAACTGGAAAATAGTATGGCATAAATTGGGCATAGACCAACATCTGACACCATATACTAAAATAAAGTCAAATAGGTACATGATTTAGATATAAAGATTGATACTATAAACAAATTAGGGGAGTAATAGTTTTTCCATCGGATTTATGGGGAGTGGAGGCACTTATGACTAAACAAGAGATAAAGAACATTATGAAATGCAAAATGGATCATTTTGATTACATTAAACTGAAAAGTTTTTACACAAAGCAAATGCAACCAAGGTAAGAAGGGAAGCAGAAAAACTGGGAAAGAGTTTTTACAACCAGTGTCTCTGATAAAAGTCTTACTTCTAAAATATATAGAGAACTGAGTCAAATTTGCAAGACAAATGTCATCCCCCAATTGATAAATGGTCAAAGGATATGAACAGGTAGTTTTCAGAGGAAGAAATTAAAGTTATCTATAGTCATATAAAAAATGCTCTAAATCATTATTGATTAAAAAGATGAAAATCAAAACAATCCTAAATTAGCACATCACACCTATCAGATTGGATAACATGACAAAACAGAAAAGCGATAAATATTGGAGATGTGGGAGAGCTGGAACACTAATTCATTGTGGGTGGAGTTGTGAGCTGATCCAACTATTCTGGAGAGCAATTTGGAACTATGCCCAAAGTGCTATAAAAATGTACATATCCTTTGACCCAGGAATACCATTCCTATGGCTGTATTCCAAAGCGATGATAAAAATGGGGAAAGGACCCACATGTACAAAAATATTTATAGTAGCTTTTTGTGGTGGCCAAAAAGTAGAAATTGAGTGGATGCCCATCAACTGGAGAATGGCTGAGCAAGTTGTGGCATATGAATGTAATGGGGTACAGTTGTGCTATAAGAAATGATTAACAGGCAAACTTCAGAAAAACCTGAAAAGACTTATATGAACTGATTCTGAATGAAGTGAGCAGAACCAGGAGAACATTATACACATAACAGCCACAGTATGTGAGGACTGTTTCTGATAGACCTAGCCCTTCAAAGCAATTCAAGGACCTAAAACAATTCCAAAGGACTCATGATGGAAAATGCCATCCATATCCAGAGAAAGAATTATGGAGTCTGAATGCAGAGCAAAGCAGACTATTTTCTTTTGTTGCTGTTTTGTTTTTTCCTTCTCCTAGTTTCTCCCATTCATTCTAATTCTTCTTTACAACATGACTAATATGAAAATTTTTCATAGGAATGTATGTGTGGAGCCTATATTAGAGCATACTGTCTTGGGGAGGGGGGAGGTGAGAGAGAGGGAAAAAATTTAAAACTTACGGAAGTGAATGTTGAAAACTCAAAACAAATAAACTAAAAAAATTTTTTTTGAAGTCTGAGACTCTCCAATGAACAAATTTTAGAACTAATAAGAAGTATTCCATCAGTCCATCCCATGGTAATTTGAAACAGATCATATTAAGAGAGACAAGGATAATTAAACTGTATCAATAACAAATAAATGGATAGTGAATAGCAAAAGAATCATCATTAAGGAAAAGTTAACTGAAATAGAAAAGACGTAGATATTGAGACTATATTTGAGTGATATTAGGTTACTCTATCCCTACTAGATAAATCTAACAGAAAAATAAATAAGAAATAAACTACAGATTTGGCCAAAATGTTGGAAAACTGGATTTGACAAGCATACTACAGTGTACAGATTGCTAAATTTGTAAAAAGACTACCTGGGTTCAAGTCACTACTTACTACTTATGACAATTGTAACAATGAGCATATAACTTCACCTTTGGGGGACCCAGTTTCCTCCTTTGTATGATGAAGGGGTTGGACTAGGTGACTACCGAGATCCTTTCTAGTTCTAAATCTGTTATTGTAATACTGTAATCCTCTGACCTATGGAGATTTCTGAATGAAAAAAAGTCATTCTTCACAGTTCAGGGTACAAGTCAGTAAATAGCCCTTATTTCATCCATAGTTACAAGCCAAGGCAAGAAGGAGTATCAGTTAGCACATAAAAAAGAGAAGCATCTATGATGTAAATGGGCTTCTGAATATGTTTCGATTTCCCCGATATTTACTGTCTCCTTGGAAGCTGGAATATCTCTCTCCTAGCTGAAGAGTTCATTCACTCCTGTGTATCAATCATTTATTCTAATCTATATAGCTCCCCCAATTTCCGTGTTCTCAATTTGATTAAAAAATTTACATGATGGTCTTATACAATTAGCATTTGGGTGTGAGGGAAGGAAGGTAAGCTGGCAATAGTAAAAGCTAAGTATAACTCTCCCCCTTGGGAGTGACCAGAAAAAGTATCTTTTATTCTTTTTTTCTTTAAATTAATTTATTTAATTTTAGTTGTCAACACTTACTTCTATAAGCTTTTGAGTGCATGCAATCTAGTAAAGGGTCTACATATATATATATATATATATTATTAAGCATATTTTCACATTAGTCATGTAAAGAATTGGAATGAATGGGAGAAGCCATGAGAAAGAAAGAAAAAAGAGAGAGAGAGCAAATAGTATGCTTCAATCTGCATTCAGACTCCATAGCTCTTTTTCTGAATGTGGATAGCATTTTCCATCATGAGTTTTATTGTCTTAGATCCTTGCATTGCAGAGAAGAGCTAAGTCTATCAAAGTTAGTCATAGAATGATGTGGCTGTTACTATATACAATGTTCTCTTGGTTCTGCTTATTTCATGAAAGTATCTTATTCTGAATTCCTTACTGTATCCCTTTTTGTTGTTGCTGTGTCCCTAGAGTATAAATGTGTGGTAAATAGGTACAACTCCAACCCTAGACCCCTCTTGGAGATAGGAGAGTGATACAAATTACCAAAACACAGTAGTCCTGTATCCTGCCCCAGAAGACCAGTGGTAACCACAGGCACAACAGTACCCCACAAAGGGCAGAAATCATAGTCTCACTTGGAGATGGGATGGGATAGATCCCAAGAAGAGTATACTTAGCTTGTACAGACAGTAGTCACTACCAGACCACAAGACTGAACCCAATAAAAATTGCAGCCAGTAAACAGAAATCCCCTGCCTTACTCTGTCCTAAATTCAATCATTCATTTGCAGCCAGCCCAAGGTAAGGTTCTCATCAGATCACAGAAGCAATGATCCGTTTCCCTGAGGTTGCTTTTATCCTCAGATGTTGAATTGTGTGTCATCACAGACAGCTCTCTTAGGTAATAGTTAATAGAAATTCTAAGTAACTTGAGACAGCTCTAGTTTACATTTCACTTTTGTTTGTTTGGGTTTTTTCTGCTCTCACCTAGTTAAATTTTCAGTTTTCCCATTTCCTTCAATGCTTATCTCAGTGTAAGTTGGCAAACCCACAACACATAATCATGCCAGATTCACAAGCAGGGCATTGACCTTGGAGAAAGCTTGCTGTGCTTTAGGGGAGGGAACAGAGATTTTCTGCAACTGCTAGGCTGACATTAGCCAGGGATCTAAGATACGATGGATTCTATCTGTCTTGTATTAGTTTTTTAAGATAAAAACCGGAGCAGAGAAGAAATAAGATACGCCTGCCAATTTTCATGAAAATGGAGATTTATTTCAAAGTGACATTAATTGTGTCAAGAAAAGGATAATATATCTACCCCCAGGATGTTATTAGAGATATGAGTATTCTTTGGATTCCCATGGTCTTTTGATAAAAATGATTTTACATGAAGCCACAGAGAATTCGTAAAGGCAAAAATTATAAATGCATTATATATAGACCATAATGCAAGAAACAATATCAATAAAGGAAACATAAACAAAAGATCTAGATCTAAAGTGAGACTTTAAAATGATTTTGTAAATAATGAGTGGGTCAGAGAAATGTAGAGTATGGACTGTACATGTAGAAGGGGGTTATCTTAGGTAAACTCTTATCAAAAGGAATCAAGTTTAACAAAATTACCATAGCAACAAGAAAAAAAATCAGCATAAAAGGAATAGGAAAATTTGCATTTAAAGCTCTATCTGAAAGGAGAAGATAGAATAACGGAGACAGTAGCAGGGCCCTCTCCCACACAGATTCAAAAATGATGGTTTCCCACTGTCTGCAAAAGACTCTAGGAGCTTCAAAGGCCTCTTAACTTCTAGCCCTATCTGAGCCATTTCTCTTGCGGTCCACCTGTCCACCAGTCTCTTTCTCTTTTTCCTTCAGAGGCCTGGTAATTTCAAGAGGAGAATAAGCAGCTGTCTCTGCTGCCCCTGTGATTCTCAGCTCTGCTTCTCCATCATTTCCAAATATTCTCTATACCTCAAATATTCTCTATACTTCCCCATAAGTTCAAAAACTTCACAGGCTTGTTAAAATCTCGCGTAGTCCAGGATTGTTCTTTGGCTAAGATGAGTAAAAACCTCTAAATCCCAGGATTGTCAGTATGGGGTAGGGACCATCCTCTTTCCCACAAGGAAAGTAAAATTTGTCTCAAGAGATCTGTTATATTAAGATAAAATACTAAATTTCCATGGGTCTTATAAAGATCTGGGGACATGGGGGCTCCTACACATTTCCCTTCAGTCTTGATCCAGATGTTCCCAGTGTACCCTGGTGACCATCAATCAAGTACATTCTCTTGTTTTTTCAGTCAATGTGGATTCTATGTAATTAATCAGGGTTTCCTAGTGTGCTGCTATAGAATCAGGCCTTTGTAGCCCTCAAGCAAAAGACCCAAATCTTAGCTTGACATTTAACTGACTGATTAGAGACTGTATTAAAAAAACTGACTTATATTTTCACACCTCCCCTTATAGATTATGGTATTTAAGAGACCTGAAATATCAAGCTTGTTCATTTGGGCCAATTCAAAAGGGACATCTCATATGAGATGGATGATTTTTCTTGTACCATCCCTGAAGTTTATTTGTAATTTAATGCAATCAAATTAAACCTTAATCTGAGACCTGTTGGTTTTGTCGGGGTTTTTTCCCTTTCCATCCTCTAGAGAAAATCTTCCTTCTATTCATCCTCCCCAAATGTTATTGAGTTTACTTCGCATTCTCCTAGACTTTGGTTTGTCCCTATGATGCTGCTGCTAAATTGGTCTTCCATACAAGCAGAATGATGGAATTGGATTTCACAAGGAAACTGGAGGGAGATGATTTGGATATGTATTGTCAAAGGCAACAGGTGAAAGGAATTTAGGGGAGTGATTCCTGTAAGTAGTTTACAGTTTTATGAACAGGTGACAACTTGATATTTAAATGGTCTTTTTCCCTACTAAGAAGGAATAAGAGTTTTTATCCTCACTCCTCAAAAAACAACAACAAACTAATGTGGAGAATGAAGAATAATGGTCTTACAACCATCCAGAAGCTGGTAGTTTTTTACAATAGTTCATCAGAAGCCTCACGATCTAGAGATTTTTCGGTCTTCCTCACAAGGTCCAATCTGCAGTCTACAATGTCAGCTTTTTTTCTGTTTGGGTTCTGGCCAGTCTCCCTGATTTAGTTGGTATCCTTAAAGTTGCAGCCTCTGACCAGAAGATATGCGATAGAACAAGATGTGGCTCTCTACCTAATGGGAGAACTGACCCTCCTCCAACACACACATACATGTATTCACACACACACATACACACTTAATTTCCAGTTCTTAGCCACCAGAAAAAGAGCTGTTGTAAACATTTTTGCACATCTGAGTCCTGCTCCTTATTTCTGTCTTTGTGGAAGAGTCAGAGGTTATACGAAGTTTGGTGACTGGAGGAATCATTCCAAAATGCTTTCCAGAATGGACGGACCAGTTCATAGTTCTACCAAAAGTGCATTACTTATGCTTGTTTTCCTGCAGTTCTCCATCTGTCATTTTGTTTCTTTTTTGTGTGTGATCTTTGGCAATCTGATGATGCAGCAGAACTTCAGAACTGTTTTTTAATTTGCATTTATCTAGTTGTAAGTGATTTGGAACATTTTTTTCTTAAAGTTATTGATAGTTTGAACTTCCTCACTTGAAAACTAACTCTTAAGAAAATTTATCAATTGTTGAATGGTTCTCATTCTTATAAATTCAAATCAAATCTAGATAGACAGACAGACAGGTAGATAGATAGATAAATAGGTAGGTAGGTAGATAGATAGATAGATAGATAGATAAATCTTGGATTTAAGACCTTTATCACAAAAACTTGCTGCAAAGATTTTTTTTTCCCTCAGGGAACTCCATTCTAATTTTAGTTGTATTACTTTTTTTGTGTGTCAAAGCTTCACACCTCCTCAGTCATCCCTGGCCCCAATTCTTTGGACTCCTCCCTCTTGATTTGAGACAGTAGAGGGTAGAAATGAGGAGCTTCTCCAAGATGCTCTATTTAAAGAAGAGACTCAGGAGAGAGACCTCACCAATTCCCAAGGGCTGAAAGACTTCATCACACCTCTTGCCCCTGGTACTTCCTTCCCTTACCCCTCCCCAGATGTTCAGATTCCTTTTATGTGCTCTCTCCCCTGTTACTCCTTCAGAACAGGAACTGTTTTTTGTCTTTTTTTTTTATCCCTAGCACTTAGCACAATGCCTGGCATATAGCAAGTGTTTAATAAATGCTTGTTGACTGACAATTTTATGTAACAAAAAATTGTCCATTTTAGATCTCATGATCCTCTCCACTCTTGGCTTGGTAATGAACTCGATCTTTAGAGAAGTAAAAAGTAATTTTACTTCTTCCTTGACAAAATAATTTCTTCCTTACTCCTCTAAATTGTTTATGAGGTGACCTTTTGTATCTAAAACATATCTTTTTTTAACTTATCTTGGTATAAATTGTGTGATGTGGGAAAAGTTCCCTTTTACTTCTGCTGGAAAGGAGTCCAGCATGCCTTCACTATTCTTCCCCAGCACTAAATGAAATTTTCCCTTGTATTGCCATAATTTTTAATGGGCAGGGACCTAATCTTTGCAGTAATGGCCCTACCGAAGAGATGACTTACTGCTGACCAGACCAGATGAGGTCCTAGTGGCAAACTATCATCCCTTTGAGGGAAAGGATCAATCCTAAGGACCCTTAGGATTAACCCAATCCTTAGGATTGATCCTAAGAAAATCTCAGGTCTGGTCATCTCAATAAAGTTTTCAGGAATACTTTGGATAGGGAAAACTCAGATGAGAGATGATATAAATCTAGAGTTGGAAAGGATTCTAGAGGTCAGTTAGTGTTATCCTTTTATTTTAGAGATGGGGAAACTGAAGGATAGGGAAGTGAAGTGACTTACCCAAAATCAGATGATGTATCCCTGGACAAGCTAGTGATGTCCTCGATGCAAGCCCCAGCAGAGTTGCAAAAAGTCAATAGCCACAGATAGCACTGTTCATAGCATTCACAAAGAGACTGTAACTAACAGAAGCTGAGGCTTCCTCAGACCTAGGTCCAGTGCCCTCCCTTTGTTGCTTCTCAAATGGGATCCTGCCTACAAGAACCTGGCTCCTGAAGATACCTTTCTTGCCTGGTTCACTGATAGTTCCACCCTTTGCAAGGGAAACATGTACATGTGAAACTCATCACATCAGCCCTCAATCTGGTAAAGGGAGACATTCTGAGAAATGGAAGTACCCCAGTGGACTGATCTGTGAGTTGCATGTCTAGATTATAAAACAGTTTGGGGATTAGAGTTGATATAATATTCCTCTGCTTTACTTCTGACTTGTGGCTATTGTTCAGGCCAAGTGGGATAAGACCTAGAGGCAATAGGACTGGACATTTAAAGATTCCCTCCTTTGGAATCAGGAGCAATGGCAGAATTATGCCAACACCACTCTCCGCATGCAGTGGTCTGTGGTATTACATAAAAAACAGAAACATTGATCAATAAATCTGCAGTGGCTCCCAAAGCTCTATATTACCACTAGGGCAAAATATAATCTCCTTTATTTGCCATGTAAAACCCTTTAAACTCTGGATCCAATCTACAGGATTTTTTAAACATCATTCCTTCTTATGCATTTTGTTCATGCCAAACTGTTCCTCACACTTAGCGTTTCATCTCTCATCTTCGTGCCTTTGCACAAAATGTTTCTTAATGCCTATTCACTTAGAATTCGTAGCTTTCTTCAAAGTTTAGGTCATGGGCCACAACCTACAGGAAACCTGACCATTTCCCATTAGACAGTAGTTCTTGCTCTTTACTCAAATTATCATGTATGTAATATACTTATGTATTATATCCTCCTTGTAGAATGTAAGCTTCTTCAGGGGGAGGCCCATTTTTAATTTGATCTTTGTATTCACACACACACACACACACACACACACACACACACACACACACACACACACACCAATAGCCACTTAGTGCCTTGTTTAATATATGGTGGATTGAATTAGATGAGTGGTTCAGATTAGATAAGCAAGAACTTGAAAAGAAAATGTGTAGAGCAATCTTGTCTTCATTTAATTCAACTTCAGAAATCATTATTCAACAAGAACTGCTGGAAATATCAATAGTCTGTCCAAAAAAAAAAATTGTGTTAGACTGATGCCTTACCCCATAACCCACAAATGTTCACATGGATATGTGTTCTTATTGCTTTGGGTATTCCCACCAGTAACACAGCTCATGTACATCCTTGCATGCCCATCTTGTGACTCTTTTCAAGGTAGACCATAAATAAGCCACAGAATGCCAAGATTTACCCAATATTCTGGGGCTTTCTTCACTTTCTTTTTGCATCACAAGGACTTTCTCTTGCCTACTCTTTACTGTATGCATATATATATATATATATATATATATATGCAAAGAGAGAGAGATTGATTGATTGATTGATCTTGACCCCAGATCTTCATAATTCCTTCATTATCATTCTGGAGAACAATTTGGAACCATGCCCAAAGAGCTATAAAACTTTGCATACTCTTTGACCCAGCAATACCACTACTAAGTCTATATCCCAAAGATTTTTTTTAAAGGGGAAAGGACTTATTTGTACAAAACTATATACAGCACCTCTTTTTGTGGTAGCAAAGAAAGGGGGTGCCTATCAGTTGGAGAGTGGCTGAACAAGTTGTGGTATATGATTGCAATGGAATACTATGGTGCTATAAGAAATGATTAGCAAGATAATTTCAGAAAAACTTGAAAAGATTTATATGAACTGATGTGGAATGAAGTGAGCAGAACCAGGAGAACATGATAACAGCAATATTGTACAATGAACAACTATGAATGAATTAGCTATTCTCAGCAATACAATGATCCAAGACAGTCTCAGAGGACTCATGATGAAAAGCATTGTCTGTCCTCATTTCTAAAATATATAGAGAACTGAGCAAATGTACAAGAATATGTCTTTCCCCAGTTGATAAATGGTCAAAGGATATGAACAGGCAGTTTTCAAAGGAAAAAATTAAAGCTATCTATAGTCACATGAAAAAATGCTCTAAATCACTTGATTAGAGAGATGCAAATCAAAACAACTCTGAGGTACCACATCACACATGTCAGAGTGGCTAACATGACAAAACAGGAAGGTGATACATGTTGGAGAAGATGTGGGAGAGCTACAACACTAATTCATTGTTAGTAGAGCTGTGAGCTGATCCATCTCCATTCTGGAGAGCATATTTGGAACTATGCCCAAAGGACTATAGAAATGTGCATGCCCTTTGACACAACAATTTCTCTTCTAGGGCTGTATCCCAAAGAGATCATAAAAATGAGAGAAGGTCCCACATGTACAAAAATATTTATAGCAGCTCTTCTTATGGTGACCAGGAAGTGAAAATTGAGGGGATGCCCATCAATTGGGGAATGGCTGAACAAGTTGCGGCATATGAATGTAATGGAATATTAGTATGCTACAAGATATGATGAACAGGTGGACTTCAGATAAAACTGGAAAGACTTATATGAACTGATGCTGAGTGAAATGAGCAGCACCAGGAAAACATTATACATAGTAACAACCACAGTGTACAAGGACTGCTCATGCTAGACTTAGACCTTCACAGCAATGCAAGGACCTAAAACATTCCCAAAGGGCTCTTGATGCAAAATGCCATCCACATCCAGAGAAAGAACAATGAAATTGGAATGCAGAATGAAGTAGACTATTTTCTCTTATGTTATGTTTTGGTTTGCTTTGGTTTTTCTCATGGTTTCTCCCATTCATTTTAATTCTTCTATGTAACATGACTAATGTGAAAATGTGTTTAATAAGAATGGATTTGTAGAACCTATATAAGATTGCATGCCATCTCAGGAAGGGAGATGAGAGGGAAGGGGAGAAGATTTAAAAGTTATGGAAGTGATTGCTGAAAACTGAAAACAAATAAATTAATTTAAAAAAAAAAAGAAAAATGCTGTCTTCTTCCAGAAAAAGAACTGATAGAGTCTGAATGCAGACTAAAACCTACTATTTTTCACTTTCTTTATTTTTATTTTTTGTTTCAATTTTTTCCACAAAAATGACTAATATGGAAATGTCTTATACAATTGCACATGTATAACCTATATCAGATGGCTTACCCTCTCAAGGATTGGGGAGGGAATAAAGGGAGAAAGAGAATTTAGAACTCAAATATTTTTAAGAGTGTTAAAATTGTTTTTACATAATTGGTAAATTGGTAAAAAAAAATTGGTAATTGGTAAAAAAGAAATTTGGTAAAATATTAAAATATTATTTTAAAAAATAATTCCTTGATTGCAATGTGTTGTAACCTACTCACACCACCTACATGCCTCTCCAATAGCCCATTGGTAATCTTCATTTACAACTCTTGGAAGATGGGCTTTCATTTCTAGGAGAAGTTTGGAGTTTTTAAAAGAACACTGTAACATCACAAAGGTTATCCAGCCCACTTTTCTGCTCCTGTTGGGCCCAATTCATCATTCGCTTCTGTTGCCTGTCCAAAATTATGTGTATGTGGTGTGTGTATGGGTGTGAGTGTGTGTGTTCTACAAGTTGCCCATCTCATTGTATATGATAGCATGGACAATACACATTCTTTATCTACTTGCTATTTTCTGGATGGATAGTTAGGTTAAACACTTGTGAATCATATCTATGGAATTATATCTATTGATCTCTTCAAAGAGATCCTATGGTTTTCTAGAAATGGAGTTGATCATCACAATGTCATTCACAAACAGGAGCACCTGGGAGAAATTATATGAGAAACCCTTCTTCTACTTGGACTAGTATTGAATCTCTGCCATTATAGTGACAAACCTATTTGACAAGCACACATATCCTAGTTTTATCTTTCATTTGATATTAATTATGACAGGATCATCAAAAATGGTTATCTTTTGTATCTGTTAAGCAACATTTAATAATCTGGATTATGGATGAGGGACAAATTGTAAATACCTTTAGGGTAGCATTTTGTTCTAACAAATCAAAGGTTTATTTATAGTCAACAAACTTGCACAGTACAGTGGTGAGAAGATAGAGATTGATACTGTATCATTTTCTGACTGATCCTATTTACAATTAATTGATCTTGTAACTATTTAAGTCCTGGTTCTTTGTCTCTGAACTCAGTTCCAAGTTCAGCTGATCTGCAATGGGTTAAGTTTAAAAATCTAGCTCTCTTGCCTCAAGGAATTTAACTAATCTTGGAAAATGTGGTTGAACAGAAAGGGAGTTTGGACCTAATATCTTCAGCTCACCAGGCTGTCTTTCAAAAGATGTCTGTTTTGCTATCCAAAAGTCTGGGCCACTATCTCATACCTGGACTCAAAGAAAGAGTACTTCTTAGTCTCATGAGAGACGAAATGGAGGATGGGGGTAGGGAGTCATTGCTAGCCTCCATTACCAAACTTTCAACCAATCATGTTGCCCTTAATTCTATGATTCTATCTACCCTGTTCTGTTCTTTGTTCCATACTCCCCATAACTCTAAATAAGGAGAATTGTCCTCTTGCTTGAGGTCTTTGGAATTAATGGAGGCAAGTCATAGACCCATTTATTGACAGGTAGCATACCTCTGCTAATAAATAGTATATTGCTCAGAGATCTGCCAAAATTTACTCTTCTGTTACAATCTCAATTGTGACAGTTGGAATCTTATATCTTCTACAAATTTCATTCAATTGTATTATAGGAAAGATTCAAATATTGTAGAGAACTTTGAGGGGTTTGAAAGAGCCCCTTATCAAGAGTTCCTCTCCTCCAAGGGAGAAGAGTACCTGGCTTTAGAAGTTAAGTGATATATTTTTCTCAGATTCACATCCTTGAATTCGAGTGTTGAAGTTCCAGGAATCAGGGCCCCTGCTATACAGGATAACATTCCGATAAAGAGGCCTTGAGGCCTCCCTTTCTACTTATCACAATCTGTTCTGTTTCATGCCTCAATTGCTACCCCTATGGTTTTTTACTATTTAAGCACCCCAAGCCCCTAATTTATTAGCTCAGTATGTTTAGAATAAACTCAGCTTGTTCAGACTGTTGTGTCCGCCTGTCTTTTCATCCTCCCTCTGTGAGGCCTGTAACTGCCCCAGACCTGCTGGACTGCATTAGTCACAGCAAAATATCACTCATGGTAGATTGCCAGTTCCCTTCTAATACCCTCACCAAGGATAGTTTCGATTTATGTTTAGATAATTCTCAAAAGAAAGAGTTATAGGTGAGATAATGTATAGGAAATAAACATATTCCTTTGGTAACTTCTTTTTAGTAGTTTCAAGCATTTTTCCATATTTTTGGTTTCTTACCCTCTTTCATAAACCTTGAGAACTGATCTTTACAAAACCCTCACA
The DNA here is from genome assembly GCA_028658325.1 of Potorous gilbertii. Taxonomy (NCBI): domain Eukaryota; kingdom Metazoa; phylum Chordata; class Mammalia; order Diprotodontia; family Potoroidae; genus Potorous; species Potorous gilbertii. Next base: position 396,705,290 of record CM053769.1, read on the forward strand.
ATTACATCACCCAAAGCAGATTTCCTTTAAACAAAGTTGGCCTAATTCAGCTGTTTTTTCCATCTTGTCTTCAACAACATTTCTACCTTTTCTGTAAGCACCTTAGGGACTGTGATATTAGACTGCTAGTGTGGTGACTTCACTGTCCTTAATGATGAACAGTTTGTTGTAAAAATGTCTGCATATCTTTTCTGCATTTGGTCTATTTGTTGTAAACTAATCCTTTTAATCCTTGAATTTCCTTGAGATGACATTGCTTTCTTGAGTCTCTCATCAATCTTTCTCTAAACTGGTGTAACAACTGGCCCATGCAACATGGGACTGGGTGGCCTCTTAAGATTGACAGCCTGTTGGTCATGGTGACACATGTCTGTAATCTCTGCTATCATAAAGTCTGAGACTAATAAACTGCTTGAATTTGGGAGTTCTGAGCTGTAGTAGAGCTAAAGTCAATTGGAGAATCATACTAAATCTGGTATCAATATAGTAAGGCCTCAAGATCTGAGGAGTAGGGAGAGGGCCACCAGGCTACCTAAGGAAAGGAGAATTGGCCCACATCAGAAACTGAGTCAAAATTTCCAGTGCCAATCAGCAATAGAATGAGGATACTTCTAGTCTAAAATAGATGGATAAGCAATTAAATAAATAAATGTTTGAAAGTCTGCAGCCCAGGACTATTCAAATTGAAATCATAACTAAAGCACCCACTTTCAGAAGAAAAAAAAAAGCAAGGAGAAAGTCTGAAGCTGAATCCACTGTAACTTCAGAATATCACTAAAATTTCAAAACTTTAGAAGAATTCAAAAAATAAAAATTCTTGCAAGAGAAGTGACCTGGATATAGTGCAGAAATTTTTCCTGTGGGAAAGCTCCAACATGCAACATTAAAATGCCGTGTAATAAAGGACCAGATAATATGTGTATAACAGGGATTTATAGATAAATAAGGAAGGACATATTCCATGTCTTGAACACTGGAGTTCCACCTTTCTGGGGATTAGGACAGCCATGGCTCAGTGAACATACTCTAGCTGTCAGAGTGGGAAGATGATCAGGGGCTTATATATTATAACTATTAGACATCAGATGTTTGAAATCTATGGAGTAATTATTTTTCCTAAGGAGGGAGCTTCAGAATAAAGACCATTTTCCTGGTCACTCAGTTGGGTGGTTGGGGGAGGGGGTGGGGACAGTAGTTCTACCCAGACCTGGAGGGCTAACAACTTAATCTATGGCACTTTAGCTTCCCTTCTACCAATACTTATTACAGAAAAATTAATCACAGAAAGCAAGCAAACATTTATCAAAGCAGGTCAGAGAATATAGATTAGTTTGGGCCATAGAGTACAACAGAGTAAGGAGACTCTGTGACCAAAGAGTGAGATGAAACTCCAATTCAACTGGATCCCACCCTATGCACACAATCTTAATGGTTTCTGGGCTTCTAGGCTCTGGAAATCAGTGGACACCATTAGAATATCAACTTTCTCCCACATATGTGTGGCTCTAACAATCTCCTATTTACCATTCAAAGTATACACATTGACTATCCTATCCCCTTGTCTCCCTTTTTCTCTCTCCAGAAAAGTCTCTCAGTCAATCAGGAGCCATGCTTCTCAATATGTATACAATTTCAATGTATAAAATTTCTATTGACATCCTTTGGGGACCATCAAACTTGCCTGTGGGTAGAACTATAATGGTTTTTACTAGTGTAGAGCATCTCTGTTTTGGAAGGTAATATGACTAAAATCTTCCACCATCTTCTATAAGATTTAACAAGTAAGTTTATATCCTATGGAAACAGGTCTCTAGGCATGCCCTTTGCTTGGTATAATTCTAGTGATTGAAATGCTACAATAAATAATGAATGGATAGAGTAAACATTGCTCCTAAGGAACTATAGAAAATATTCCCACCAGAAACTTAATAACCTCTAGATGGAACAATAGAAAACACCTGCCAAATATGCTGTAATCAAATTTTTTCCAGTATGTGCCATGTTCTAAGGAATATTCTGTCCTGCCTCTCATTTGTCTTTCAACTTTATAACACATTCATTTATTCTTTATTTTCTCAACCCAAATGTAAGACTCTTCATTGAGTGAACTTTTCTCAACTGGTGACAAAATTGGCAATGGTATTTTTAGTATGTCCAGTGATCTAGTTCTTCCTTCGAAGCCACAAGAAGTAAAAAAAATGTTTTAGCCAAAGGAGAAAAATGCAGAAGACAGAATCAACCATTCTAGACTTTTTGAGCTATGCCCTGTATCCTGAATGCCTCTGCCCCTTGTGAGACCAGTTCCACCATCTTCCTTCACCTACACTGGAATTCCCACCCTAACCAAGAATTTCTTAAATCTCTAAGTGTTAAAAGAGGAGTTGGATTCCTGCCTGGGCTGTTCCATCAAAAAACATTGGATAAATCAAAAGCTAAAGTAAGGCTTGGATGCCATTTTCTTTGGAAGGGATTCTAATAGCTGAATATTAATGTCCCTGTCTTGATTAAAAGGTTCATGTGAGTAACAGCAATGTTGTGCCATGACTACCTTTGATAGACTTAGCTCTTCTCAGCAATGCAAGTACTTAATACAACTCCAAAAATCTCATGATGGCAAATGCTATCCACGTACAGAAAAAGAACTATGGAGTCTGAATGCAGATAGAAACATACTATTTGCTCTCTCTCCCCTTTTTTTCTTCTTTCTGGTGGTTTCTGCCATTAGTTCTAATTCTTCTTTACAGAAATTCTTCTAATTCTTCTTTAATGTGAAAAAAGTTTAATATAAATGTATATGTATAGCCTATATCAGAGATTGCATGCTGTCTTGGAGCAGGGAAAAGAGAAAGGGGGAGAAAATTTAGAACTCAAAATCTTATGAAAGTGAATGTTAAAAACTAAAAATAAATAAATTTTTAAAAAAGAAAAATTTTTAAACCTAATAATATAGAAATTAGCTAATAAAAAAAAGGTTCACGTGAATTTTGACAATTGTCCTGAATTGAAAGTTGGTTTGAGCCTCTCAGTATGCCAGGTGGCTCCGGTTTTAACCTAGCTTCAGTAGAAAATACCTAATTTGCTTGTGTCTTATTCGAAGGTATCTTTGCCTTCCTATTTAGCTACTCAAAGTGGGAAAAGTTTGTTTGGCTCTGATTAAAGGCTGTGGATCTTCAAAGTTTAGCCTCAAGGCTTTGGTTTCTATTGGCCTTTTCTGAAAGCCAAGAGCTTGGTAGTCTATAGACGGAATTATCACAGTTCTAATTGCTGGTTCTGTCGATCCAGTAGCCTGGCTTTCTCACCATCACCATCCCACCCCACCCGCAAGTATACCTTTCTAGTTGTTTTTGCCAGCTATGACTACCTGTCATTTTACTGTACTTTCTTGGTTTAAGTGGTGAGTGAGATCTGGTAACGCGGTGGGGAAGGGGAGATTTAAGGTATCTTACCTTCCCTAGACGTAGTGACCCTGTGCTGTTTGCACAGCCCCAGATATATCTAGGGTCTGTTTTTAGAAAAGTGAACGTTTTATAGCCAACGTTAATGTAAGAAGGATCCTTTTATCTAAGCAAAATAAATGCATTTTCAAGTGGGGGAGAGGCGAGAAACAAGCCTCAGCTACCTGACTCTGAAAAGGGGAAAACTGTTTAAAATTCAAACAATTAATCGAACCCTGAGAACCCGCCAGAGCTAAAACTGAGAGGGATGCCAGGAAAAAAGTTTGCTATTAGTGATGTCTTTTGATCTATCGCTGCGTAAATGCCCACAAAAATGGGTTTTCCCCCTCTTTCCTGCGTGAATAGATGTGATTTGCCCCCTTGGAGGACATAAACAGCGCTGGTGAGATTGGAATCAGTTTTAAAAGGAAACAGACGCGGGCTCGGGCTGCGGCTGCGCTACGGGGACGGGCGCCAGGGTCGCTGTGCTGCCGTGTCCTCTGCCACTGCTTGCGCACGTCGGCCCGACAGCGACAGCGGCGCGCGCGGCGGCGGCAGGGCTGGTGCTGGAGCTGGTGCTGGAGCTGGTGCTGGAGCTGGTGCTGGTGCTGGAGCCGTGCTGGTGGGGCAGCGAGCCGAGGAGCAGAGCGGGCGGAGACTCATCGGACCGCGGGTCATGGCGCACGATCTCGTGGAAGAGCGCGTCCGGCTCCTCGTCTATGGTGTGGTAGCGCTGGGGCGGCGGGGCCGGGGCCGGGGACGGTGCCGGGGCCGGGGCCGGGGCGGAGGCGGAGGCGGAGGCGGAGGCGGAGGCGGAGGCGGAGGCAGGGGCCGGGAAGAGCTGCCAGTGCGCGGGCCGGGCCAGCCGCGGGCCGGGCGGCCGCGTCTCGGCCCTGGGCTCGGGCTCGGGCTGCGGCTCGCGCTCGGGCTGCGGCTCCGGCTCGGGCTCGCGCTGCGCCTCCGCCTCCGCCTCCGCCTCCGCCGCCAGCGCAGCCTGGAAGCCGTGCAGTCCGGTGCGCGGGGGATGGCCCCTGCCGGAGCTCGGGAAGCAGAAGCGCTTCTCCGAGGCGATGACGTGGGCCTGGTGGCCGGCCCGGCCGGGGCCCTGTACGGAGGAGCAGCCGCGAGCCATCTGCAGGAGCTTCCGGGGCCCGGGATCGTCTCTGTAGCGGGGCCCGGCCAGATCCGTCTTCGGCTCCGGCTCCCACTCCGCTTCCGTCTCCCCCAACTCGTGAGGCTGCGGGAGAGCCCCGGGTCCACCTCCGGCCGTGGCCGTGCCGTCCCGGCTTCGGACCGAGTCCTGGTCGCTGCTCTGGTGAGACGCCGCGGCGTCCAGCTCCAGAGAGGCCCTCAGGCTCCAGACGACCCCATCAATGGTCTGCTGCTGCTGCTGCTGCTGAACCCCTTCGCTGCTGCCGCTGCTGCTGCTGCTTCTCTCCTGAGGGGACTCGGGGACTCCAGCCTCGGCTCCGGCGGCTGCTGCTGCTGCTGCTGCTGCCCCCGCCACCTCAGGGAACTCTAGCCTGAAACATAGCCCAGGCTGTTGGAGGCACTGCTTGCTGTCCAAAGCAGCATCGTTTTACAGGCCGCCATCCTCTGAGGCATCGCGCTAGACTGTGGATCGAGAGGCCCAGCTCAACATCCATTTATTTGCAACAGGAGGTGAATTGCCCAGTACCGCAGTGTACTCATCTGTCAGAAGGGCTTAAATTACCCTTGCCCATCTCTTGGAAACTAAAATGAAGGCCTCCCAGAAGAAGATTTCAGCAGTGTCAACTACTGTTATGGCTTTAAGAGCTCCGTTTAATTAAATGATCTCAGCAACTGGTGGCCTAAATATCAGGAAAAAAATTTTTTTAAGAAAACAGGATTTTTCCCTATTTAAGTGAGGTCTTTTCTTTCTCCTGGACCATTTAGTCAGAATATGGGAAAGATTGTGCTAATTGCTGAGAGGAAAAGACTTTCTTGTTTATGAGATTAGCAGAAAAGAAACTAAATTTATGATTCCACAGAAAAAATATATATTAATTAAATCGGGCATGATTTATTTGAATATGAATTTTCAAATTATATTGGAAACAAAGTTGAGTTTATATCTATAGACCCTAAAGCATCCCCTAGCTTTTGAGGTGGGTTCCCCATAGGGTAGGCATCCCAGGTTTAAGGGATTCTGTGGGGCTGCACCCCTAAAAATATAGCTCAGGAGTCTCCATTGATGATTATCAGAGAACACAATTACCTCAAAGCAAATGCATTTGCTGAAATAACATAGCAAGAAAAGTAGCATCCCCTCAATCCCCCCAAAAAACCCTTTCCTTTTAATCATGGGGGACGTTCTCCCACAAATACAAACAGTGCTATGGAAAAAAGTGGGCCTCATAGAGGTTATAAGTTGAGAGTCACAGGGAACACAGGTAGCCAGGACACATGTAGGGAACTCCTGTGGCCAAAGTATATTTGAGGAGGAGCAAGGCATGTTCAGAATACATTACATCGCGTTAATTAATATAGATTACAGGGCCTCTTATTCTAGGCCAGGCCCAAACTAGATAGCCTAATAATTCATGCTTAAAGGTCAAGATACAATGAAGCATTTGTGGAACAAACAAGTGTAATTAAGAAACACTTTAATTGGGAATTAAAAGAACACACTTCAAAAATTAAAAGGATACTATTCCCCTCCACAGATTACACAAAATCAGGAACTTAGGAAAGAAACTTAGAAGTAGTTGAAACTCAGGAATAACAAGCATTCTCCTTATGCTAAACCTCTAATATGTCAAATGACTTCTTCGCCACAGTTCAGCTTATATGCTCTCTGAGAACCAATTGATAGGTAGTGCCATTAAGGTGAAAGGAAAAGAGAAGTAAGGAAGTGGGGATGAAAGGGAAAGGAGGGAGAAGGGCTCCAGCTATAACTTGTTAGAGCACAAAAACAACTCAGCTCTTATCAGCAAAGATTAATTGCTCCTTCCCAACAAAAGTCTCCAGGGTTGCGTTCACCAACCACATAAAACCATACATTCTCTTATGACATACCAGTTCTTTGTGGCAAGTTCCCAAAAAGTTCCACGGAGACTTTCTACTATTAAAACAGTCTTAAAACAACTCTAGGAACAAGAGAGGCATTGCAAATAATAAAAACACAAAACCATATAAACAATCTTCTTTAAAGGTGGAGGGGGCAGAGCAAAATAATCGGGAAGTTCATAAAAATCTTCTAAAGTCAAAACACTCATGATGACCAGGAGTAGCAACAGAAACATCAAATTTACAAAAAAAAAAGGGGGGGCGGGGAGGAATTCCTCTCAAGCTGTCACTAGTCCCCATCACAGGTCTGAATCATCTGAATCAAAATAAGAGGTCATAGACTTCTTGCATGCAATCTATGCCAGGATCCACCCCCATACACCCTCTTGAACACCCATTCAAAGTTCCTTAATGTATGTATACCTTAGGGGGCACTTCAAGAAGATGGTGCCAAATTTCTGTTTCTTTAGACACCTTTACCTGAGGGACTATCACATTCCCCCATGAGGGGTAGGTAAAGACTGGTCTCAAAACGATCACCAAATAAGCCAAAGGATCTCATTTTTCCAAATGAACTCCTTCTTGCCATGGTTGCAAAAAGACAATTTTACCTTCTCTATATCATTAAAAAACAAAGTCCTCCTAGTAATTCTACCCTTTAATCCCTCGAACCCTTTCTGGGAAGGAGCTATCCAAACTATAATGAAAGAAAAGAAAACTGCCAATTAAGGAGCACTTGAACCACCTCCCTGGGTTTACAGAATAACCTGGGGGGTGGGGGTGGGAGAGGGAGATGCCTCTAGGTGTGGGTGATCACATAGGGAACAAGGAAGGACTGGAGAGGGTCATCTGGGACTATATGCTACATCCTGACCAGTTATCTTTCTGAAGGCTGAAACAAACTGCTGTTGTGGAGAACCTTCCTCATTCTTGGAGTAGTGATGATTTGTCAAAGTCACAGCTCTGTGATAGAACTTAAAAAAAAGGTATCAAGTATATGATGACAAAGCTTATTGTTTGAAAAGTCAATTCCAGTGTTCCACAGTACCAGCTGCCTTAGTATAGCATGGAAGATAGAAACCCCAGTAAATGTGTTGCACCTAATCTCAAATCTTTTTGAAAGTAAAATGAATACCCTGATTAGAGGCTATGGTTTGGAGAAGGTGTGGAAGGGGAGGGGAGCATACAGAAGATAAGGGACCTAATTAGCTTAACTAGCTCTGTAGCCCTAGTCCTGTATACTTATCAGCTTTAGTGAGGGAAAATCTCTTGCCTTGCAATAAAAGAAGAAGACTAATACAATTGACTTGTTGATCAAAGGCAAGTCAAAAATCCTGTGATATTATGCCATTCTGATCCTTCAAAGGTAGATGTTCTGATTAGCAAGAGGAGCATTATTCAGTAGTAACATCTTCATTGTTCTAAAGGGATCGTATGGATCCTTGCCCAATACAAAATAGCAGAATGATGCCCATGTCTATACTGATGATGAACCCAGACCCCAATCTCTGCTATTCTTGTAAAATCATCAATCTGGTTACTGAATTCAGCAGAATGTATATGATGCCTCCATTGTGCTTTACCCCACAAATAATTGTACGTGGTGAAAGGTATTAGCAAAATTCTTCCATTTGTCCCATCTCCAAAATGTCTGATTCTGTTCTCTCCAAGTCTCAGATTACTCATCCAAACCCAAAGGCACATCCCAAGGATCAATACAAATAAAATTGTGGTTTGTTCTACCCTTCAAGGCTCTCTCACAGCTTAGCCCACTTGAATAACTCGCCTGGGCTCCTATCTCTTAAGGTGTCCTTGGTTCCTGAATTAATAGATGCTAAGATCCAGTTGTATTTAGCTTTCTCATATCATACAAAACTATCAGTAAGTCAAGTAAAACAATATTCCTTAAAAGCTAGTCTTTTTATGAAGAAGAATTCTATGCACTTTCTGACAGAAGATAAACTAAAGATGCAGAATAAGAAACACGTTTTTGGACATAGCCAATATGTTGTGCTTGACTATACATATTTGTTACAATAAGGTTGTTTCACCAAAAGTTGGGAGGGAGGAGGAGAGCAATGGTAAGAAGGGAAAAATAAATGCTTGATAATTAAAAAAAAAAAACTAGGTAAGGGTCCATTGGATTAATGGAAGAGACAAAGCACTGGTACTGGGACAGAAAGTCTCAGCCTTCAGTAACATCACAACCTATTCATTAATCAACCAACAAATATTTATTAAGCAATTATCATGTGCCAACTACTGTGCTGGGAATACAAATAATCCCTACTCTCAAGGAACTTATATTCTAATGAGGGAAGCCGATATATAAAACGGAATTGAAAGGGGAAGGAAATGGGGGGTTGGCTGGATATGGCTGGAGCAAAGGTGCCCAAATCAGGGCATGTTGGTGAAGTCCAGAATCAAGAGCAGAGCTGGGAGATTGGCTGGCCTTCACACTTCTTCAAAAATGAATATTCTTCAAAGAACTCATCAACAGGAAAAGGGGACTGAAGGAGCAGTGGCATCTCGAGGTTGAGAAGGCTGTAAGAAAGAGGCATTTCGGAAGCTGAGAAAGGCTGTCAAAGTCAAGTCAGAATTTAAAAGTATTATGCTATGCATCAGGGATAAAAAGAAAGGTAAAAGACAATCCTTGCTCTAAAATAGCTCACAGTCTAGTAGGGGAGACAACATGCAAACAACTATGTACAAACAACCTATAAACAGAATAAATTTGAGATAATCAACAGAGAGAAGGAACTTAAAACTTTAACTTCAACTTAGCATTAAAGAGAATCAGAAAAAGTTATTGTAGAAGGCAAGAGGTCCTGAAAGGTAGAAGTGAAGTCATATAATGAGTTAAGGATGGTTGGCCTTACAAAGGCCTCAAAGTGGAGGTTCCAGCAGGAACTCACCAATGGGAGGAGGAGGGACAGGGGTGAGAGACAAAAGGGTTCCAGGGTGAGAAGGTAGCTGAGGCATGGTGGTAAGGTGATCCATTCAATATCAAGCAGGGACCAAGAGCATGCAAGCAGCTGTTTTACAAATTTAGTATAGCAAGCGTTCACTTTAAAGAGTTTACAATTTTAGAAATCTGACAGTGTTCAATCTGGGCACCCCTGAGCGCCTGCCAGAAGCACCACTCAGCCTGATCGGAGACTTACAGATAATTATACGTACCTAAACGAGAAACTGTTGGACAAGACACTTTAAGTCTTCAAAGGTAACAGCCTGTTCAGCGTCCCACTAGAACCATAAAAAGAGTAACTCAGTAAATAGTGGTCATCAGAATACTCTGGTTGGGGACTCAGATCCTCTAAAACCTGAAGAGTCCAATAAGTACTGGGGATCCTGTTAATGAAATTACCATATATAACCATACAAGTTCTGATTCCTAAGAACTCATAATATCTATGCCTATAATATACTCAGGTCAGCCACTAAAACTGAAACCCAATAGGGGGGATCAACCATCCATCTACACATGATCAAAGGTAATCCTTCTCTCCATGTTTCCAATTAAAACTTCATATAGAAATCAGAATGTCACTATGAAATCATTGAAGGTCCCCTGGTATAATAGTAAATATTTGGTAGCACCTGCCTTCCTTCTTTTTCAAGCCACAGGTATCTCAGTCAGGTGGCCTCCAATTCCCTCATGGTCTTACGGTTAAAACACATGCCACAAGGGAACTTCACCCCTTATCCCAGAGAAACTCATCCTAGAGGCCTTCAAATCTGGATACCAAGAGAGGTGGTTCTGCACCACCAGGTAGGACGGGAGAATGACCAAATAAGGCACAGACTTTTAAGAGATATCCTAAATTTAGGCAAGACAGAACACTTATACTTTGGTCTTAGATACCTCTATACACTTTTACTAACATCCTTATAGACTTACCATCAGTGATCATTTCATCCATCTTCTATTTGAATAGCTATATGCAAAATTCTTTGCAGGAAAGAGTATTATCAGTCTCACCCATCTGTGGCCATTTTCCTACTCCTATCATCACTAAGTGCTTATTGGTGTGCCTACCTGTCCAGATAGCTGCCAAAGCTGCCCCCAGTCTCTCTCCCTCAGATGTTACCAACTGCTTTGCTCAGGTCTGTGTAGTCATCAGGCAGTAAAGACCCATAGGCTGACATTTGCATTTCTCTTACAAATGCCCAAATAACTCAATATTAAAAGATCTCCCAGCTTCTAATTCCCTCATGCTGGAAATCACTCCTCAGGAGGTCCTAGATATAGCCTCAATCTGATTTTATCACCTGCCCTAATTCCCACTCGTGATGACTGCCACTTCTACTGTCACTTCTTACAACTCAACCCTCACTAGTTTCTACTATGCCTGTTATCTATTAGACTATAGCTTCCCTCCTTTTCATGACTGAACTCCTTGGAAAAGTCATCTATACTTGGTGCCTACACTTCCTCTGCTGCTTGCTATTCCCTTCTAAACCCCTGGTAATGTGGCTTCTGATCTCATCATTCACCTGAAGTTGCCTGTCCTCTCTAAAGTTATTGATGAATTCTTAATTGCCAAATTCAATGACTTTTCCTCAATCCTGATACTTCTTGATCTCTCTGTAGCATTTGACACATTTGATCACATTCTGAAATATTCTCACCTCTCTAGGTTTCAGAGACATTCCTCTTTCCTGGTCCTTCTATCTATCTGGCCACATCTCAGTCCCTTTTGTAGATTCTTCATCCTTCTTATACCTTTTAACTATGATTGTCCACCAAGTCCAACTTGGGCCTCCTTTTTTCTTATCATACTATCTCATTTGGTAATCTCATCAAGTCACCATGGGTTCAATTATCACTTTATAGTCAGTTCTCTGCTGAAGGATAGCAAAGAGGTATGGGGTGAAATTTTCTAAAGAGACAGTTTTAATGGATTCAATTTTTTAACACATCCCACACCTTTTGATCTATAATAATTTTTTGATCTATTATAATTAAAAAATGAATAAAAAACTTTAAAAATAGAGGGAATGGGTAAAATATATTCTATGACAAATCAAGTCCATTTCATCATGAAGATTAATTGAAAATTTGTATTAATTAATGATGAAATGTAAAGCAGTTAAATTAATCTATATGATAAAATGAAATTTATTTTGGATTTAAGCTAAATAAACTAATCAAACTCCAAATTTATGATTATAAAAAAAATGTGTTTTTACCCCAATGTACACAAATTAGATTCAGATGATTCCCAGATTTACAAATCCAGCCCATCTCTCTCCTGAACACATTCCGGACATTTCAAACTAGAAGTCCCATAAGCATCTCAAACTCAACATGTCCAATATAGAACTCACTATTTTTCTGCTTGAATTCTTTCTCATTCTGAACTTACCTATTACTCTCCAGAGCATCTCATATTTGCAGGCAACTCTGTTATCCTTTACTTCTCAGTTAAAGTCACTCCACATATCCAGTCTATTTCTAACTCTTGTCATTTCTGCCTTCTCAGTCTCTTCAAACCTCATCCTTCTCTCTACTCATAAAGGCACAAGTCCTCATCTCCTTTCCCCTGCATTACTATAAATAGCCTCAGGGCTTCAAATCACTCCTCACTCCAATCCATCCTCCACTCATCTGGCAAGGTGATTTTTCCAAAGCATAGGTCACATTATGTCATTTCCCTGGTTAGTGAGTACTAGCGGCTCCTTATTTCCTCTATGGTCAAATATAAAGTCCTCTTTTGAGCATTTAAAGCTCTTCAAATCTGACCCTTTCTGACTTTTTAAGTCTTTCATACTTTATTCCCCTCTACTCACTTCACAATCAAGCTACACTACCTACTTACAGTTCCTCAAATATCACACTCAATCTTCCATCTCTATGCCTTTTCACAGGCTCTCCCTGATGTCTAAAAAGCTCTGCCCCTTCATTTCTGCCTTCTGGCTTCCTTCAAGTCTCAGTTCAAAGCCCACCTTCTGCAGGATGCCTTTCCCAAACCCTCTAAATGCTAATTCCTCCTCTTTCAGATAACCTGCATAATTCTGCATATGTATTCTGTATATCTAGTTATTTACATGCTGTCTCCCCCATTAGGATGTGACCTCCTTGAAATCAGGGGCTATTTTTTTTATCTTTCTTTGTTTTCACAATATTGAACACAGTACATGGCACATAGTAAACACATTAAAAATGCTTATGAACTGACTGATTTCCTTCTTCAGTATTCAAGATTTTCTCCAAAAAGCATGCTTTTTACTTGAAACTCAATCCATTAATATTGACCATTTCAGTTGTGTGATGAACAAATCAATTAAACATGTTTTTTGTCTTCAAAGAAAAATTTTTAAATGTCTAAATCTCATTTACCTGGGCCTCTAATTGCCTAGCACTAAAAGAAAATTAACTTTTACTCTCTAGTCTGTGACTGGAGCCCCTTCTCCTTCTTTTCTCTTTCATTTCCCACAATCCACCCCCCATTCCTTCCCCATTCGATTTCTTCTCTTTTCATCTCAGGAGCCTCCATCAATACTTCATACTGTTGTTTCAACCCTATGTGATCAGGATTGTTATTATTAAAGTTGTTTAAGTTAACCCCTTCCTCCTAATAGCTATTTCCCCTTCATTTTTTCTTCTCCAACTTAAAAGGGAAGTTTCTTTTAATTCTTAGAAAATTGTTGTTTGTCTTTTATTTTTATTTTTTGAGGAGGATCAGTGACATCACAGGTAATGCCTTGACTTGTGAGTGAAAAGGATTTAAGTGGAGGTGGTCTTCCAGAGTCCTCAAAGTCCAGTGACAAGACAAAGTCAAGAGGACTGGTAAAGGCTTAGAAAGCAGAGGATGATCTTGGTGTCTTCAATGTCTGCCCAAGCTCTAAGCAGTCTACGTTGCCTGCTTCAGATGCCTTCATGGTCCTTGGAACAAATTGTTCTTGCCCACCTGTTTCACCAGGGGAAGTCTTCATGCTTGGGGTAGACACTCTGTAACTTGCCAAACAGGTAGCCTGGGCATGCCATAGCTTCTTGGCGCTACAGGTGAAAGGTGGACACCAAAGGTGGGTGAACAATGCTGAAAAGGACTTGTCAAGTCTTCACATCAGAGGTGCCACTCCTCCCTGAACACCCTATAAACCCCACTCTTAGAATATAAATATACAGAAAAGGATACACTTTAGGAAAAGGTAGAATTTATCTCTGATTTTTTAAAATCAATGTGTTTTTAAGAGAAAAATTGTCATTTGTCCCTGAAAGCCAGTCAGAATAAATAATTTGATTGAATTAAATTATTTAGCAATTTAAATTAAAGTATATGTAGATCTAATTGTAATTATCTAAGCTCCTCAAGAGAATGGTAGAAAAAGGGAAACTGGACTTGAAAATCTGGAAGTTTTCATCTCTGATAAAACAGTAACAAATTTGTGAGACTGATTCAAGAAATTTTGCAAGGTACATAAGACCACTTGTAGTTAAAAGGTCTACTTAGTACACCCTGAGCAATAACATGTAAATATGAAAAAAAAGAATTTTAAAGAATTGATTACTCCAATAGACAGAAAAGTGTGTTAAGTTACAAAGGAGACAAAAGCAGTGGGAAAAGAAAAACTAAAACTAATGATGTAATTAAAACATATGAAAGATGATTTGAAAGCAAAAAAAGCTTAAGATAAAGAAAATTAACTACAGATAATTAAAGAGAAAGCAAAATCTTATAGTCATACCAAGACAAATGCAGCAATTTGCTACAATATGTCTTAACTAGAAGATATTTGTCAGGTATTAAAGATGTGGAGAAGAGAATGGAAGAATCAAAAAAAGATTTTTCTTTAGACCTCACTGGGGCAAGAGAAGAATAGAGAGGCACCCAGAAGACTGGGATTTTCATAAGTAGCAAGCCTTGAATTCCACGCAGAAAAATGCTTGTTTTAAATGTAGAGTTTTTCTTAGCAAGGGGGAAGAACAATTCCCTTCATTGATAAGGATTCATACTGTAATGACAAAGAATTTACTTAGAATTCCTGAGCCAAAAAGACAAGGGTGAAAATTGAGGATAGAATAAAAGAGAAGTCTAACAGACCAGTGACAAGGGGGCACAGGCAGCTGTTAGAAACTGTCTAGGACAAGAGACTGTCTTAGAAGATATAATTTCTCTCCAGAGAGTTGGGAGCTTTACAAATATTTTCAAGCTTAATTTCACAGATGTTGATATCCTGTTGTGAATTAGGAAGAAAAAGCTAAAATCATAGAACAACCTTACTAGATTAGCACAGTACCTGGCACATAGTAAGGGTTTAATAAATATTGATTGATTGATTACAAGTGAGCAGTTTTAATTGCTGAGACTTGGGTTTGATAGATTGGTTTGAGACAATATTATAACTGGCATAGGTAATCAGGGTTGTATGTTGTAATTGATGGACAATAGTTTCATACCTTTGTAGCTGTGACATAAATATGATAAATATTCTTTCTTGGTTTTTTAGTACAACTAGCCTGGAATGCCAAAAACAGAGACATGTGGGGTTTTTTCCTTATAAATAATTTGGAAATGCATTCAAAAGATCAAATATTATTGGATAGATGGCAATGTCTTGTTTTGTGTTTTAATTCTTCATAATATTGTTTAATATTGATACTATATTTACAAGTTTCTTGAATTATAATTGTGAAAAGTGTTATAAAGCGCTGGTATTAATATTTAGAAATGATAAATGGAGTGTAATCTACATTTAATTGTAGCATCACTCTGGGCTAGTCCTCCTCCTCACACTTACAAGTTAGATCTGCTAGGGATCAACAATCCCAGGTTCAAGGAACTCTATATATCCATACTTCTAAGGTTATCATTCACAAGCCCCCACCAGTGTGTTTAACCTTTAGAGTCAGCTACTTAATTATTTCAAAGTAAAGACGTACTGAAATGACATGGCGCAAACAAAGCGTGTGACAAAACATGTCCCACATAATCTGGAATGCACCTTCTCAGATATACACATAGTCTCAGGAGGAAGAGTGGAAACATCCATACAAAACGCTTTTTCTCCCTCTCCTGAATTCAGTCTCCTAGCAACAGGCTGACATTCATTCAGAGAAGGGCCTTCTACACTTCCAGCACTTGTATGCTGATATACTGGAGAAGCAGATCTGAATAGAATTGCCTGGGGATATTTTTAGGCCTAATAATGACAACCATAGATAAACATGTCCATCTTCCCATGTCTGTAGTATTGTTTACCAAATGCAAACTGACACTTTGACAAACCAGAGTATATAATTTTGAATACTTAAGATAGATACCAGCCAGAGAAGGACTTTTTTTTTTTTTTTACAGAATAAAGTCTCTAATAAATAACAACCCTAATCACAGCATTCTGATCAAGAAGGATCTAACCTCTTAATGTTACAAAGGAATCACACTATAGGTATCTTTCTAAAATCAAAAGCCCTTCTATAAGTAATTTTCAAAAATCACAATGCAAAGAACTAGAAATAACTCCAACATAAAATGTTTCCTGGACTTAAAACATAAGCTCAAAATTCATTGTCAGTCAAAACTTCTCTCAGCCTGAGTTGTAAAATGGGGATATAAATAGTACCTATGTCATAGGGCTGTTGTGAGAATCCAATGAGATAACATACATACTGTGCTTTGCAAATCTTAAGGGACCATATAAAAGCTAGCTATTTTTATTGATATTGTTACTTACCATCCACTTAAATGAATCTCCAAATCAGCCATATGGAAAAATCATCCCATTCATTTACCAGTTTAGACATTCTATACTAGCTGCATTCAGAAACCATTTTGGAATGTCATCTCTTTTGCTCTCATAGTTACAAAGATTTGGCACCAGCAGTCCCTGTTCAGAACACTCATAAACTATTGTGTAAATAATAATCGTTCCTGATTAATTTCTCAAATCCAATAGAAATCCAAATTTTGAATCGCCCAATTTTAAAACTTGCTACATGATTCCAATTACTTTTCCACAAGAATTCCAGAATCTGTGGAATTTGAAAGTTATTAGCAAAAAAAAAATGAATTCCAACTTTCTGAGGAGGAAATAAGCATTTCTCCAAGTATAGTTTCACAGTTCCCTATAGGCATGCCCTGCTGTTTCAGTGAGGTCTAAAATTACCAGAACTTTTCTAAATCCTCTGCTTTTCTTTTGTCCTGATAGAAATCCTGATAGCTGGCAAAAAAAAATGAAGACCTTGTAGAATTCTTTTTTAAGTGAAAAATCATTCATTCTATTTCCCTGCTGTTGAAACCACTTCCCTGGAATCCAGATAATTAAATACTACTATACACAGAATTGCTTTTTTTTTTAAGTTTCTACTTTTTAAAACACCTCATATACTTTTTATTCAGTTGTTTTCAGTCATGTCCAACTCTTTGTGATTATTTTTGGGTTTTCTTGGCAAAGATACTGAAGTGCTTTGCCATTTCCTTCTCCAGCTCATTTTATAGATGAGGAAACTGAGACAAACAGGGTTAAGTGATTCGCCCGGGGTCACCAGCTAATAAGTGTCTGAGGCCAGATTTGAACTTTCTAACTCTAGGTCTGGCACTCTATCCACCACAATGTTTATGTGTTCTTCTTATTGCCTTTTAGTTGAGCTTCAGATCTATATTGTATCATGGTAAACAACCTGTAATAGGCTTTGTAATTTTCTCTCTCTTTTAAAAACTAATTAACCTAGACTGAGTCTTAAAAGTCATATAATTGTATTTTTTTTAATTTTCAGTTACTATTTCAGTATTTCACTTTCTAATACTGTTAATTTCTTAACCTCATACTTCTGCTTTCAAAACATATTTCAAATTGTATTTAGATCTAGTTTCCTTTTCTCTGTTGAATCTCTTTTGTCAATTAGCACAGTTTTCTTAGGTATCTCAAATTCATTGTAAAACTTTGTTTTTAAGTGATCAGAGCTGAAATTTGAAGATTTACATGTTTTTCTTTTTTCTTACATATTTTTCAAGCTTTCTACTTTGCCTTGGAAAAACATTTCCAATGTGGTGTTTTAAGTAAGAATTTGTAAGTACATAGTCTATTCTAATTCCAGTAACTTTTCTTGTTATTTAATGAAGCAATTAAATTCTGCCAAATCATTCAGAAGACTACCGTGGTAAGGCTAACCAAACATAGAAAGTGAAATTTTGCCCTTTTCTAAATTATTTGATGTTTCTCAAACAAAGCCTCTTTCCTTCCAAGCTGAAAAGAAGGGTTAAGAAAACAATCACTTGTGGTGTTCTTAACCACCAAATAAGGTATTAGCTTAAAACACCAAAACCTTTTTTCTCCTGCTTTTGGAATCACTAGAAGAAAATTTTTTTAATTGGCTTCAGTTCTATTTGAGGACTAAGAATATTTTTTATTGAAAAAATAACACTACAAACTCATAGAGAAGACAGAAAAGAAACATTTCAGTGGCTAGAAATATACAACCAAAACATGTTGCCAAATCATTTTGAGCAAAAACATAAATGTTTCTTTTCTCTAGGGGGTAGAATAACAATGGTGGCTTTTCCAGGAACAGACATTTTAAATGCTTAATTCACCATTCTGAGGTTCCTCCAACTTTTCCCAAGCCTCAATGATGACCTTACCTGCAGAGTGAAGGATGTGTTCTCAAAGCTCACTGACTCACAACAGCCCGAGTCCAATATCACCCATATGGCAGGGAGTGATGAGGAGTGGAAGCAGGGATGATGAGACCCCCACAAAGACCAGGGTGCCAGGGGCAGGCTGCCTGGAAGGAATTCACAAACTCAAGCATTGTTGAGGTCAAGGTAAGGATTTATTACACTTTTCAGCAGGCAAGAGTTCTCAGGGAACCTGCAACCTTAGAGGGGTACAGGTAAAGTTGATATAAGATATTCTATAGTGAAACGTGTGCCAAATATGCTAACTAGGTGTTTTGGGTTGGGATTAGGGAGTGGTTAAGGAGTGGTTAGTTCTTAAAGGAACATGCACTTTTGGTATCTACTGAGCAGGTATTTTACCCAGAGTTCATTGGGAAACAGCCAAAGTGGAGCTACATGGAAGTGTGGTTTTAGGCCTAAAATGTTACTAAGTCAACTAACAGTCAGGACTCACTCAAAAATACCAAGTTGCTTTTATCAATGTCTCGTTAGACAAGATAAATGTAAGGGAGTATACTTACATCTAAGTCTAGGATATATAGGCTTGGTCAATGAGTAGTAAATGTTGTTATGACCCAGTGCACAGCCTGTTCAGTTGGTACACAGCTGGTTCAGACTAACAAGTTCTATAGGTGCAGCTAGCTGCTGTAATAGGAAGGGAGATGACGGTTGTTGGTGGGGCTCCTTGGGCCTCAGAGAAACTGCTTGGGATAGTGTTTTGAGGCAAGGGAGAAATGTGACTTTTAAAGAGAAATGTGATTTTAGAATTGGGGCCCAAGCACATGTGCCCAAGTACCCCATCAGGAAGTGCTTTTTTCTAAGCATAGAGGTATCTCTACACTCATTTTCCATAGCTGAGGATCCACTGATCTTGAGATCAGCCATTCTCAGACAGGAAGGATCACTAACCCATTTTAGTCAAGCTCCCAAACATGACCAGAAGGATGTCTTGAGGAAGGAGTCACACTCTTCTGAAAGTTGAGGTAGGGGTGATCTTTGTGATCTCATGGTCACATACTCATTTACAGCAAAGCTAGTACTGATTTTAAAATCTTTTACTTCTGTAGGTCTTTATGCCTCTAAACAAAGAGTAGACTGATAGAATCTAAAATGAAGCCCAAAACCATGAAAAATACCAAATATTTCTTTTAGTTACTTGGGAGTCTCTGGACAGAGAGCCAAGAGGGTCCATGGGCTTCCTAGGGAACTGAGAACAATTAAACTCCAGATTATGAACTGGCCCACTAATCATGGATGACCTCCTTCTCAATGCTGAGAAGGGAATAAGTAAAACTTACTTGTTACCAGACTCCTCAGGTTAGGCACTATCTTCCTGGCTACAGAGGCTCTTACAGAAGCACCATCATTCTGTTGCTAGCTCATATTGGCTTAGTCTTAGAGCAATAGGTGATTTAAGTTGCTAAAGGAAGAACGTATACTGGCATAATATAAGGACTACTCTATTCCATACACAGAATGGAGTGGTCACCAACCCAAACATGAACAAATATGTACCGATATCTCTTACTATATCAGACAGACTTAGCATTTGTCTCAAATGATCAAGACTTTGTGTGCCCAGTCAGAAATCAGAAAGGCTGAGGTAGCTCTCCCATTTAAAAATAAAACAAAAACTTTCCCTGAGGGAATTAAAAGGTCCTTTGCCACTATTTAGTTGGCCATGGAAACTTTTCTAAGACAAGTAGTCTGGGGCCCAGTGCTAGTTTTTCATTAAGCATTGGTCCAAATAAAACAGCACCATTAAATCATTAAAGAAAAACAAATATTAATACTAATAATGAACTCCATGGTTTAGGTTCATCTGCCAGAAATAATTTTATTTAATTTAATATTAACCTGTATCCAAGTCATTTCCAGGTGCAAGAGAGAGGTGTCCAAACTAGGATAATTCCTCATGACCCCCAACATGACTCTATGCCCCAAGAAGATTTGAGATAACATTTATAAGAATCTTGAAGAAGAAATGAGATCATATTATGTAAAATGCAATTACAAGTTAACATTCCAGAACTACCCAGTCCTTTCCTGGACAACTCTCCTTAAGGATTGAAAAGAATTTTCTTTTGGTGACCAGTATGTAAATTTGAATGCAAAAGAGAACCATTTCAGGACATGGGGAGGCAAAGATTTTTTTTTTACTAGGCAAGAGTTGTTTGGTTCTCATCCTTATTCCATTTCAAAGGACAACCTTAGCTTTTTTTTCTTTCTCACTTTCCTAAAGGGAAAGGGTTTTAGGCTGGAGAGATATTATTTCTTAATATTTCTAGAGGAATTAAAAGGGGAGGGGGCTATTATGCTCCCATACTCCATCCTTATGATAAAATCTTTTGACCACTAAAGGAAAAAAAGTCTTATGATATAAGCACATTGTCCCTATATACATCTGAATCCATAATAGTGATGATACAAAACTAGAATAACTTTATTCTAGAGATGATCCTGGTCAACATCACTGAAACTTGTTCATGAGAAGAGTACATCAATTAGGGTTTGATATATGCCTTCCATACTTTACAAACCACATAGATCTTTATTTTTTTCCCTCCCTAAGGACCAACGTCTTTTATCTCTCATATTCAACCATTGATGGCATGTAATTATGGCTAAGATCTTATTCCCATACTTTGAATGCACCTGATTATGGTGCACTTAAGTGCGGTGGGGATTATTTAAACAACTAAAAACACTGGTCTTGGAAAGATGAGAATAGTCAGTGTTAGAAGTGAAATGAAAAGATAGGCACACTAATGGATTGGTGGTGGTTGTGATTTTGGAAAGTAACTTGGAATTATGTAAAGTAACCTAAAATGTCCATAACCTTTGATCCAGAGATTCCACTGCTAGAAGTATACTCTAAGGAGGTCATTGATAAGAAGAAAATCCCCATATATGCCAAAATATTTATAGCAGCTCTTTACAATCTGAGGAATTATAAACTTGAAGACAGTAATATTCCTATGTATCAAATTGCAATGACTCTTTTCCTCTTGTTGACAGACTCCATTAGTGACCACTACAGTCTTAGGACTGGTAATGACAGAGTAATTTTACTGACCATAATATCAGGAATTTGGAGAAATAAACTACCATTTTGCAGATCCAGCTTTCTCCTTGGAATTGGTCTTCCAAAACATCAATAAGGATAAGATCACAAATGTAGGTCTATATATGTGTATGCTTTACATGTGTAGGTTATGCATGTCCACATGGGTCTAACTAGATGTGGCTCATGAGGAAGCATGAAGAGATATCTCAAGTCTCCTTCACCTATCCTTCTCCAAGGGAGATTTGACTCCTGCCAGAAGGGGAAAAAAAGAGTTTCAAACCACAAGGCTGGCCATTCTGCTCTCTTCAGAGAGGAGGGATATCTTTCTAAGAGTATATCTATCTCCACCCCCCAAATATTGTTAGTTTCAAGGATTTAAGTTTTAAGTTAAAGCTGAGTTTCTGATTACTATCTCTTAACAGGGATATATAACCAAGGTTATATATCCCAAGCTATATAACCGGGGTTGGATTCCCTTCCCATCAATGCCAATTTCACAGTAAACTTGAGAACACATAGCAAATAAGCTCATTTGCCCCATTTATTAAAAACAGAAATCAGAAAAGTTACACAGATTTGAATATATCAGAAAATACACAGAGTGAATGAGCTGGGAACCGTAGGAGTGAGGGCTTATATTGAGAGAGATAGAGAAATCAAGAGAGACAGAGACAAAGAGAGAGACACAAAGAGAGACAGAAAGAGAGAGACAGAGACAGAGAGAGTCCCTGGGGTCACCCAAGGGAAATTGTTTGAAGTATCCAAAGTAGTTTGGTAAGGTGGGATAAGGAACATGATGGTGATACTGGCTTCTGTTCATATTAGCTTCTTAGCATAGTCTTTCTTTCCTTTCAGGGACCTCTCCCTGAAAAGAATCTAGAACTGTGTGTGTTCTTTCCAGAAACTGGAAGCCAGAAGATGCTGATCTCTCTTCTCTCAATATCTTGCCAAGTTGGTATCTCATGAAGGCTTAGAGAATTGAGTAACCAGTTTTCACCAGTGAAGAAAGACTTATAGAAGTGGGTTTTGATGTGTGGATTACATCAGCAAAAGACTTTCCAAGTAATCCAATGGAAACTTGTCCAATACCTACTTGCTCAGAGCTGTTGCCTCCTCTTCTAACTCGGATGGAGTTTTTCCTTAAGAGCAGCTATTGCGTTCTGACTGGAGAATTGTCCATTGCCTGTGATAAAATTTGTCTCGAGTGCAAGAGAGTCAGCTGAGTCTTTCTCCTCCTGGACCCTAGACACATGACTGAAGAACTCAAATTTTAGCTTTTGAAACAATAGGCACTCATGAACCATATAATCTGATTAAATACTACTTTTTTAAGTTAAAACACACTTTAAAAGGGTACACTTTAAACATTGAAAAATGACTAAAAATTATTCCTTTCCATCTCCAAAATCACCAGGGCAAAAGAGTGTCCTGCAAACAATAACAGTTCATCAATCATGTGAGTCTTATGGCAATCAACCAGTTTGATATTCTGTAATCACTAAAAAACTCAGCAGTCTGCCAACCAGTTAACTTGGAGTTTTCCCTCAGATAGTGAAACTTTAGCCATATTCTTCTAGCAATCTTTTCCCCATGAAGCTAAGCCTTGTCTTAAAGTCACCTGGTATGTAAAACCCTAGATAGGGCTGAGCTTCTGCTAAGGCAGAAGAAAAGGCCTTTCAACTGCTATCAGTTGGACTCTCAGTGGTGTAGCTGACTGCCAACATCCAATCATAAATATATTAAGGAGGTGTGGAAGATAATCCCTGAATACAAAGTAAATTCTTCCACAGTAAAAGACTTAGGAGAATTCATTCCTAGATTTGGTGTCCCTCTCTTCTTCCCTAGTGACAGAGATACCCATTTTACAGGACAATAATAGCTAACATTTATATAGTTGTAACCCCTATCCCAAGTTGCATTAGCACAGGACTCTTCTTTTATTGGCAGAGATGAATGCCCTGCCCTGAATGAGTGGTGGAGCAGAGTTAGAGAGAGTCTACTCTAGAGAGCTTTAGTTTTCTTTTAATCTTTTATTGATTCAAGCTTCAAGTCTTCCTCAGGACTCTTTAGCAGCAAAGCTGTGGGTTGCTTTGAGTACTTCTGGTTTCCAGACTCCAGAAAGAAGACAGAAGAGGCCAACCCACTTCCAGTTGCTGAAGGGAAAAACTCTAGGAAGACATGAGAAGGGCTGTCAGTCATCATTATGTCCCTTTCCCCAGCTTGCTACACTAGTTTCCCCTTGGGTGAAATCAAGAACAGTCTCATCATTGACCTGAGTTACCTTGCTCCCGATGAGAGAACTCCTTTATTCTGTATTGTCTGGTACATATTCTCCTATATTGTTTGGTATATATTCTCTCTCTGATCAATGTTTTGCAGTCATTTGGATAAATGATTTTCTTTGCTATTCATTACGTGTATTCATTATGGTACTAGTATTTGATGGGGAAAGGGTTAAGCCTTGACTATAGGGTTTGGGGGTCCCCCCCGTAATAATGACAAAGTGATCAGAAATTAGATGAATCTGATCATATACCCTTTTGTTCAGTTGTTTTCAGTTTTATAAGGTCCTCATGATCTTATTTGGGATTTTCTTGGTAAAGATACTAGAATGGTTTGCCATTTCCTTCTCTGATTACTTTACAGATGAGGAAACTGAGATAAATGGGGTTAAGTAACTTGTCCATGGTCACAAAGCTAGTAAGTATCTAAGGCCAAATTTGAATTCAGGTCTTCCTGACTCCTGACCTGGTACTCTATCCACTTCACCACCTACATGCCTCAGTGTGTCCCCTATACTAACAATATTTAATGAAGCAGATAGAAATACTTCTATACAGTATCCACTCTCTCCAAAGAGAGAATAGCAGCCTCTGGCTTCCCGTCTTAGCAGGAATGTAAGTCTCCCTTGGAGAAGTGATTTACTAGCTTAGGTATAGGAGGAAAGATATCAGCAAGTTACAAAGGAACTAAACATATAATACCAGTCATTAGATTATCGATGTTATAGATGCATTTCAAGAAATAGCTAAAAACATATCCAGGTGAAAACAGTAAAGACTGTCCTTGGGAGGTATACCTTGTAAGTAATTACATCTTTATTGCTACACATAGTCATTGCTACATGATTGCTTGTTTATTGTAAGTGTTATTCTCATTCGACTATGTTGTTATGTTCAATGTTTGTTAACTATCTTCCTCATTGTTTTGCATGTATGTTATTGTATGTACTTGGAGTGTAGGGTATGTTCAAGAAGGGCTAGTAGCTCTGGTGTTGAGGGCTGCTGAGCATTTTCAGGGCTGGTCCCCCACCTTTGTCATCTACTTGATTTCCTGAATCCTGGCCTGTGGCTCCAAGAAGCTATAGCATTGACAGCTGTCAAAACTCAGTAAAACATGTTGGTAGATGCACCAAGCAAGGTTGAGGGTAACCAAAGGGCCTCAAACACTTCAGTGAATTAGTGGAGTGTCTATCTCAAGCATATGCAGACTTCCCTGGGAGAATGGACAGAAAAGAACAACTTGTTCCAACAGCCATGAAGGCAGATGAAGCATACTTCATTCGTTTTAGAGGGCTTAGTGCTTGGGTAGATATTGAAGACATCAAGGTCATCCATCCACTGCATCCTGAACCTTCACCAGTTGTCTTGATTTTGTCTTGTCACTAGTGTTTGATGCCTCTAGAAGGGAGAGTGAGGCAGAGTTTTGAGAATTAGTCAGGCTCATGATGACTTAAGTGAGGCTGATGACTTCTCACAACTCTGCCTCATTTAAATCAAATTTATGAGAGAATCAAAAGACATAACCCTTACCATTTTACCATTTTTACCTATCTCAAATTCTTGTTTTGACAGGCAAGTGACAAAGCAGTAGGCGTAGATAACACTGGGAGCTCCAGTCACAACCTTGCTCACAGGCAGCCAGTGATATAGGAAAATGGAAGCAGACATAGGATTGGGCAGCCCCTGGGTATTTGAGCAAACTTTTTTAAAGACCAAACTGCTCACCTGTTGATGTGAGAAAGGGACTAGAAAAGGTGCCCTAAAAATTATCTTTAAATTTAAAGACATCTCCAACTCCAAGCTCATATTTGTCTGATGCACACTGTACCTTCACTCCAACATAGTGATGTCTTTTTGGTCCTCTTTGAGAATGAAAGACAACAGCCATCCAACCAATATATATACTTAAGCTGTGTACACACACACACACACACACACACACACACACATACACATACACACATGCCTATTGATAATGTAATTGTTGTGACTAAATAGCTTTTTCTTGTTAATTAGCCTTGTTTTGTTGTTTATAATTATATGCTATGTACTGTAGATATGCATGTGCATGTGCTATGGCCTACATATAACTACAGTGAAAGACCCTGTCAGGAGATATCCTGTGTAGTGCCATGGCTATTGAGTGTACTGTTAATTCACAATTGTTTTCTTATGTTTTCAGCTGGACCATAGATTCACTACCTGGAAAGCTAGGAAAATCATTTGTTGTTTTAAAGTGCTGATGTTTGTGTTTGTGCTTTATAATTGCAAGTTTCAAGTTTACCTCCAGTCAATTTTTGCAAGAGACTGCAAAAAGTTTTAGCCCAGGAAGGATTGTAACCTGGCTACCATCCAATCCTAGGAAGTTTTGTATGCTGCTACATACAGAGAGAGAGAATCATGACTCCCAACTGCCTAAGAGAATAATAAGCAAGACCCTGCATATCTGTTATAAGAGACTTACTAGAGATAATTTCAGAGATGTGTAGAAGAGACCTCCTGGGGGTGGTAGAGAGAGAAAGATTTGTGAATTCAAAAATGTATGGGAGCCAGCTACATCATTTCCTGATCCTTTGTTGTTGTTCTGTCCAACCCTTCATGTCCCCATTTGGGATTTTCTTGGCAAAAATACAAGAGTAGCTTGCCATTTCCTTCTCCAGCTTATTTTATAGATGAGGAAACTGAGGTAAACAGGATCAAGTGACTTACCCAGCATCACACAGCTAGTAAGTGTCTGAAGCCAGATTTTTGAATTTAGGTCTTCCTGACTCCTGGCATTACATTTTATCCACTGGGCCACCTAGTTGCCTTTTTCCGACCTCTAGAGTCTGCAGTTCAGACCAACAAAGAGAGATGATCTCTCTTAGGTGAAAGCTTTCTCTTTTCCTTCTCCCTCTTCCTCTCCCTCACCCTCTGTCTCCCTCTCCCCTTTCCCCATTTTCTCTCCTGTTTTAAGGTGAGATCTTAACTCAGTTCTGTCTAAAAAGTTCATTAACTTTTGCGCATGCATTGTTATATTCTAATCTATGGAATTTATACAATTCCTGTTTGCTGCTTTACTTGGCTAAATTGATATACTCATAAATGCTCTTTGTAGTAGTCTTTTCCATAACTAGCTTTGGGTGTGGAGGAGTTTCCCTAGAGAGTATAAATAAACTAAGGGCTATTGTCCCACTTAAAAGCATTCAGGGAAGCATTTTTTTATAAACCCAGACCTATATCTCCTAAAGCAGAGATCTTTGAGGGGCAGCAGATAGCTGTATAGCCTGACAGTTCTCTTGAAGACTGGAGGAAAGTGCCCAGCCTTAAAACATACAGCTATAGCACTAGTAGCGAAAGCACAGCCCTCTCTAAAATGGGTCGGCAAATGTCATACAGGCAAAGTTTTTCCAGGTTTTTCTGCAAGCTTCCTGCTCATCATCCCTTATAGCACAATAGTATTCCATCCCAATCATTTACCACAACTTATTCAGCCATTCACCCACCAATTGATGGATATCCCCTCGATTTACAATTCTTTGCGACCACAAAAAAGAGTTGCTATAAATATTTTTGTATAGGTAGGGCTTCCTCCCCTCCCTTTTTTTTAAATCTCTTTAGGGTACAGACTTAGTAGTGGTATTGCTAGGTTAAAAGTTATGCATAGTTTTATAGCCCTTTGGACATAGTTCCAAATTACTTTTCAGGATGAGTGGATCAGTTCACA
Source organism: Potorous gilbertii (assembly GCA_028658325.1). Classification (NCBI taxonomy): domain Eukaryota; kingdom Metazoa; phylum Chordata; class Mammalia; order Diprotodontia; family Potoroidae; genus Potorous; species Potorous gilbertii. The sequence goes on from CM053769.1 coordinate 396,732,430, forward strand.
ACCCAACTAACAACTCATTAGGGTTCCAATTTTCCAACATCCCCTCCAACATTTATCATTTTCCTTTTCTGCCATATTAGTCAGTCTCATAGGTATGAGGTGATACCTCAGAGTTGTTTTAATTTGCATTTTTCTAATCAATAGTGTTTTAGAGCATTTTTTAATATTACTACAGATAGCTTTGATTTCTTCATCTGAAAACTGCCTGATCATATCCTTTGACCATTTATCAACTGGGGAATGACTTATATTTTTATTAAGTTAACTTACTTCCTTATGTATTTGAGAGATGGGGCCTTTATCAGAGAAACTTGCTTCACTTAGTGGCTGGCTTACTGTGATTATCAATAGTAACAATTTCTCTTTCCCTCCCAGTTTAATTTAGCTATTTTTTTCTTTTGCTCTTTAAAAGAGTCATTCCCTGACCATTTCCTAAAGATGCCTGTTTACTCAATGAGCATTACCTCCCCCTAAGAGAGTATGTGAAAAGGCCTAGCCTAAAAAGGCCAAGATCTCCCGCTGAATCCTAGGCCATCTCCAGTCATCCTGATGAATATCTGGTCACTAGATCCAGATGGCTCAGGAGGAGAAAGTGAGACTGGTAACCTTGCACAGCCCTCCCTCACTCAAAACAAAGCCAAGTGCAAATCATGTCATCATTTCTCTGATATCGTGGTCTTCCTTGAAAATGAAGGATGAACACAACAACAACACAATATTGTCCAGGTTTCACAGGCGTGCAATAATGACATCAGCACAATGACTCTGTAGACTTTCAATATGGTAATCAGCATAATTAATATCTCTTGTCTCCCACACTTTCCTTCAGAGTCTCCCAAATGTTGAGCTAGCTCTGGCAATGTGTGCATTAGCCTCTTTATCAATGTGTATGTCCCTGGAAAGTACACTACCAAGATAAGTAAACTTATCCACAGCATTCAAAATTTCTCCATTTGCTGTAACCAATGGTGGGATAGTGGCTGATGGAACATGCATTTTCTTTATGTTAATTTTTAGACCAAAATTAGCACAAGCAGCAGAGAATCAATCCATATTTTATGGCATCTCAGTTTCAGGGGCTGCTTTAAGGTCTAACAACTCTACATCATGCCACAGGATAGGTCTCTAAGGTTCTTTGTCCACTCCATTTAGGATCACTCACATCTCTCCACACTATCTGAGTACCTCCTTCAGATCTACACCTGAAATCCGTCTTGCAGCCAATCTACTCTAACACACAACTCACCCAAACTTCAACAAAAACCATCTAGTCTACATTGTCATGTGTTAATCTGGGGGGACTTGATCTTCCAATCATGTCCTTTATCACCTTTGCATCCCCACTACCAAGGTGGATGCTTGATAAACACACACTGGATTTAGAAGATTTCTAGAGTCTGAATTCAAATTCTGCCTATGCACCTTCTTACCTGAGTGACCTTGGGAAACACACTTTACCTTCCCTATCTCTCACTTTATCCACCTCTGAAGTGAGGGACTTACTACATGCCCTTTAAAGAGCCTTAAAGTCCTAAATCTAGGTCCTAGACTATTTACGTTTCCTGGCCCACCTGTGTCCTCAGTTCTATACTCCTCTAAACTAGGCACATATGCCTTCTTGTTCTGCTGTACCCTCCTTCCTTTCTTCTATCCCTAGACTTCAATACATGACACTAAACCGTGAATTGTTTTTACACCAGTCACTCAGGCATAAATAATATTCCCAAAATAGTTCTCCTCCCCTATCCCATTAAATTACCATGCTCCCTGGACCCTTAACAAAAAATTAAAAAGAAATGGGAGGGAAAGCTGGTTGGCAAAGTTAATCAATACACCAATCAACTCTGACAATGGATGTAATGTTCCATATTCATAGTCCCCATACACACACACACACACACACACACACACACACACACACACACACATTCTGGCAAAAACAAAGGTGCATCCTCATATTTCTTCATCAGGAATCTAGCTTGGTCATCATAGTTATGCAGACTTCATTTTCTATTTTGTTGGTTTTGATTTACATTTTGGTCATAAGGTATATTTTTGTCCTTTTTCTGCTTATTTCACTCTACATCAGTTCCTATGTCTATCTAGCCCTCCTTGTATTTCATATTCACTATTTCTTCAGTTTTTTCACTGAAATTATTTTTAAATTTTTTTATTGATATATTTTGCTTTTATGACTCTATGACCCCAGCTGGACAAGTCACTTAACCTCGCAATGGTCTGGGTAACTCTCTAAGATTGTAAATTGCAGAAAAGGTGTTGAGTTGTATTGATCAGGGAGCTCCCTGCATCAGTGAAACCATAGGCCTGGTCATTAGCTTTTCTCTTCCAATTTTGTATTCTTCCATTTCCCAGTGTATTCTTCCCTTCTCTTCTTCCCGGCGAGCCATCATTTATAAATTAAAATACAAAAGAGAGAAGAAACTGTTGAGCAAAACTAAACAAAACTTGAAAAAAGTCTGACATAATATTCACTCTCACATATCCATGGTCCTCCACTTCTGCTGGGAAAACAACATATACAACAACAGTGAAGATGGAAAGGACAAGAGGAAAAACAAAGAAAATGTGTGACTCTTATATGGCCAGAGTTGTCCCCACATACAAAATGAAAATGTGAATGTCACAAAAGATATTTACTCAGGGCTTATTTTTGCAGAGCACTGTGTCAAGGGATAAAGCTAGAAATATGAAAACCAGATAGTGCCTGTTCTCAAACAGTTCATATTCTAATAGGGGAGATAATGCAAATAGCTCCCATCTTCAAGTCAGAAGGGGAGCCCACAGGATCCTTAAATGGCAGTGGAAAAGCAGATGGTAATATATCTTCTTTAATGTCATTTCTACTGATAAAATCTGATGAATCATTTGATGATACTAAGGAATTTGATGAGGATTGGAGAGTAGATGGTGTGGGCAGTGTCAAAGAAGGTGGGTCCCATCTTCACGGGTAGTGCTCTGCTCAATGAGAAGATAGGCTGGAAATGGGGCCATTGGTCTAGGGTCCGCTGATATTCTCAGGGTTCTTGGATTCAGAATCCAGAGCTGTATCCTTCAGTCTCTGGCATGGTTGGGAAATCCAGAATGCATCAGCAGAAAGATGTTCAGGTAATGATTTGTTTTCAAATATTGCATCATCAAAATTTCAATGTAGAAAAACACAAATTTACAATAAATTATTAAATTTAAAATGCAGCATTAAAAAATTTATATTTTTGAAATGATGCAAATTTTTAAAAAACCAACACTGCTAAAAGGTTAAAGATTTCCAGGAAGGGGTTGAGCAATTTTTTTTTAAGGGAGCAGTAAACCAAATAAATTTGTGAACCTCTGGTAAGGAGAAGTGGTGGTGGAAGTAATAGAAGTGATTTGTCTTACCTTTAATACATGGGCTTGGTGAGTAGTGTATAATGTAGTTTGGCCTCAAGGTGGCGCCACGATGGAGTCAAGAATCCTTTCAATTTAGTAAGTGAAAATGTGGGAGCTTTGTTTGGTTTGATTGATTTTGAAAATTGAAATTGATTTCGAAAATGAAATGCACAATGATTACACAAAATTGAAATGTTTTCCCACCAAAATAGGTAAATTTTTAAAAGTAATACTAATTAGAGGGTGGTAGGAAGAACTGAGAAGCGACGGCAAGACTCGAAACTACAATCTCTAGCAACACGAGACAGAGCAAGTAAATCTGAAAGAACAGCTTAACTATAATCAGTCTTAAAGGGCTCTGCCTTCTATAGCTTAATAAGGTCTAACAGCTTCACGTCATGCTACTAGAACAGAAACAATTAATTGTGAGGAAAAAATTCAGTAAAGTGTGTGCTGCCCATTTCAGATCCGAATTTCTATATGGGTTCCCTGAATGTAGTTTATGGAAAGGCATGTGTGAATAAATATCCATAGAATGTTGCCCACCCTACACCATGGGAGACTTTGACTTTTGTCTGGAGCAAATACACACAAGAGCGAATGAGCTCTTTTTTAAAAAAATATGTATAGGGGAAGAAGTTTCTTAAATTTATTTATTTATTTATTTTTAGGTTTCAACATTCACTTCCATAAGATTTTGAGTTTTAAATTTTCTCCCTCTCCTTTTCCTCCCCCCTCCCCAAGATGGCGTGCAATCCGATATAGGCTCTATTTGCAGTGAATGAGCTCTTTAGATGCAATCGCGCTGAGATTTCAATCAAGAAAGAGATTACAATTTAACCCGAGGATATCCTCAGAAGTCTCTTTTTTTTTATTTTATTTTTCATTTTTAACACAGTTTATAACAGATAAAACAATTCAGACTTTTGCTCAGGTGATACTTCTTAAAGCATTTACAATATGGACCACAAAATCCAGAAGTCTCTTAAGAAACAAACCAAAAAACAGGGACATATTGAAGAGCTGCTTCCCCTTACATGTCTATAAGAGAGTCTTCCTCTTTCTTCTCCCTTCTCTTTCCTCTTTGGTACTCCATAAGAATCTGGAATCAGGTCTCTCTCAAAAAACAGGAATAAAGAATGTCTTACCTCTTCAAAGCCCTCCCACCAATCTCACCCCTCACACGGACATACAACATTGAATCATCATTCTCCCCATCCATTAGAGATATAAATATCCCTATATGCTGTATCATAGAATGCCTGTTGAGAAGACCGGAGAAGGACGGAGCCAGATGGTGAAAAGCTTTAAATGCCAAACAATGGAGTTTATATTTGAGCCTAGGGGTAATAGGGAGCCACCCACCGAAGTATATGAGGATGGAGGGGTGACATGGTCCTTTTTTTCTTTCTAAGCTTTCTCTTGGTCATTGAATCAACTTCCAGGCATCTAATGATCATCTCTGAGCTGATGACTTCCGAATGTATGTACCCAGCCGACCTTATTTTCTGATCCGAATTCTAATCCTGCTTCACTAACGGAATAATGAGCACCAGAGCAGGACGAGGGAATCCCTTATTAGGGTATCTTCCCAGGCCTGGGCTTTTCAGGCATGATCTTGCCTTGCTTTTCGAAGAGGAAATCATCACCTGCTTTTTTTAATTCGGTAATGTTTCGGTTATAAGTAGCCTGAGTTCCGAACTTATTTTTATTCTTTCCATTTCCTTTTCTTTTTCTTTGTAGCAAAGATTGACTCGGGGGTTAGGCTGCATTTAGAAATGAGGGTAGTGAGGAGAAAAAAAACACAAATTTTTCTCTGCCCTAGGGGCACAAAAGGACCGGGAAGCGCCCGCGGGTCTCGGATCGTCCCGGGATTCGAAACCCTCGACACGATCAAGCGTAGATGAAACTAGCAGGTTTGTTGAGCCATCGAAGGAACCGCTGAGCTAAAGGCCGGCCCGGTAATTTGTGTCTCTTTTTATGCCTAAGTGTCTGAAGTGCATAACGTCATCAACCAAGGACTAAATTGTCATTGGTTCTCTTTCTCTTAGAAAAAAATATCTATATCGATCCGTGTAAACACTTAATCTACGTGCACGCACCGTACTCTAGTAAAAGATGCAAAGTAGAGCACTACTCACGTATGGACCCACAGAACACTAGTCCAGGTTTAGACCCCTCTGTAGGTCACTAATCCTCTCAAAACTATAGCTCACAAGCATCCAACAACGTGGTTACTTTCACTTACCAGAAGAAATTTAATCAAACAGCAAATAAAGTGACAAGAGAACATTTCCTATCAACATATAAAACTTTATATCCTGCGTTGATATCCTGCCTTTGCTTCAGTTTCCCCAATGTGTAAAATATGGAAAGTAATAGTTGCTGTGAGGGCTAATTAGAGAGCGTTTTGCAGTTCGACAGCTTAGGTGGTACAGAGTACGAGAACCTGGAGTCCAGAAGACCGCGGTTCGGACTCAACCTCGGCTGCTTCCTAGCTGTGATCCTGGGAAAATCCCTAAACTGTTTGCCCCAGTTTCCTCATCTGTAAAATGAGCTGGAGAAGGCAAATGACTAAATCCCTCTAATAATTTTGCCAAGAAAACCCCAAATGGGGTTACAAGAGACTGAAAAAAATTTTTTTTTCAAAACTTCTAACACTTTGTAAATGCTAGCTATCATTATTTGACTCCATGGGTTACTAAGTGGGGGTAAGGCAAAAGTGAAAAACACACACAAGGCAAAGAAACAAGAGCGGATGGGCATACGCAGGCCACAGGCTGGCCAGAGCAGAGCTGATATACATACAGGGAACACAAATGTCCAGCAGAGGGCAAATCACCGTCAAGCTGCTGGCCTCCTTTGATGGCGTTATCGTGTGCCCTCTTCAGGGCACCTCCACAGGTGTTGGGGTCAGTCGGCTGCTCTTTATTTCAAACGTATCGTACTTCCGCTCTTCAGGGCCATCTACGAGACCCTGTGCTCCTGAAGTATGGTTGCTAAAGAACTCCTTTCTAAGACCAGTGCGACAGCAAGGTTGATACGATGCAGAATCTGAGCATGCTACCTACCCCTAACTAATAACAGAGAGCTAAGAAAAGCTCGCTGGATATTTTTTGGCCAAAACCGTACGTTCTTTGTGTCGGTTGTTTCACCTCTGATTAGGATCCCTGTCCCTCAAAACTATTTCAGGGACTCTGAACAAAAAACACCCAAAGATAACAGGAAAGAGTGCAAATGAAGCCCATTCCAATGAATGAAAAAGCATTTAAAAGTCTTTACTATGTACTAAGCACTGTGCTAAGCACAAGAGATTCAAAAAGAAATGCTGACAATCTCTGCTCTCAAGGAGTGTAAATTCTTCGCCATTCATCCATAGGCCTGACTATTCTTAGGACTCAGATCGTTACAGATTTACAGGTGAAACAGATCTGGGAGCCTATCTAGTATAAACTCCTGCATTTTGCATACCTTTACTTTGCCTTCTACCAAATAATATTTTCCCAAACTGGCTACAGATCCTACTTTCAACATGCAATTGAATAGGAATAAAATCAAGGCATAAATACAACTAGGAAACAAGGGCAATGAAATTAAGTGCCACAGAGACATTCAGGCAAAGATATGACAGGCTGGAGCAGAGAAAGATCACTTGTAACTGGACCGGGGCTGGGACAAGGAGGAAATCTGACTGAGATGGAGAAGTGGAAAAAAGCAAGACACATTTGAGTAAAAGCTCTTTGGTTCTGTTTAGTTTTACTTTTTAGTGGGCCTGTAGTGACCTAATAGTAAGTCAAAGGCCTTTTCCATCATACCCCCAGAACTAAACTTTCCACATAAATAGTAGGCACTTCACAAAAATGTGATGGGAGTCTTTTTTGGGGTGAGGCAGCAGTAGATTTGGAGTTATAGATTTGGGTTTAAAACTCACCTCTACTACCACTTATTACAAGAGTAATCTTAGTCAAGTCATTTACCTTTTCTAGGTCTGTTTCTTTATATGTTGATAATCACTTAATATAAATTTTGGATTTTAATAAGGCCAGAGCTTGAATTAAGAAGAGTCTGGACCTAATAGTCTCTTTGTTCCCTGAAGTAAACTCAGAGAATGCCTTTTGCTATGACAACAAAGCATATGGGACTGACTTAGCATTCCTTACAAGACCCTTACACCGTCTTCAACAATGGTAAAGAAAACACAGATATCCTGGGTTGTAATTTCAATTGAAACTTTGTCAACTCTGTTAACAGCAGAGTTGTGTCAGCAATTTCTGTGTCAGCAATTTCAAAGACCTGTTTGTGACAGGATGCCTACAGAGTGGTGGGATTTTCTCCTTCTCATATGTCAAGACATATGCTGGAGAGGAAATTTACACATCCTGGAATCATAAATTCCAACAGACGCTACTTTGTTAATTGTCTTGTCTCACTAAATTTAGAATTTGTTCAACTAAGAGAGTTCCTTTCTCACAGTAAAATGTATTTAGGCCTGACCATTCCTGTAATGAGCAGTCAGGTCTAATCCTGCCTCCGTGGGTCCATGTTAATGTTACCTTAGAGGGAATAACAAAAATGTATGTATTTAGCCTCTTCCAACTCTAAATCTACGATGCTATTATTTCTTCAAAACCAATGTCCCCAAATACCTCTAGTATTATAAAGGCACATACTTCCTAATTCTCCTGCATCCTCTTTCCTTTCTCCCAATCCATCTTCAGCATGACAATAAACTGGGCCTTTCTTTCCAGTCATCTAAACATGAAAATTATTGGGCTTCATAGTTCTTGGTAGTTTAATTTTAACATAAATATTTTGTTCTAAGAAACCATAACATCTCAAACTAAATGGAAGTTTCATTACAGAATCCTAATTGTGGATTCTCTGTCTTGTCTCTATGCTTGTTATCCTGGGAGAGGAAGGTGCTTCAAGATTGTTGTAAAGGAAGAAAGGTATTCTCTTCCCATATATTGGTGGATATCCTAGGGCAAAGAAGTAATTACCATGACTTAAATGGCCTTCCCATCCAGCCTCAGCTGCACCTAAGGCTTTAATACCAACTGTACAATCTACAGCACAAAAATTCATGTATTCCAAGTTTCTTGCAATCTCCTCCCCAACCAGCAGCAGCAACCCAGGTTGCTTCATACAGCCTAACTCTAACCTCAGCTTCTTACCCCATGACCCAGAGACCCTACCTTCTTGTCTTGTAAGCAACAACCTTTAGGTCCTCCAGGACAGTTGGAATCCAGATCTGGGGAGGAACGTTACACTTAAGCCAGAGTGTAAAATCACCAAGAATTTAAAAGTAAAATTTAGTCATACTGGGCATCATACAATGAAATTGGTATTGATGATGAAAGTATAATCACCAAAGCATTCCCAAAAGGATGGGATAGCCCATGGATACAGATAATTTAAAACTCTATGGATGTCACTAGGGAGAAATCTTAGAAAGAAACTGAAGTAGCACTCACATCCTTATTTGAGGAGTCAAGAAATGTAGGGAGAACTAAATGAGAGTTCTGCCCATATCTGGTCCTGCCATCCCCCCGGACTAAGATAGGTCTCATGCTATTTGGCCAAATAGCACTATTGTAATCTGCAGTTATCTTCAGTCACAGAGACACAACTCAGTTCTGGCCCATGAGAAACCAGAAAATGAGACTAGAGTACTGGTACTGCTTGGCCCCTGCCAAAAGCAACAGAAAAATTTGGTAATAACCCTAAAGCTAAGTCCTATGGATACTTTTTTCCTTCTGGAGGCTAAAGGCCCCTATGAAAAGGAGCAAAAAAAGACATGAACTGAAAAGCTCTGAGAATATCTTGAAAAGAACCAGAAGAACATGAAGTTGGCTTTGATCTAAAGGGATGCCATACAGACTCACTTTATTTGGTCGCCTGTTTTGGTACAAGTGTACCCTCTTTTAAATCTTGGTACAAATTTATTTCTGTAGATGTAAACTTGTACAGGGCTTCAGGCAGTGATTAGGCATATTAGAAAGCTTTGTTACAGGTACTGATGCTGTATATCTGAATAGAGCTAGGCAAGAACAGTTCTCATAATCTTCTTCCCCTCACTATGGCAACAAAGCAAACCAATTAACAAATTCCATTGGTATTCTGCCTAAGGCTGCCAGCCTGACTTACAAAATAAGGATGGAATATATTTACACAACCAGATCCCATTCTCTATGCTCAGGCAATGGGGGAGGGGAGAGAAAAGGGAGAGTGCTGGTAAAAAATTTCTCCAGCAGCCCTCTGGACAATTTACCTACAGTCTCCCCCCTTTCACTGACTCACCAGATAACCACCTTTCCATTCAAAACCCTCCCCAGAAAGAACTAGCCCCTTGATGTCCCAGAGTCCAAGATCCTTCCATGCCCATCCCACCCCCAAAAAATAATGTGTTAAAATCTTTGTCAGCACCCTCTCACAACAAATTACCTGGGGATCAGAATTGCTTATAGTTCTGCCTGCTAGAACTGGTAATAATTAGATCCTACAGCCAGTACTGACCTCTCTTTTGCTAAAAGTCAGGTGCTCGGTGATTTCATTAGGATCATGTATAAGTCAAAGAACAGACCAGTGTTGACTAACAGGCAGAAAACTGAATTTGTGAGGGGGAATAAAAGAGAACAGAAAAAAGGCTAAAAGAAAGGGGAAAGTTAAGGTTGGGCTCTGTGCAAAAAGCATCAGTGTGAAAAAGAGCACAAAAGAAGATGGTGTATCCAGTATCAACATGAGAAATAATTCCAGCCAACATACTTTTTTGTTTTAATTATATATGTTAGTTTGTCCCTGGGCACACACACTGAGGCTTTCTGCATCAGTTAAGACTCATACTGGAGCCTAAATACAAGGAAGACAAAAACAGAGTAATTTTCATTTAGAAGATACAAATTTCAAAGCTAAAACAGCCCAGGACTAAACAAAAAAGGTCAAATAACTCACCAGAAACAAACCATACCAAACACTCATCCATTTAATTTCCCATTACATGCTCTAAAACAAGCCACAGGAGGCACCTGCAGCCCAAGACGTCAGGAATGAGAGCAGCTGTGGCCTGATGACTCGGGCTCCAGCCCTCTATAGGAATTCTTCATGCACGCACACATACATACAAGTACCTGGCAGAACACTATAAGTGCACACACATGTCCACAGAACATTAGGAGTAAACAGCCAGAACACTGGAGGTGTAAGGTGAGGTAGGGTAGAGAAGGCAAGGGCTCGAAGGGAACAGAAGCAGAGATTTGGGTAACTTTATGGTAATCACTGTGGGAGGGAGAAGGGAAGAGAGAAGGATGGATGCGGGAAGAGCTTCGGAGAAGCAGCTGTCGAGTGGGAGGTTTCTTTTTTATTAGGAAGTTAGGACAGATGAACTGCAGCTCCATCAAATATGAAAATTAGAGGGCTGGGACCCAACTTCTCCAGATCCTGGCCACATTCTGGCTGTAAGGGAGAATGGTAAATTCCCTTCTTCCCTCCACATGTCAGGTCTTTGAAGAAATTCCCCAAATGCCTTGGATGTTAGTGATCCCACAGAGTCAGGCTTGGGAACAAGACAAGTTCAGGGGGAATCAGTAGCTCTTTTTGGTGGAGCCAAAGCCAGAGAAGCCCATAACAGCTGCCATCTCATCATCCTCCTCAAATGTCAAGTCCTCCTCCGCTCTTCGCTTCTTCTCCTTCTGTTTCTCCTTCTTGTAGGCTTTGGCCTTCTCTTCCTGCAAAGAGCCACAGAGGATCATTTTAGCTTTCCTAATCCACAGCACTGTCAAGAAGCTCAAATCAGAGCCCAAAGCAAACTGCAGTAGCTCAAAAGGAAGGATGCCCATACCCGGGTCTCTAAGGCATCCACCAGAGATTCCCACATAACTCATGACAAAGGCCCAAATGGCTTTCAAGATTCCCTTTTTCCTACTGACAGGAGATTTACCATAGAAATGATGGAATCACAACAGTATGGAAAAAAAGAAGAGACAGCAGAAGAGGGGGATGGGAGGCAGAAAACAGATGATCTCACACACAGTAAATGTTTCTTTTCCTTTATTTCAAACTCCTGTTTACTTCAGCATCAAAAGAAGCCACTAGACCAGAATCACTGGAAATCAAGAAGCAGAAATAAATACTTCTAAATAAAAGGGTTCACTGCTAAAGGACTAGAGCATGGGTGGGGAACCAGCTGCCTCAAGGCCACATGTGGTTCTCTAGGTCCTCAAGTGCAGTGCTTTCCCTGAATCCAAACTTCACAGAATAAATCCCAAAGGATTTGGGTTTGGATGTTTTATGGATTGGATTTTATTCCACATTATGGAAGCCTCAGTCTGGAAAGGGCTGGCTTGAACCTTACCTCCTCTCTGAGCTCTTTCATCCTCTCCTCAAAGTCATAGTCCTTTTGTTTTTCTTCCATCTTTTTCTTGTTCACTTCAAAGCGTTTCTTCACCTGATCCAAGGTGGAGCGCTCCACCCGCATTGACATGCCCAGATTCCGCTGATCTGAGGGGGGAGAAGGGTAGAACCATCATCCTTCCCTCCAGCTGCTTACCTTTACTCTCCCTCACATCTCTTATCCCCCCTACCTCCTATCTCCATCCCCCAAATTAGGACCTTAAAAGTACAGATTTAGACCTGGAAGAGACATTTAGAGAACACCTAGCCAAACTCTCATTTTACAAATGACAAAAATGAGGTCCAGAACAATCGCCCAATGTCATTCAGCTAGTTAAGGAAGAGAGCTAGGACTTAGACCCAAGTCTCCTGTCTCCAAATGACTGAAGTACTCTTGCTACATTACCACACTGCCTCAAAAAACCCTTTCCAAAATGTCTCTCCACAACCTGTATAGTTTCAGGAAACGAGAGCCAATTTTGCTGAGGGCAGCTCCAGGGCCTCTTCTATCCCTGCATCTAGCAACTCAAAGAACAAGATGGAAGTGTCTATATTTGGGCAATAAAAATGGACAGCTGGGAAGATACACTAATTGGATTGTAGAACAAAAGAGTATGATGTACCTCATGAGCTCCATAAACATCTACTGATGAAGAGAAAGGAACTCCCTGTGCAAAGGCAAGAAAAGCATCTACTCTGAGCCTCCAGCAAGAGCTGTGGGGATCCCCAAAACCCATTCCAAAATTTCATCATTCCTTACGTTTCTTTCCATTGATGTGATCCAAGAAGTTGATGGAGTCTTTCACTACACAGTCACAGACATTGCAGTAATACCTACACAGACGAGGAAGTATTTATTATTTGAGCTGCCTTGAAAACATGTCATGTTTCCCTTACCTTACTGAGAACTTTAGGTCAATGCTTCTCAACTTTTTATTTCCTAAGACATCCCAAGATCACCAGGAAGAGGGGCTAAGAGAGAAGTTCCCAAGAGAAGTGGACAGGAGCATATAGCTGCCATCTGTGGCTAGTTCTGACAAAAATCTTAGCAAGCCCCAGACGAGAAGTATGGTGACAGGCCTGGGGTCTGTCAGTTAAATCTTTAAGAAATGTTAATCAATCCTTATCTCCTGCTTTATACTACGGGCATGGATTAGGGAGAGCTCTAAACCTGGGTCCTTATCAATGTGACAAAGCTTCATTCCTAGGCTGCCAGGAGGCCTGACTCCTCAAGCTCTAAGAATTAGTATCAATCATGACCCTTTCTCCCTCCAAGATCTCACCATTCCAAGCCCTGCCCTGAACACATTCTCCAGCTACTTCCCCTATTAATGGCACATTTCCAGTTCTATTACTACCAAAAAACCCTATTCCAGCAGGCTTCAACTTAGCTGACTGTCAACCAATCCATAACAGTCTATCAATAAGTTAAAATTTATTATACAGGAAACTCTCCCCGCAGCCAAATGAAGTTACCCTACTGGCTGTTACTACTGACCACTCATAAATCCTTCTCTGTGGTAAAATAAGAGGCTACTCACCCTCCCATTTCAGACTGTGGAGTGGTCTTGGTGATGACAATGGTCTTTCCCAGCTTGGACTCCAAGTCAACCTTGTAGTCTCTGTGTCGTAAGAGCTCCCGCTTAACAGGCTGCACTGGTTTTCCTAAAAGAAAAGTGGATGTATTCAGTGAGAACTGATTGGGGAAGGGAATGTTAGAAACTGTAGTTCCTTTCAGTGCAAGTATTCTTCTGTTAGGAGTGAAGGTAAAAGCTGGAATCTTAGTACATTCAACAATTTAATTTCACTCCCCCTTTTCTCCAGACTCAGATGCTACAACAATACATTAGACTGGGTGTCTTAACCTGGGGTCCCACAGAATCCTAAAATGTCTACGTATAAACTTGGGAGGAGGGGGAGATATATGAGCTTAGACAGGAAAAAAAACGCTTATTTTTTTCCACTAAACTCTAGATGAAATTTAGCATTTCCTTCAGTTATATATGATTTAAAAAACAAAAACTACAATATTAAGAAGAAGTCCATGGGCTTTAGCAAGTCAAAAGGTCCATGACACAAAAAAGGTTAAGGAGACAGACAACAGACTCCTCAAAGATGTTAATTAACTGACTGGCTCCCTATGACATTAATTCCCTAGGACATGGCTGAAGATGTAAGAATGAGTTAAAGAAAAAATAACAATCACCTCCTCCCCAACTTTGGCAGAGGCTCCAAAAGCAGCAGATTGTAAATAATGTAAAAACATTAGATGTTTCTGTAATCTGCCTAGGAACTAGTATTTTAAAAGTCACAGGTGAGATTCCAGTGATACTTTGAAGCAAGATATCACTGACTCAAGTTATTTAATAAGAGTACAAATTAAGCAATCAACTGATCACATGCATTTATTAAGCATATAGCGGTATCATATGGTAGTGAGGATAAAAAGGAAAAAATGAAAGGTCCTGCCTTCCAGGAATCTACATTTTATTGGAGCTGAAAATACACCACACATACACACATATTTATGTACAAAATAAATACAGTGCAAGATCATTTTGGGTGAGAGATACCAGCAGCTGCAGGGATCAAGGAAAGATCTTCTGAAGAAGATAAAACTCGAGCGGAGCTCTTAAGGAAACTAGGGATTCTAAGAGCTGGAGGTAAGCAGGGACTGCATTATATCTAACCCACACTATAGATATGGGTTAGAAAGTTTGGGCAAAGGCAGAATTAAAAGACAGAACAATGGCTGGACCCCAGAGCATATATCATACAATAAGCTGGGAAAAGCAGACTGACATCAAATGCCAAAAGGAGAAGCATATTTGATCTAAGATGTAACAGAGAAGAACTAGGGTTTACTGAGCAGGGAAGTGACTTGTCAAACCTATGCTTTAGGAATATATTGGCAATGGTGTGGAAAACAGGTTGGATGAGGGGGAAAATGATTTGAGATTAGGAGGTATTTGCAATGGTTTGGGAAAGTGGTGATGAGGGCTTGCTGTAAAGTAGCAGTTGCGAATAAAAAGTGGAGATAGATGTGAGAGATGTCACAGAGTTAGAACTGACAAACTTGGTAGCTGTCAGTTACATTATCAGTAAGAATGAAGAAAACCAATGAGGAAGAGTTATCAAGAAATAATAGGTAAAAGATGGAATGAAGGTATCCTTCAGTACCTAGATGAAGAAAGTAGTGTAGAAAGGTAGAACTGACTGTTAAGCAAACCAAGGGGGAGTACCAAGGAGAAACAAATCCCCAAACTCTTAAATCACTCAAAGAATCAGTACATCAAGGATTATAAATCAGATTTGATGTAAGTGCAACTCACATGACAAGCTTTATGATATAGAGCCCTGCTTTTCAAGGGCTCACTGAAATTTCTGAGTTGGGACATAAACCTTATGTCAATCCAAAGATTTTCCTCTGTATGAAGGTGGAGAATAGTGTCCACAGTAATTCCTACCATCTAAAATTTGTATTTCTGAGCTCTGAAATTCCCCTGTCTTAGAGCAGTAACTAAAGAAAGCAGGCAAGGTAAAAGGCAAGGAAGCATAGATTAAAAACCGAGGCCTAGAAAGGTGCAGTAAACTGCCCAAAGGCCAATGAATATGCTAGTAACACAGCCGGGGATAGAACCAAAATTTCCTATTCACTCAACTATTTCTGCAATTCAATCCTCTGCAAGCCCAGAGAAAGTAGAAATTCGAGGGAGTTTTACCCACCATCTTTTTTCTCTCTTTCTTCATTAAGTCGTTTCTCTGCAAGTTTCTCATATTCGTCTTTGTCCCACTTTCGGCGGAAATCCAGGTTTTTAGTCTGTCAAAAGAAAGCATTTCTGGATTTTCTGCTACCCTTCCCAGAGAATCCTACCAGTTGGCAGTTTTCAAGTACCCCAGTATAAAGAATCCGGCACTGTCTTGGCTCAGACCGTGGTTTCCCAAGTCCGGAATATCAGTCCTCCCTTGCCTTCTCCAATTAGCCAGTTAAACACAGCCGATAAGGCCAGGCTACAATGCAATCTCGTTCCAGGCACCACTACCCACACCCTCAGAAAGCACAAAGCAGGAGACATCCAATACCATGTATCGTACCTAACTGGACTGGCGTCTTAGCCTCATCTAAACAGTAAACTCCGCGAGGCCACCCAATCTTAAGTAAACTTTCTATCGGTCCCGGCGCTTGGCACGCACTCCGCACACAGTAGGTGCTTCACGAAGGCCCATCTCATTGGCTCTGGGACCCAAAGGCCTTCAGGAAACCTAAGGTAACCCCAGGCTCGGCGACGTGCCGTGCACAGCGGCAATGAGCCCGCAGCAAGCCTCCGCAGCCGAAGCCCCCCAGGACGCCGGCTCCCCGGAGCGACGCTGCGCCGAAGAAAGCGGCCCCCGACCTAGGACCGCTGACTCCGGGGCCGGCCGGCAGGGAGGCTCTGCGAGATAGAACACTGGGCCCCAGCTGAACCCCCCGAAGCTCCTCCGCACCCCGCAGACACCTACCCCGCTGCCAGACGCCATCTTCGCGAAGTGAAGACGAAGACGGAAAAGGACGTAAAGGCTCCCTGGAGCCGTAAAGCAGAGCGGCCCTCCGCAGTCTCTGTCGGACTGGCAGGCTAGAGCGGCGCGGGAGGAAGTCCGAGATAACCACTTCCGGCGCGGCCACCCGCAGCGCTCACGCACGCGCCGCACGAAGCAAGGGAAATGTGCCATTTCTTGAAATGATGGTTGTAACACCTTTAACCAAAAGATCAAGCGCAACTCTCGTCTTATAGACGTGGCCCACGCAGCACTAACCAGAATCAGAATGCCCGGAAAGGGACACGCCCCCAGGGGCGGGGAGATGGGGGACAGACATTTGACACCAGCCCCCAAGGCTCGGGTGGAGCGTCCCAGACCGAGCCCATCGAGCTCAGAAGCTGAAGCCACAGCGAGGGAAGAACCCAGCACCCTCCCCCTCCGCTGCCCCACCCCCAACCCCCAGGGTCTTCGGTAGTCAACTAATTTAACTCCTTCCAAAGGCGGGAGGTCTCAGTTCTTAGGCAGGAAAATAAACAATCCTAAAACCCAGAAAAGCCAAAACTTGTCTTCGGAGTATAATCACCTCTGTTGGAGTACTTTTTTGTTATACATTCCCAACAATGGAGAAAAGGAGACACAAAAGGATGATAAGGTGTGAACACACGGTGCTCACACTCGGTATCATCAGAATATTTAGTTGGGTGTTTTCTTCCTGTGTTGTACTGACAAAGGACACTAGTTTACTTCAGTGCCTGCCACTGGGTACGTAATGGAGGGCCAAGACTAGATGCCACTCAGAACTTGCTGCCTTCCCAAGAATAGAATAACTGAGGATCCTGAAAACACAAACATCTCCACAGAAAAGTCTGAAGAAGTAAAAGGAAAGCTATATTCCCAGATCAGAGATAGCCCAGATTTTTATGCCCAAATCATTCCCCATACTCTATGTAAATCAAATGCTTCTAATTACAAAGTATCTAAGTTAGTTACATTTAATATATTACAAAATCATTTCCAAATGGTTACTCATGTGGTAAGCCACAGCATAGTAACAGCAGCTGTTCTGGCCCAGGAAAAAGAGCATAAGATAGTTGTATAGCCCAGTATCAGTGGAGGGGGAGAAAGCACCAATCTCACCCTTGTCAAGTGTTCCTTTTTGTTGTTATAGTTCATGGGGACATATTTCATACATGTACAAACTAGAAGTCACCTCAGAGATCATCTGGTTCAATCTCTTCACTTTACACATAAGGAACTGAAGCCTGGGGAGCTAAAGTGACCCACTCAGTTCAACATCCAAAACCATAAGGAAGCTGAACATTAGCTTATCCCTAGTCTAAGGGAGAAAAGCTAGAAAGGTAGTCAGTCACACCACGCCTTTTTTGTCTCATCTGAGTTTGGACTCAATCAGGACATCCACTCCTCCCTCCTTCCTGGCTCCTTACAAAACCCGAAGCAAGGCAGTAAACAGGCTAGAAGCATATCTTGGGGACAGTCCAGCTTCTTTCCTGGTTGGTACAGATCTTAACTGAGGGTCTGAGTTCTAACCTCAGAAAAAACTCCCTCACACTTCCAGATTTCTTCAGAGTTTAACTCTCTCAAAGACCACTCAGAGAACATAGTTCAACTGAGGTCTTGCTTGCAGTTGGTGATAGTACAAACATACCACTGCCTCTGTAGTGTCTTTGTTATATATTCTTATTATACACAACCCTATCCCCTCCTGTTAAAAGTGGGTGCTCCGCTTCCTCTCAAACACCACTGATTTTAAGCAAGAGGATTCAAGAGCCCATGTTCCAGAGATACTCCCCCACGGGATGTGCAGACTACCCTGGCCCAAATGTGACACTGCCTAGGGCCATCATAGTGGACTAGATTTTCACCACTTGAACAAGTAGCAGATGAAGAACGGGCAAGATCAGGATTCAGATATTCTCTTCTGGATTTCGGTTACAATATTTTCCCGTTTAACATCCACCTGAAACATGAAAGTTGTCAAGTAAGTTATAGAAAAACATTCTTCAGCAGCTCTAGTTGCTTGCGAGCTCTTTCACCCTATAGTCTGTCAGCATCTACGTATGCAATTATCATAAAAGTGTTTGCATGTGCATGTCTCAAGGGTTTTTTTGTAAGATCCATTTATCCAAATTAAATTAAGTTCACAGAAGGCAAGACCACATAGTCTGATTATTCTGTTTAATTAAATTCCAAAATCCAACCATGTGGATGTATGCCATCTGTCTCTCACTTAATTTCTGAGCCCATCATCCCAGGCAACTGTGGTAGCTACTTGTCTTCTCTAGAATCTCAGCTGCCCTACAATTCACTATTTCCAAAGACATTTCAAGCATAGTTCTTTTGGACAGTTTGATCTGCCCTATCTTACCATCACCATCTTACCTCCTCCCTGCTGGCCACAGAACGAAGCTTAATGACACCATCTTTTAGCTCTTGCTCCCCAATAATGGCCACCAGTGGAATGCCTGTCTCCTCACAATAATGCAGCTGAGTCAGGAAACTGGGGTTCTTCTTATATAGCATCTCAGCCTTGAAGCAACAGATAACCCCTGGGATTTGATATTGGATATAGTATACCCACTGCCTCATCATCCCCCTCCCCATGGAAAAAAGACTCATCCCAACACTTGGCCCTCCTCCCCTAGAAAGCTGCTCTAATGGTGACCAGGTAGATTCAGGGGAATGTTTCCTAAGACCACAAGACTCCAGCACCTATTCTATCGTACCTTGATCCCAGCATCCCAGAGTTCTGCAATCAGTTTCATCCGTTCTTCAAGGAAATTCTTTTGTGCCGCAGCCACAAGGACCTGTGTCTCTGTCATCTGAATTTTCTCAGTAGCCTAGAAAAGAAAGACACGCAAAAAACACTGGTGAAAATTCCTCTTCAACAAATCAGGATTAGAAACGCCTCTCTTTCAAAAAGAGGGTCCCAATCATAGAAAGTGTGGAAGGGACTTCCCCACTTATTCCTAGCAGGGTCCTACCTCCATCCTCTGTTCCACAATGGAAAAGATCCTTTCAACCCCAATGCTGAGCCCCACACATGGCACCTTGCGGCCCTTGGGGTCAAACATGCCAACAAGCCCATCATAGCGCCCTCCAGCAGCCACACTGCCCACACCAAGTGGTTCCTCCCCTTGTTGGGCTGGGGTCTGAAGAAGCACTGCTTCATAGATCACCCCTGTATAGTAGTCCAGGCCTCGGGCCAGGCTCAGGTCAAAGGAGATCTGTGGGGACATGGAGATATGGTCAGTCTCAAAGGTGAGATGTCCTGGGATCCTCTACGATCTGCTGGGACCTGCCCTTCCCCTACTCACCTTCTCTGTAATTCCAAATAGGGCCAGATACTCAAATAGCAGTTTCAGGTCTCTCAATCCCTCCAAAGCCTGCTTGTTCTGTGAGAGTTTGGGATCCTGCAGTAGTTGCTCTACTAGGGACACTCCACCTGGGAAAGTCAAACATAAAAGTCAGATAGACAGGGGAAACAGGATCTTTGGAATTCATCCAAACAAGTCTATGCAACCAAAAAAAACCCAAGATGAATAAAACAATAAAAATAGCTAGCATTCAAACTGCTTTACATATTTTATTTATTCTTCATATCAACCTATGAGTTAAGCAATACAGAGATTATGAACTCCATTGCATAACTAAGGAGAGACTCAGAAAGATTAAGTCACAAAACCATATGCATCAAAGGCAAGATTCTAATTGAGGTCTTTCCTAATTTCAAGTTGTGTCCTTTTTACTCTAACTCACTAACTTTCCAAAAAAATCCAAACTATGGTGCTTGAGAGAAGTCTCACTACCACTGTTATTCCTCTGCTTCTGTTTTCTTCCTTCTAAAGAAGCAAAAAAGATAGGAAATCTTGAAATAAGTTCAAGACCAGCTTTTTCCTGAGAGATCTGTCTGCCTAGAAAGGTGGGCTCAATGTTAGATATACAACAGATCTAGTCCCTATCACATGTATATCCACTTCTTGGGGAATCTGCTTCTTACCATGCTGCTGGATGTAAACCCCAATGCAATCTGCCACTTCAGGGGCCAGAGCCATCTTTCCTACAATCTCTTGTCTCACATCCTTCCAGGACATCTGCAGATAGAGAAATATTAGCTCATATCCAAGACCCTGCTTTCTTTCATAACAAGAAGCATTATAATTCAATCAGTAGACATTTGAATGCCTACCATGTGCCTAAAATCTCTAATAGACAAGAGTCAGGCCAGCGTAACAGAGACAGCAAAAACCTAGGGTTCAGGAAAGAACTAAGTTGGAATTTTGTCTTCAACAATTACTAGCTGTGTGCCCCACAGCAAGTCACTTAAACTGCTTATTCCCTAACCTGTAAAGTCAGGATAATCATGATTTTAATGGACTCCTCATAGGATTGTTGCAAGGAAAGCACTTTGAAAACCTTACGTTTCTATGTTAAAATGAACTGTTATTAGGTGAAGGGGTAAACTTCAATCAAGGACTGAAACCAGGTTATGGTTTAGTTAAATTTTCTCTTTACAACATCTCTTTATAATAACTTTCTTTAAGTAAATAAGATAGCTTACTTTACACACTGTCCTTTAATTCTGAAACAAAATGGCCCAGAAAGAGGTAAGCCACAAAAACTTAGATGAGGGAAAATGAAAAGCTATTCCTTTGTTACCTTGCCCAGCTTATCCACTGAAGCAGAGACAAATCGGAATTTGTTATCAGGGACACCACAGGCAGCAAACATCCCATCCAGAATTCGCCTGTCATTCACCTGTGAATCCCATATGCACCAGATACTCCATCAACACCTATTCTCAAAAGAGAGATCCATCCATTCTTCTTTCCCAGTGATTCCCTTTAGTAAAAGGAGAAGGGAAGCCTTGCAATCAGACTATAGCAGAAACAGCTGCTAAAGTCAAAGACTAAAGTTGGGACCACCATGAAGGAAAGAGGAGAACCTAAAGGAAATAATCTCAGGTCATGTCCATCCCCCCCCTCCTATTTTGTTTTCACATTCACCTTAATTAAGAAGTCCCCCAACTTCAATGCATTTAGGATTTCATATATGATCTTTAAACATTCTGCATCGGGGATCATGGGATCAAAATGACCTGCAATGTCAAAATCCTGTAGCAAAAGGAAACAGTGAAAATTTGAAAATCCTCTAATTAAACCTAGGTCACCAGTGGTTTTGCTCAGAGAACTCCCTCCTCACTGCCCACTGACCCAGTCACTCACACATTGGCAGAACTCTCGGTATCGACCTTGGGTTATGGAGGGACTCTCCCGTCGCCACACCTTCCCAATGTGATAGCGTTTCATCTTCTTTATCTTATTCATGGCCAAGTAACGAGCAAAAGGGACCTCACAAGAAATGATTAAGGAAAAAGCACTCTCCCTTCCAGAACTGGAAACCAACTGCATCTACACAAATCATATACTAGAAAAACTCCTATCTCTGCAGTAGATTCCAACATCATCTTGTCAAACTGAAAATTCAGGGAAAGGGAAACAAGAATCTAAGTGGTCTAAGACCCCTGGGATCCTTCCTTCCTATGCACCCCAATCCTTAATTCTCCCAGATTATTTAAGTTTGAAAGCCTGATCTTCACCATTATCTTCAGTCCTTACTTTACTATGGGCATGCCTCCTTGGGCCATCTAACATAAAACAGAAATCAGAGCTCCAGATATGACTATGACATCTACAATTCCCTCCCTTGACTTGGGAAAGGACAGTCTGGGATTAAGTAAAACAGTTCTTAGAAGGATACTGTGAGGTCATATCGAAGAGCCAGTAGTTCCCCACCCTGATCCTTCAGGTCATAGATGAGTCTGGAGTCCTCTCCATACTTCTCTATTAGCACTTCCTGGACAAACACAAATCTATGGCTTAAAAAATATGGTTTGGGATACTGGAGGCTAAGAAAGGAAGAATTACAATACTACTCCTCCCTCGGCACTTTTTCTTTCCGTCACCTTTAGTTCAAATGCTGGAGTGTCTAGCCCTTTAGCTCCATGACGCTTGAAGCAGCTGATGACAGCATTAAGGATTTTTTCTCGAATAGCCACCTGTCGAGGGCTAAGATCTCTGGTACCCTAGGAGCCAAAAGCAACCACAATAAAGGGAAGTAGGAGAAGAACTTAAAAACAAACTGTGGAAATTTGTAGGGAATTTCCCTGCAGGAAACAGGGAACAATGAACAGAACTTACAACAATGGTTTATACTTTGAAAGCACTCTAAGGTTTGTAATGCACTTTACACACTCTATTCTCACAATAACCCTATGAAGTAAGTACTGCTATCATCCCCTTTTACAAGTAAAGAAACTGAGAAGTGAAGTATCCTGAGAAAAGCTATATAGTCAGTAAATGTCTGACGTAGGATTTCAACCCAGCTCTTTCTGACTCGAAATGCAATCTATCCACTGTATGATACACTAATTCACTGCAAGGTCCCACCTCAGGTAAGGGCAGACTGCTCTTTCCAAGCACCCAGGATATTGGAAAAGGAGACCAAAAAGGAAGAGAGAAGAGAATTACCTTGGGAGTCTTGATAACAAAATTGGATTTCTCTTTATCTGTTTCCGGCTCAATCTTCAACCTGGCCTCTGCAAACTGGAAGGAAATGATTATGGCACACTAAGCAAAAGATACTTATCTCTGACCCCCAGAATTTCCAGTCTTCCAGTTACAAGAAGAAAAGCCCTATAGGCTCTTCACTTGTGCCCGAATTGTGTTCATAAAGGATTTTAAATGAAGTCAGATCTTTTTCCCAGTGGCTCTCATTGTATTGAAATCTCCATCCCACCATACAGTGTGATCTACTCTCATTCAGTCAAACTCAGCTAGTCAATTCTACTCAGGACTTTTTGCTAACTGACACCCAAGGAAACTTAAGAGCCAGAAACAAACAAAAACTTACAAAAAGAATAAGCTTATGGCAAGACCAGAACCTAAAAAGGCTCTTTACTTGCACATTCAAAATATAGTCATAACAATGGCAGATCAGAAAGGTGACTTCCTACAAAAGGACTATGGCCCTTTGGCCCTAGATGGGTTCTTACAGAAAGTTGCTTTCAAATAAAGACACAAAAATAAACCAGATTAAGATATAAGAATAATTTATTAGATTTTTATTTATTAGCTTTAGATTATTAGCTCCTCTATTGAGGCAGCTGGTGACCCAGTGGCTAGAACACTGGGCTTACAGTCTGTAAGACTTAAGTTCAAAACTGGACTTAGGCACTTACTAGCTGTGTGTCATCCTAGGAAAGTCACAATGTATTTGCCTCAGCTTCCTCAAATGTAGAATAGGAATAACAGCGCCTAACTCTCAGGGATGCTGGGGATCAAATGAGATATTCGTGAAAAAAAGTGTTTAGAATAGTGCCTACCTAGGACACAGTAGGTGCTATATAAATGCTTATTCCTTTCCATCTCCCCACCTCCCTCAAAGAAAAGGATGAAAGATATGGAGCTGGAAGGGACCTTAAAGACCATCTAACTCATTTTAAACACAGATAAGGAAACTGAATTCTAGAAAGTTTTACTTAGCTTACCCAAGGTCATACAGGAAAATAGTGACAATTCAGATTTAAACTCAAGTCCTTTGAATCCAAATTCAACATAATTTTCTCTGCATCACAACATCAGATTGTAAATTCCTCAAGTGAAAGGACCCTATCATTTTTTTTGGCACTATGTGTGAAAAAATGTAATTGAATGAAAAAATACTAGAATAATTTATAGCAGGCTATACAATGACTTTTCAGAAACCTGAGAAAACACAGAGTTGTACCTCAAGATAGTCCTATTTGATAATTAGGTGACTGATCAAATCATTTAATTTCTCAGGGCAGCCATTTATTCATCTCTAACAATGATTATGGTAATAACTCACTTTTATATAATTCTTTAATATTTGCGATGTATTTTCCTCACACCTGTAAGGTGAGGAGTGTGCAAGTATTATCCTTATTTTTAAAATGAGAAAACAGAAATTTAGAGAGGTTAAGCTTTCTAAATTTTAGGACCATACAACCTCCAAAGAAGCCATGATTACCTGCTTTGGCCCTCTATCATAAGGATCATGGGACCTTTCTATCTGATGTGCAATGAAAACATTCTGTATATGTGGTTTCCTCTACTAGAGGGTGAGCTTTTCTATTTGTATTTTCAGGGCTTAGCACAGTGTTCTGAATTTAGTACATTTTCATTCGTTCATTCGGTACTAGAAAGGGCCTCAGAAGCCAATTATCTCAACCTGCACCTAAACAGGGATCCCCTCTATAATATAACAAACAAGCCTTGCGTGAAGTCTTCATGCAAGTGAGGATTTTAAAGATTCCTATGGATGATTCAGCTGACAGTACCGAGGTTCTCTGTACCAAGAGTCTGAACACAACGTATTAAAATAAAGGAATAAATTGAAATCCTAGACTGTGAGACTCCAGTCACGAACACTAGGGGGTGAAGCACTGTGGCTCATTTGCTCCAAATCCAAATCCACAGGCAGTTCTGCCCAACCAAGCAACCTGCCACTGAGAGGTCAAAGGAAAAATCATGAAAATGCTGGAACTAGAAGGGGCCCCTTAGTTTAAACCTTGGCTTTTAGGTCTTTTAAATAAATCAAGCTTTTTTTAAATCTGCTCATCAGGGAGGCTACAAATTCAAACGCCGGATTCCTGGCTCCGCACGGGTTCAACCACACAGAGGCAGCATCAGGCCGGGAACAGTAGAAAACTCAGCCCCACTCCGCAAGCCCTCCGAGCCTCCCGGGGCTGGGTACCAAAGACCCTGACGGCTCCGGCCTTACCACCCAAACGGGGGCGATGCCGACCGATAAGGCAGGGCGCCAGAGAAGTCAAGGAGCGCCTGGAGAGACAGGGCAGGGGCAGAACGTACCTCCCGCGCCGGAGGCTGCCCCGGGCCTCCTGGCCCCCGGCGGAAGAGCCGCGTGGCCCCGGC
Source organism: Potorous gilbertii (assembly GCA_028658325.1). Classification (NCBI taxonomy): domain Eukaryota; kingdom Metazoa; phylum Chordata; class Mammalia; order Diprotodontia; family Potoroidae; genus Potorous; species Potorous gilbertii. Next base: position 396,757,698 of record CM053769.1, read on the forward strand.
GCAGGGGGCGCGGGGAGGTCGCAGCAGCTGCAGGGCCAGCGCGGCCCAGGCCTCCCGAGACCAGGGTCCGAGGCGCTGCATGGCGCGGGCTGGGGCTCCTCTTCCCGCGGGCTGGGCTTCGTGCTACCCGCGGGCTGGGGCTCCTCTTCCCGCGGGCTGGGCTTCGTGCTACCCGCGGGCTGGGGCTCCTCTTCCCGCGGGCTGGGGCTCCTCTACCCGCGGGCTGCGCTTCGTGCTACCCGCGGAGGGCTGGACACAGGGGAAGGGGGAGGGAGGGCTGGGGCAGAGACGGCGCCCGGGCTGGGTCCCGTGAGTGAGAAGGGCCGGTCACCAGCTTAGGGAGGGGGCACGGAGGCAGAGGTGCCGGATGCTCCCGTGCAGCAGAGCGCCAAGGGGCAGGCAGGCTGCCGGAGCGAGGCGGCTCGTGAGAAAGGGGAGGGCCTGGGCCGCTCGGCCCTCCAGACTTCCGCTCTTCCGGTGTAGGCGCCCGCCGGCCGGAAGCTCCCTCCGGGCGCGGTTCGCCGGCGGAGCTCTGGGGCTGCGGTCGGTGACAGCGGCTGCCGTTTCCAGGATGGCGGATCGAGCGGCGCTGGAGGAGGCTGTGAGGCTCCAGGGCGAGAGAGTGCGGAGCCTCAAGCAGCAGAAGGCGGACGCCGAGCTGGTGAGGGCCGGATCGGGTCCGGGGGAGCCGGAGCTCTGGCTCGGGGGTCCGTATGGGAGCCGGAGAGGGGCCGGGCTGGGGCCTGGAGAGGGGCCGGGCCGGGGCCTGGAGAGGGGCCACCCTCCCGCCGGCGCCGTCGCGGTCCTTGGAGGTGCTCCGCGCCGCTGACACGGGCAGGGCTTTTAACCCCAGAGTACAGATGGGGAAACCGAGGTATGGAGGGCAAGCGACTGGCGTATAGTCTCCCCGCTAGCTCCGAGTCAGGCTGGGGACCAGGTCCTTCCCAATTCCCGTCTTTATGGAGGCCTTCCCTTCGCAGATCGAGGAGGAGGTTTCCAGGCTCCTGAAGATGAAGGCAGAGCTGGGCCCGGAGGAAGGAAAACACAAGTTTGTGCTTAAAACTCCAAAGGTAAATACATTTTTAGAGAAGCCTTTCAGAGGGTGTTTGATGAGCCTCGCTGCGTTGTCAGTTCGGTTTATTTTTATATATTGTATTTTTTCTTGGTTATATTTTGAGTTCCAAATCCTTTCTTTCTCCCTCTCAGCTCCCACTAGAGAAGACCAACATCTCACACACAAACACACACACGCGCGCGCGCCCGTGAATGTGTGGTCAGTTCACTTTAACAGGTTCAAGATACTAATAGACACCGAAGATACAAAGGTGGTAATATTTAGACCCTACCTTCAAAAACTTAGTGACAGAAGCCCCAGAAGAAAATTAAATAAGTTCAAGAGGAGAGGTCTAGTCGCAGTGCCACTAGAGACTTAAAAATATGGCTTTCTCTTGGAAGGAAGAAGTGTTTAGTCTGTTTCAGAAAACAGACACTTTTGGGCATTCAACTGGAATTAGGTTGTACCTGTGTGTTCTGTTTTTGTCAAGACAGGTAGGATTTTAGTCATCTCAGCCTTCGAGAGAAATGCCACTACTGCAGATTCTTAAGAACTCTGTTGAAATATCTGCCTTTTTTCCCCCCACACTTCCCAATTAGTTGTTATAGAAATAAAATGTAGATTGTCTCTAGAGATTCTATAGTTAATCAATTTTTGAAAATTTTTATTTTTAGACAGTTAACTTAAAACCAACCAACCAAATATCCCTCTCCAAGCACAACTCTAATGCCAGAGGTAAAAAGCCTTCTTTTATTTAGATGATAGCTATCCTACCTAACCCCGCTTCAGTCCATGCAGATTTGACTTGGTGGTTAAAAGGAAGTTAAATGCAATTCTGTTCCATTATAATTGAGATTATATATAAGTGGAATACTTCTGAAATACCAACTCCTCCTGCTTATTACTGAGTTGCTTGTTTGCTTGCTTTTTTTCTCCTTTGATTGTTTGGACTACTAGGGCACCAGGGATTACAGCCCTAGGCAGATGGCCGTTCGGGAGAAGGTTTTTGATGTGATCATCAGCTGCTTCAAGCGCCATGGTGCCGAAGTAATAGATACCCCAGTGTTTGAACTGAAGGTGAGGGCCAAAGCCAAGGGAGAAGTGTTTGGCAAAGAGATGGGGAGGAATGTAGGGCAGATACACAAGTCAATTAGATACCAAGGGGATGTAGTCATGAGGGATCAGTTATTAAGATGGGTACAGACAAGCCCAGCCCTTCTCCTGAGGAACTTGATTTATGTTTAAAAGTAGGAACCAACATAATTTTCTCACATTGATTTCTGTGGCTCTGGTTCCTGTTTTGGATGGATGTTTTTATTAGGGAGTAGTTGCAACCATAAATATTCTTGAACTCCTCTAACAGAACACCCTACAGGGCAGTTGATTGTTTGCACCTCTTATGTTATTAGGATTATACAATTAGGCATCCTTATCTGGGTTAGGCACAGCCAATGAAATAATTATATATTTTCATCTTTTCCTTCCAGGAAACACTAACCGGAAAGTATGGGGAGGACTCTAAGCTCATCTATGACCTAAAGGATCAGGGTGGTGAGCTGTTGGCCCTTCGTTATGACCTCACCGTATCCTTTCAAAGTGAGCTCTAGGATGGTGTCATTTAGACTGGACTTTAATTAACAGGAGATGATGGAATCCTCAGATTCAGAGAACGTTGGACACAGATAAGAAGAAATTCTTGAATAAGCGATCCAAAGAATCAGTTGGAGAATGTTAGATGAAGTCTCTCTCTAAAATAGAGATGTAAATTCTAATTAGCAGGGCCCACCCCTTGGAAGACCATTCAGGAACTTAATATAGTGCCAGGGCCCAAATCTGAATCCATTATAAATTGCCTGATTCTAGAAAACCATTCTTTGCCCATCTTGAAGACTGTTCAGACCATTGAGTAGATCTTCAATAAAGAATGATGTTCTGTTTTAATTGTTCCAGAAAAGCAATCATAATATGGGTCCTGTAGGCCCTAAGCATAATGCACAGTTTTTTCCACATTAGTATTTCTGCAGTGTCAGGTGTCATCCCTTTGAGTATTCCAAAGTTCCAATAACTCTTACTAGGGTAATCCAATTGCACAAGGAGCCTAGGGCGAGTGTGGCCACTTTGTTTTCAGATAGCTTCTGCTGGTGTATTGTAATTGTTATTCTTTTTCTTAGGAATCCTGAGGGTCTTCCCTCCCAGTTTGATTTTTTTTTATGATATCATCTTGATGACATGGTATTCTTTGAGAACGAAGGACAAACCTTGAATGAGTAGCACCTCCTCCGCTCTGCTCTCTGTGTTCTGCCCAGAGGAAAGTAAACTGAATGGCCAAAGCTGCCTTTTTCCCTCTGGGTTTGCTGGCTACATTTTTTGCTCAAAGACTAAGCCTTAAACCCAATTCATTCTGGTGTTCATAGACTGTACAACAAGTCCCCTCCCAGGTTGATTTTTTTTTTTTTTTAATTAAAGGGGCCATCCCTTGAGCAACTTAGAGAAGCCTATTCATTGAATGGGTGTATCTTGCTCAAAATAAGATGTGAAAGGATCAGGGTTTCACATTTTGTCCTGGGCCATCTCCAGTTGCCCTGTTGAATATCAGGCCATTGGACCCAGATAGCTCCGGAGGAGAAGTGAGGCTGGTGGCCTTGCATAGCCCTCCCTCACTGGAATCAAAGTCAACTGCAAGTCATGTCATCATCTTGATGTCATAGTCCTCTTTGAGAATGAAGGACAAACTCAAGCTGTTAGTAATTATCTCTGAAGGAGAGGAACTTTCTCCTTAACCCATCGACAGGTTCCTTTTGCTCGATACCTGGCAATGAATAAGCTGACCAACATTAAACGCTACCACATTGCAAAGGTGTACCGTCGAGATAATCCTGCAATGACTCGTGGCCGTTACCGGGAGTTCTACCAGTGTGTGAGTGTCCCAGAGCTAAGAAAGCTCAGGGCATTGAGTCCTCACTGAGATCAGTTAGAATTTAGTTAAATGTTCACTTTCCTAAGCAGCATATATAGACATGATAACTGTGTCTAGATACATCAGGATGAGAACATATGACGAGGAGCTAAAAATGAAGATGTGAAAACCAGCTGTGTGCACATCAGAATTAATTAAAGCTCTAGTCTGAGCAGGGAAAAAGCAAATAGATGGCTAAAGGAAAAGCATTTGCAGGGAGATGAATAGGAAATAGAGTAAAATAGCATAGTCGTAAGAGTTTCATGACTGTGTCATCTTCCAGGTTTGGAAGGGCAGTGAAGGGGATCAGTAAGGTCTGTAGTCTTGCATATGAGGGAAAGGACATTGCCTGTGGAGGTCTGGAGGCTCTGGAGATTTGGGGACTGGAAATTGGTACTCTTGACTCAGGGCTCCTTCCTGTCACTTTTTATGCAGGATTTTGACATTGCTGGGCAGTTTGACCCCATGATTCCTGATGCAGAGTGTCTGAAGATCATCTGTGAGATCCTGAGTGCACTTCAGCTGGGGGACTTCCTTATCAAGGTGAAAGGAAAGACTGTCTGCCCTGGTGGTAGTAATTATGGTGCTAGCAAGCAGGAGTGAGTAGCAGTCCTGGTCTTCCCCTCTTATGGCTGAACTCTCCTGTCGAATCTGGAGAGGCAAAAATAGACCTTAAGAATACTATAGCTATCATGGATCTTGAAGGGAAGAAGTTAAGGATGGGGATTTCCACAGCTCAAAGTAATTTTGGAATCCTCAGGTAAATGACAGGCGAATTCTGGATGGAATGTTCGATGTCTGTGGTGTTCCTGACAGCAAGTTCCGTACGATTTGCTCTTCAGTGGACAAGCTAGACAAGGTGACAACTAACTTACTTTTATAGCTCCTATTTCTTTCCCCTGAGAGTTACCCTGTTTCGGAAAATGGGAAACTGTGTCTGGGAGGGAGAGGGCCTTTACTCTGAGTTGAGGGGCAGAGACCTTTGCTCATCCTGAAGAATAAAGCCCAGCTTCTTTCCATTGTTGTAAATTTGTTCTGGGCCCCTTGAATCCAATGTCTATGTAGATGTCATGGGAAGATGTGAGGAATGAAATGGTAGAAGAGAAAGGCCTGGCACCTGAGGTGGCAGATCATATTGGAGCTTATGTGAAACAGCATGGTAAGAATTTGGGAGAGAAGGAGGTAGCCTATGACGACATTCTGGGGCAGGGGGGAGGATAAGGGGAGGATGATGCTGGGTTTCCTACTTACATGTGAACCACTCTTCCAGTGCATGTGCTCCTATTTCCTCAGATTTTCTTTCAATTTTTGACCCTTGTGTATAAGGTAAATACTCATGTTGGTTGTAAAGATTAGACAGTGAGGTAGTGAGGTGGTGTTAGATTGTGGTGTGATCCAAGTAATCTATGAAAGATTGATGGTGGGGCCCTTTCCTCTCTTTGTCTGTTTTTCCCAGGTGGAGTGTCCCTAGTAGAACAGCTACTGCAGGATCCTAAACTCTCACAGAACAAGCAGGCCCTAGACGGATTGGGGGACCTGAAACTGTTATTTGAGTATCTGATCCTGTTTGGAATTACAGAGAAGGTAAGTAGGGGAAGGGCAGGTCCCAGCAGATTGTAGAGGATCCCAGGACATCTCACCTTTGAGACTGACCGTATCTCCATGTCCCCACAGATCTCCTTTGACCTGAGCCTGGCCCGAGGCCTGGACTACTATACAGGGGTGATCTATGAAGCAGTGCTTCTTCAGACCCCAGCCCAACAAGGGGAGGAACCACTTGGTGTGGGCAGTGTGGCTGCTGGAGGGCGCTATGATGGACTTGTTGGCATGTTTGACCCCAAGGGCCGCAAGGTGCCATGTGTGGGGCTCAGCATTGGGGTTGAAAGGATCTTCTCCATTGTGGAACAGAGGATGGAGGTAGGGCCCCGTTGAGGTTTTTGTGTCAATTCCATTTCACAATTAAGGAGAAGAAAGAGATGGCTAATTAGCTTTTTAACTCATATGCCAATTCGTACATCTGTCCCTAAACAGCTAAAACTATCCTATAATTGGGAAAGGGGCATTATTCTGAGGGAAGAGTCAAGAAAAGGCTGTCACCATAAGTGGTCCCTGCCTGCAGGGTTTGTCTCCAAACAGTGAGACCCTTATGGTAATGGCCTTCTTTGTTGTAGGTCCTTGCCTTCCTTTAGTACTCCTCCTAGGCAGTTATCTACAAAACTTATATTTGGTGCTATTGCATGCAAAGCCATTGTTTGCACCAGGAGGGAAAGTAGAGAGGAATAAGGGAGATTCTGTCTGGATAGACCCCGGGGGAAAGGGTGGGGGGGAACCTGCAATCTCAAGTAATAATCAATTAATATCATTTTGGGACCTTAATAAGGGCCAGAGCCTGAATTAACCAGAAGAAAAGCCTGGACCTAACAGCTTCTTTGATCTCTGAGGAAACTCAAAGAATTCCTCTTCCTATGTCATCAAAGGCAGATGGGGTTGACAACTTAAGAGCATTATTCCTCTGTTTAAGAATGAGACTTAACTTGAGACACTATCTTGAATAATGGGATGTTTTCTTATCTTAATATTTTATGGACACATGCTAACTATGTTGTGGCATGTTAATGGTAAAGAAAATACAAATATCCTAGGGCATAATTTCATTGGACATTTTGTCAACTCTTATTTATTTACCACCTATTTAATTAAGAAAATTCCTTTCTCATAATGTGGTTAAATATATATGGGGATCATAAATTTCAATGACCTAGACATTCTGAGTTGGGGATTGTTCTAAAACATATTTAAAGCCAGTCATTCTTATATCAGACTATCAGAACTTATGTTTTGGCTGGATGCAGCATGTATCTGCTAGCTTTAAGGGAATGAACAATATGAATTTACATATCACCTAGCCTCTTTGCCTCCTTTAAACAAATTTTCAGGTCAACACAAGGCTACATGTGACCCTGTAGGTCCTCAAGTGCAGCCCCTTGACAGAATCCAAACTTTACAGAACAAATCCCTTTAATAAGAGGATTTGTTCCGTAAATTTGGCCTCTGTCAAAAGGCCACACTTGAGGACCTAGAGGGCCATATGTGGCCTTAAGGCCAAAAGTTCACCACCTCTAGGATAGACTCTACCATCTAATTGAATACATCTAGATGTAATCAAATTTGTAATATCATTACATGCATACTTTGTAATTATAGTGATTCACACATAGGGCTTTATGATTTATAGAGTGCATAAAAGAGAGGTTGGGAAGGCAGTTTGGAGTAGTGGATAGAAAGCTAACTTGGGAGGCAGGAAGACCTAGACTCAAGACCTCTGATCCTTAGTATGGCAGTCTTGGTGGAGTCACTGAATTTTTCAGTGCCCCAGGGAGTTCTCCAACACCACCTTACTGAGCAGAAGTTTCTCCACAGGAAACTTACCCTTGAAATCCTGAAATCCCAGCCCTAGTTCAGAAAACATACACATAGAGATGGAAACCTATACCTGGACCTAATATGGAGAGTGGAAAACCCAGCCTGAAATCTCTGGACCACCTTATCCAGCTCATTGAGTCATTGAGTCAGGTGTTCTTAAATGGTGCTCAGAAATTAGGCGGTATAGTGAGCAGAGCACTGATTTAGAAGCAGAATGACCTTGGTGTAGGCCTCACCTTGGATAGATGTCTAATAGTAGTGTCACCATAGGTAATAACTCTCTGGTCTTGAGTGTCTTCCTCTGTCCTCTGTCAAGTAGAAGTATTATCTATTGAGCCCCAGGTCCAGAGTTAGGATGTTCTCAGGAGGCTGAGACTAATTCCCTCGTTTTCACTGTCTGCTTGAGACTTCTGAATAATTTATGTCAGATTTTGGAGCCCCTTTCTCCTTACTAGATTTTGTGGGGGGTGAGTAACCCAACAGAAAAATCCTTGCTGAAGTTCTGTTTATATCCTGGAGCTGTTAAGAAGAAAACAAAGATCAGTGATTTTGTTAATTCTCCCTCTAGGGACTGTATAAAAATTACCTACTTGTTCTGAAGTTGGCCAGTCTCCCTTGTGTGCTTTTCAAATTGTGATCTTGTGAATATTCATGTATTCTCTGGTGTAGGGATTGGACTGTAAATCTGAATTGGCTGTCATTCCACTGGAGGGGGTGGGATGGGAAGAAAGATTGCCTCCTGGGCTGTTCTTCCCAACTTCTACCTTTCCTCCTGGCCCAGGAGCTTGAGGAGAATTAGTTTGCCAAACTACTAACTTGTCATAGCTATCACTGTGTCCCTGTTGGTCCATTCCTTAGGCTTCTGAAGAAAAAATCCGGACAACAGATACCCAGGTGCTTGTGGCTGCAGCCCAAAAGAAGCTCTTGGAGGAAAGGTTGAAGCTTGTTGCAGAACTGTGGGACAGGGGCATTAAGGTAAGGATGAATGACCTGGGGTTCTGAAGGAAATGCTCTATGGCTTTAGAACTGATTCTAAACTTGTGTCTTAAGTGGTCCTTTTGATTTTCCATGGTGGGTCAATGGTGGTAATTCCTGGGACCAAATGAACTACCAGCAGAGGACCATGGACCAAACAGGAGTCTTCTCTCGGGCAAGGCTCTGCCTCAGCCCCTGCTCTGTCCTGGTCTCTTCAGGCTGAAATACTGTACAAGAAGAACCCCAAACTACTGACCCAGTTGCAGTACTGTGAGGAGACTGGTATTCCACTGGTGGCCATCATTGGGGAGCAGGAGCTGAAGGATGGGGTTGTCAAGCTTCGCTCTGTGGCCAGCAGAGAAGAGGTGAGTGAGCCTAAAGGGAACTGAAGTACAAGGTCCCCCTAAATGGGGGTTGGGGGAGGATTCTAAGTTAAAGTTAGTCTAGTTTCCCTTTTTGGCCTGAAATGAGGCTGAAATCACCAATGGACACCTTCACAAATTATAAACGGCCCTAACGGCTGTTTCCTAAGCCTTATCTTTTGAAAGTCTTATCTTTCTGAAAGCCAGGCTGTCAGACTGACTGCTTCCCTTCCTACCCTCCTCCCAATACCTGCATTCTTGGCTCTCTTCGCCCTGTTCTGATTTCCCTAGAGCATTTTGCCTAGGGCCGAACCCCCTACTTTCTGCCTTGAATTAGGCTCATTTGTTTAGCTGTCAGAGGCATCTGGATGCAGCTGACAGTGTCAACCTGATGTTTGAAAGACTTGAGTTCAAGTTCTGTTTCTGTTACTAGCTTTGTGACCCATGAACAAGTCAACTTAAATTCACAAAAATTTAAGACAACTCTCTAAGGCTAGAAGTTATAGTTGGTTAAACTGAAATGACAGAGTCTTGCATTTTTTTTTCATTTTTGTATCCACAGAATCTTGCAGTGTCTTATGCCTAGGAAACTGGGGGATGGGACCTGGACTTTTGATTTCTTTGGTATAGAGAACTCCTAGATATGAAAACTCTCCACCCCTAAGGGTTATTTATACGATTCCTAGATATCCCTGAGTTGCCTAGAGCAGAGGAATGCTGTCCAACAGACTAAAATGTTATTGGGGAATGTTTCACAAAGTAAATACATATAGTACAACGTGGATAATGTTAATCTGAGGTTTTCTAAGTCAATCTGTGACCTTCCTGGATCCTTTCCTCTTTGAGTTGGACACCTTGGCCTAGAACACTGCAGGGGCTGAGTGACTTATCCAGAGTCATATATCTCTGATAATGTCAAGAGAGACTTGAACTCCCTTGCTTTGAGACTGCCTCCATACTGTCTTATGTATGAAAATACGTTATTGTGCGTAATATTTGTTGTTAGCCAACGTAAAGCGTTCAGATATTCCTCTCAAGAGGCTGTAGGATAAAGGCAACGGGTACAAGGAGAAAAGTATTCCTTGTTTTTAGACCTGTGGAAGTTCAGAGCCCTGTGAATTTCTTTTTCTCTGCACAGTAATTGGGTGGTAAGCTTTATCTCTAAATGTAGAATCCAAGGCTTTGGTTTCTAGTTAAGGGAATTTAAAACATTAACAAGCAGGTGGGAAAGATATTTTGGTAGAATTTGCACTTTTCCTGATGGTCCTGAAATCTCTTCACAAGTTCTTCCTGGCCGTGGTAGCTCTGTGCCTTTCAGGACACCAGCCAAAACTTCCTCAGACTTAGTCTGTGGTTACATGTAAACTGTGACGTATAGTTGAAGCAACTAGGTGGTGAAGTGACTAGAGAGCAAGGCCTATCGTTAGGAAGACTTGAATTAAAATTGACTTCAAATACCTTGGGCAAGTCTCTTAAACTGTTTGCCTCAGTTTCTTCACCTGTAAAATGAGGATGATAATATCTGCTTCCCAGGGTTGTCATGGAGATCAAAGGAGATAACGTTTGTAAAAAATGCTTAGCACAGTGCCTGGCTACGTAAATAGGTGCTATAAAAATGCTAGCTCTCATAATTATTAGAAAAGGAAATCTGAAAGCAGAAACGGACAGAGAAGGTTGTGGAGACAAAAGGGAGAACAGACACTTCTCATGCTATATTCTTTCCTGTTTTGGCCAGGTGGATGTTGGGAGAGAAAACCTCGTGGAAGAAATCAGGAGACGAACAAGCCATTAAAGCTTCCATCTGCTGAACTGAAGGAAGTCTGCTGATAGAAATTGCACTACTTGGAGGCTAGTTCATCTTCAGTTGCTATACACATTCTGCTTCATCAGGAAGAATTAGAGGGAGGGCAAAACGGAGATATATTTTGTTGTAAAATCACTGGCAAGGATTGCCAGAGCCACTTTCTCCAAGGGGTTGTTTTCTGGAGCTGCTCAGGACACTGATGGGGACTAAAGCTTCTGTGACTGTGCTGGCCCTGGCTGTTGCCCCACTGTATTATATATGTAGAGTTGTATCCCTGTGTTCCTGACAGAAAAGCCATCATGCTGACATTTACCACTGACTTGTAAAGCTGATTGCCTGTGGGTCCAATAAAATGCCTAACACTCCTCTCTGCTAATCACGCTCTTGTGCTCTTTTATGGATCCAGGGTCAGTTGTCTGAGGTCTCTCCCTTATATTTTGATAGCACCCCAGTTTGGAAGCAATACCCTGGTGACCTGGTTCCACAAAGTGTTGACTGAAAATGGGCTTTACATAATTTTATTCCTCACTCACACTAGGGCACTAAACCGATTAGTGAAAAAGAAGGAAAGGGGGAAATGGGCAGGGCTCCCTACCTCCCCTACCCCTTGTTTTTTTTTTTTTTTTTTTTTTTTGCTCCCACCTGTTTATACCCCGGAGGGGAGAGCACGTGTCCCCTCTCCTCCCCTCCCCTCCCCTGAGGGGCGGGGTTGCGCCCCGTGGCCAATAGGAGTCTAGGGGGTCTGGGAAGTTTCCAGAGGCTTGGGGGAGGCTATAAAGGTGTGTGGCTGGGCGAGTTCTTTTTAAACATGCAGTCGAAACGGGAGTGTGAGGTGAGTGGCGTTAGGTGAGGGATCCTCTGGGTGAGACGGCGTGGGGGAGGGGAATCTGGCCGCCTCCGCGCAATGTGGACAGAAGACTAGTGTCTATATTCACCCCTTCTCCCACCCTCCCCAGTTGTGGTGTGAGCGGGTGAATCCAGTGAACAAGGCCGCGCTGGAGGCTTGGGTGAGGGAAACGGGGATCCGCCTGGTGCAAGTGAACGGGCAAAGGAAGTACGGCGGTCCACCCCCAGGTAAAATGGGCACCCCCAACCCCAGGGGATGGGTGGCCTGAGCTTCCTGCTCCCCGGGACTGCTCGGCGCCTGACACCCTCCCCCCAGCCTCGGGGGAGTGGCCTGAGAACTTCTGCAGCTGAGTCCGTGAGTTAATTGCCCTTTAACTGCCCCTGATTTGCACCCTAAGACCAGAAAAACGTTCCGTCTTTCTATATGGTTAAGCTCCGTTAAAGGGAAGCCAGACTAAAGTGCAGCCGGAAGCTGGTTTTTATTTGCATTTTGAAATAATGGGATACTAGTAAGACAGCCAGTCACGGTTAAATGGGAGATTAATTAATTCAGTATGACTTTACTAATTTTACAAACCAGTGTAAAGTCCTGAGTTTACCCAGGGTTAGTGCGCCTACCCGGGTCAGCAGTTCAAAGCCTCCTCTGTCCCCAGGCTGGGTGGGCAGCCCTCCACCAGCAGGGTCGGAGGTGTTCATCGGCCGCCTGCCCCAGGATGTGTACGAGCATCAGCTGATTCCGCTGTTCCAGCGAGTGGGGCGTCTCTACGAGTTTCGCCTCATGATGACTTTTAGCGGCCTGAACCGGGGCTTCGCCTACGCTCGATACAGCTCCCGCCGGGGCGCCCAGGCTGCCATCGCCACTCTCCACAACCACCCCCTTCGGCCGGCCTGCCCGCTGCTGGTCTGCCGGAGCACCGAGAAGTGCGAGCTGAGCCTGGACGGGCTGCCGCCGGAGCTGAGCCACCAGGCCCTGCTTCAGGCCCTGCAGCCCCTGGGACCCGGCCTGCAGGAAGCGCTGCTGCTCCCCAGCCCCACGCGCCCCTACACGAAGATTGCTCTGCTGAAGTTCAGCTCCCACCGGGCTGCGGCCATGGCCAAGAAGGCTCTAGTGGAAGGTAGGAGTGACACGGAAGAAAGGGCAGTCGGGCAAAACGGGAACCTTGTCTCAGTAAGAAAGATCATACGTTGGAGGGATTGAAGAGCTCGAGAATGTTAGGGAGTGAGGGGTTTAATGTTTGTTCTAGGGAGTGGGGTGTGGCCAAATGCTTGTCGCCATGCTTAGGTTGTCTTCTCTCCTCCTACCCCCACCCATCATCATTCCTGTATCCTCTGTCTGGCAGGGCGCTCAAAGCTCTGTGGTGAACAGGTGACGGTAGAATGGCTGAAGCCCGACCTGAAGCAACGACTCCGGCAGCAGACTGAAGGTCCTTTATTTCGAGGTTTGGGGACCGAGAACAGTCATAGGACCCTGCCTAAGAAATTGGGGACCCTGGTACCCCCAAGCTCTGCCCAGACCACCCTTGAAACACTATGCCAACAGAGATGCCTAGGCATGCCTGTATTCCTCACTAAGTGCTTGGGAGCTGGGCCTGCAGGCTGGCACCACTTCTGGTACCAGGTGGTGATTCCTGGTCACCCCATGCCCTTCAGTGGCTTCATCTGGGTAGTTGTAACAAAGGAGGGCCCAAGTGGACATGAAGTTGCCAAAAATGCTGTGTCCCTTCGCCTCCTAGAAGCATTAAGTGAGCCACAGGAAAATGAGGGCCCAGGTTGGGAGTGGGTTTGCTGCTAAACAGTTGTTGTTCCTCTCCTAATGTCATAGCCATCCTGGTCAATGGGTCACCAGTTAGCTGAGGAGGTGTCGGGTAAAGAACTCCTTCGTCCTTCAAGAAGGGCAGGGCCCTGAAGCTGGATGAATGGGAACACTAGTCCTGGGTGATCTAGAGATAGGAAAACATTCCCTGTTCCATTCCCTTTCAAATGTCAGGTACATCCCTTCCACCCAACTAATCCTTATGTGTTTTATTGTTTTGTCCCTCAAGCTGCTGACTTGGTGGCTAGTTAGACCTAAAGTCAACTTTTTGACCCCTCTGCCCGCTACTGTTCTTCCCCTTGGTATTCTGTGTTGGTATAGGTTTAAATCTGTTTTTCTTATATTAAAAGGCTAAAATTGGTGTATGTGTCCACTTTATATCCTCTACAAGGGTTCTTCTCTTCATTCCAATTAGGGCCCAGCTAGAGACAGATTGTAGATTTTCAGCTTTTTAAGTGGAAGGCTACAATCTTGACATGGCAACAACCCAGGAGCACAGACATAGACAATGTGTTTTGTCATCCTGTCCTCGCTCTTAGAATAAAAAATAAAAAAATTGCAGGTCAACTACTGAGTCTAGTGGTTTTAACATGCTCCTCCCTTCTGTCTCAGAACCAGAGTGGCCTCAGTCTCAACTATGCTTGAAGCAGCCTCTGTAAGAATACCCTTGAATAGGCTTTAGTAATTGGTGTGAAAGAGAGCAGGGCCTGATTTCCTCAGCTGTACCAGGTCTGGATGACTTTCCCACTACCTTCCCCTTTAGTCACTGTCTTCACTTTCTTCAACTGGATCAGGCGCTGTGTCTTTCTCCTCTTCCTTAAGTCCAGCAAAGAAATCATCCACACCCCAGGCCTTGCTGCTCAGAGCCTGCAATTGGCCACCTTTCTTCTTTCGCTTCCGATAATCATCCACCACCACTGAACGAAGCTGTGTCACATTCCAGAACTTGAGCCGATGGTCGTGGCCACTGCTGGCAAGAAGCTGACCACAGTGGGAGAGGGCTAACTGTTCCACAGGCTCACCAGCATGTTGCCCCACACTGCCCACAACTCGGTTAGGCAGGATATTCACTGCCCTATGGAGAAAACATGGAATTAGTCCCTGGGGAACCTGACATACCAAGTGCCCAATCCTTTCTCCACCAGCTTTTCCTCCCCTCGTTACCGTATAATTCCATCAGTAGAGCCTGTACATAGCAGATTGTCTGTGATGGGCACAATACAGTCAATTGACTCTGCCTTCAGGGCAAAACGGTCACTGGTTGCTCCAAAACCATCCCAGTTAAAGAGGTAAATGGTCCCCTCACTCGAGCCACAGGCAACTTTCTTTCCCCTCTGCAATGAAAATTAAGAAGGTATTTCTAGAAAGTAGCAACCAATCCTAGATTTGATGTTGTGGACTACGGACTTCCCTTCCTTTTGGTCTCCACCCCCTCTCCACTGTACCTTCATGAGTGTAACTGAGGTCAAATCCCCACTCTGTGCTTCTGATAGAAGTTCAAATCGATGCCGCTTGATGTTGAAGACACCAAGGCAACCATCCCCACTGGAAAAAGCAAGCAATGTTAACTGGGGAAAGGGTCACCCCAGCCAGTAGTTTAACATTGGGGGAGGGGAGGACCTTCCACGATCTTCACCTGGCAGTAAGAAGCAGCTTCTTAGCAGGGTCCAAAGCCATATCTGCAATGTATTCCTCATGCTGCTTCAAGTCCATGATTGGACCCTCTTTCCTCTGGTCCCAGAGTCGAATCCTGCCACTGTCATCCCCTGTAGCTAACAGATGCTCATCTACTAGCAACAAGCTGTTGATAGCTACACTGTTAAGTCAGGTTAGGAGTTGAGAAGTGAAAAAAAATAAAAATCAGTGAAGATTCAAAAAGAAGCCTTGTCCTGCTACCCCAAGGGATGATCCCAACTTTTACCAATACCCCTAAATTCATCTCCTCTATTGCTGTCATACCTGTGAGCCTTGGAAATACGCTTATGCAGCCGACCCTGTTCAACTTCTAGGATATGAACGGATTTATCCTTGGAAACGGTAACAAGTTCTGGTGGGGACAAACGGGGTTGCAAATTAATAAGAGGAAGGGGTCTTAACAATCTATCTACACCAACCCTCTTCTCCCACAACAAACGAAGTGAGCTTCTCATGCCCTGACTCCCAGGCCAAGGCTATATTCCATCACCATCCCAATAAAAACTCGGGGCTCCGGTGTTACAAATATTTCAGCACAAATCCCCGTCGCTGCCGAGAAGGCCCCAGCGGTTGGAAGCTCCGGACTCCGGCAGGAGCCCTCGGGGCTGCCCCTTCTCTCCCCCGGACTCACTTCGTCCGTCTTCGGAGAAGGCCAGGTCCCGGCAGGACTTGAGGTGGTGTCCGGAGGACCACACCTCCTTGGTTTCACCCTCCCGGCAGGAGTACTCGAAGCTGTGGGAATGAAAGGGGAAGGGGTCTGCCACCAAAGGAGGGGTGCGTCACCCCGGAACTCGGGCTCCCTCCAGGACCCCGGCCCGCCCCCCCCCACACCGCGCTCACACGAACACGTCCCCGTCCACGTCGCCGGCGGCCAGGAGATTCCGGGCCGGGTGGAAGGCCAGCCCGTTGGCCGGAGCCTCCAACACTATGTCTTCGGGGGTGTCCCGCTCCCGGGGCTCCGAGGCTTCCGTCCCCTCCTCGGTGTCGGTGTTGGTCTGCAGGGGGGCATCCGAGAGAAAGGCGGTTGGAGGGCGCCGGGGCTCTCCCTGGGCCGCCTGCTGGTGGGTATCCCCCTCCCCTGACCCACAGCTCACCTGGCAGGAGGCCGCCATGCTGACACCAACTTCCGTCTAGGCACCGGAAAGCGTACGAAACCTCCCGAGAGGGCAAGGCCTGGTGGCGGGGAGAGACCGGAAGCAGCGCTCTGAGCATGCTCTGTTGCTAAGCAGGCAGCGCCGGAACCGAGCAGGGGCGGCGGGGCGGCCTCCTGGCCTAAGCTTACGGCTACCCGCTTGTCAGGACCGCCCCAGTAAATTATCCCCGAGGAAACGTCTTAAGCCCAGGGGATGGGGGCCAGACAGGGCAAAAAGGGTTGCATGCCCCCTTCTAGGAGTCACCCTTAACCACCGAACCGAGGAAGGAGCAGGGGCTCCCGCAGATTCGGGAGAGGGCAAGGCCGCGGGCGTGCCCCTCCGGCGGCTGTAAATACCACCCCAGGCCCGGACCTGCTCGGGCCGGCCCCGCACCGGCTCCACTCGGCCCTATCAGCCGACAGCGGGGAACGGCAACGGGGCTCTGAGAGTCGCATCGACTGCGCCAGTGCGGCCACGCACCGTGGGAGCCTTGCGTTAGGGAACGGGGTGGGCAGGCCCGGACAACAGGGGGTCCCAGCACGTCTTACTGAATGACCCAACTTTTGAAAAGATGAAGCAGATGGTTGCCAGGACCGGAAGTGGCTGTTTCTGTGCGACAAAACAGCACTGAACTGCCATTCCCATTTCTCAAGTTTGCTCCGAAAAAAACAGCCACTGCTTTAGTTTTTAACTAGCTTAGCTGGTTGGACTGCCAGGTCCTTGGCTAATATCCTCCTAGGGGATCACTGGTCTACTCATATGTCTAGCCCTCTGAGCCACGTCCATTTGTCCCTAATTATACCTGCTGCGTAGAACCCACTTACTGGGGATAACCATAGGTCTAAAGCAGAACCATACAACTCTTATTAAGTTGACTAAGCTTAACCTTTTGGATTACCTGCAGATTGCCTAGAATTCCCATTAACACCACCACCACATCACACCACAACTTCCTAAAAGTCGACTTTTGCACAGAATCCAAATCGGAAGTTGAACTAAGGTCTAGCAAGCCAGCAAGAGCTAGATTAGCAGATCTGATCATGGATGGCAGTAGCCTGGTATTTAGCAAGAAACCTGTTGGCCCAGTAATCCACCAGGGGTTGGATATTTGTATGGCTGGCTGTCATCTGACTCCCAGGAGCTCAGCTGCTCATATTTAAGCTCTCTACAGCTGGCAGAAGACAATAAGGGAGAGGAAAGAGCTAGTAAAATAAGGGGAGAAAAGCAAGTAAACTCTTGCAGCCATGAGGCAAGATTTCACATACAGCTTTGACTTAGAGGCATGACATTCCTATTCCACGTAAACACAGCCCATTTTAAGTAAGGGGCAAAGAGACCAGATATCACCAGAGCCCATTCTGCTGGGCAAGAACAGATAATAAAATAGCACACCTTTGAGGAACATTAGTACAAAACTGCAAGATTAGTTTACTTCTTTTTATAACCCAAAATGTTTTTTACCTGAAAGCCTTATTATACAACCCTAAGGTCAAATTGCTGATAAATCAAAGACCAACCACTTTTCCTGGAGTCACTGCCCCTGTAATTTGGCCTGATAAAAATAAAAGCTATCTTCTTTGTTATGAGAGTTATTACTCAAGTATACTGATACAGACCTAGTATACCTTTACTTGGTAAAGATTTATGTGAAAAAATAAGTTTTTTTAAAAAAGAATGTATCAGCCTGATACTCCTTTCTTCCCTCCTTTTCATGCTGGAACTACAGTGGCTGGGACCTCTTATGCAGTGTCATACTTTCAGCTGAAAAATGATGGGAAAAGAAAAATATTTACCAATATCATATCAATGCTGGGATTACTAGCTATAATACTCTAATCTGTTTGTAAAGTACATAATTAAAATGAATTCCCACATGTAATTTATTGTACCCAAGTTTGTGCTGGAGCTTGAGAATCGAGAACAAAATGGTGAAATTGACCCAACTAGTGTTTTCAGAAACCCTGAGAAACTGGAGTTAACCTCATTATCCCCAACATTTTTCCCTTCCTACAATCTCTTCAGTAGAAAAGAAAAGAAAACAAAAACAAAGGGTTATCATGGATTTTAATAGTCAAAACAATGCAATTTCATCCATACATAGACCCATGTGGAAAGTACAAAGGGAGAGAAAGAAAGTTAAGAAATATCCAGACAAGTAATCTTCCAAGAATCAGTGTTGGACTAATATTTTGGTCTTTTGACCTCAACCCTACAATGGAAAAAGAAATAGCATCAAGAATCAACATACTTGTTCCAATGATCCCCAACCAAATGGAAAAAACAGTCTCTTACCCATCTGCCTCCATTTTCTTTCTTTTCTCAATAATCTGCAAAAAGAATAGAAATAATTATGCTACACATTAAGCTTATCTTGACCAGTGATAGGGGAGACAAGGGCCCAAGGAAGCTCTAACAAACAGGGTGACCCATCTCAGGCCCCTCCTATCTATACTGGATAATCCAGGAGTTTCTTCCCAAGCTCTGCCCTCCAAGCCTAAGGGATGGGAGGATCTGAATCTCTGTTCCCATCTATAGCTTTCCATCTTCCTAAACTCACTGCACTGATCTTTTTCCACTGTCGATCAAGCTCTGCCTTGTCATTTGTTTCTTTGAAGCGTCTGGTTTTCCGACCTTCTGACATCTTGATGCCATACTGGAATGCAGCTCTACAGGTAGATAAAGAAAAGTCAGGGTAACAGTATAGAGAGGTTGCACAGAGCAAGATTCAAAGAAAAGGCCCTAGGAGGGAACCAGACTGTGCCCTCCTCCCAGAACATCCTTCCCAGCTCCCAGAACACTGTTTAGTTTCAGTGCCAGACTCACTTAGGCAAAGCTTCTTTGTTATTCATATACTCGCTATATTCTTCCTGGGTGTCAAAGTCCCATCGACCCAAAGGTCCCTTCTTGTTACCCTGTGGCAAGAAAGAAAAATGATGGTCAGGAGGAACCTTTATTGTTTGTAGTACACAGCTTGTTGGTCATATTCAACACTGTTTCAGAACAGAGCCTAGAAAATCCAACTAACTAGGGTCTTTCTCTAGTTCTAGACTTTTCTGGAGTTATAAAGGGGCTGCTATGAAAAATAATCAGTTACTCCAAATAATAAGATATCCAAATCATTTCTGCCACTTGGAGAAAGAAAGGAAGAAAGGAATGTTAAAGCAATCCTATTTGCCATTCTATTAGTAAGTGTTTACAAATATAAGAGACAATCTTGAAACTTGGCTAAAATGATACTTTATAGCAATTGTGTTCCCACCTTCCCTCACTCTCCAACACCCCTCTGAGTCTGAGTTGAAAAACATTCTTTTCTAAAACAATAATCTCAGCCTCATAAGGTGAAAATGCATTTGGCTCATCTATCCTTCTGTAGAAAACTAAATATTTAGCTGGGCTACTAATTTCATCACCATCCAGGCTACTGTTAATTTTATCCATGGATCACGATATGGTGCTAGTGGAAAATGTAAGACATACAATTTCAGCCAGGTAAGCTGCTTTGTTCTTTTTCCCACAGAGAAAGGATATAAACTACAGCCAAGATATAATCCATTCTTAATGTAAACCTTAGAGAGACATACCTGGTCCATTTTGCTATAATCCACCTCTTCATCACTGTCCACAGCCATGTCATCCATCCTAAGAGGCAAAGAAAAGTCAAATGCTCTAATGAACCAAGACTGTCTAGGAACCTGACTAGTCCCCTTACCCTTTCAAACTACTTACTTTCCCTCCTCCTTCTGGCTGACTCAAGGCAATCCTGACATCCTCTTCTGAGTGACAGATATTTCAGAATCACAGAAAACTGCCAAATCTCTTATCTGCAGTTTCAATTTTCCAACTACCCTCCCCATATTTCATTTATTTCCCAGAGTGAAGCCTCACACTTACGTGGCTGGATAACACTCTGCATAACTGTTCGACATGCCAAAGAAATCTCCTAGCTGCTTCTTATCTTCTGGTTTCTTCAGTGTATGCTGTGTTAAAGTATAACAAGTGCTACAGAAAGTAGATGTCCTTACACTAGATGCCTATTGGGGTATAGCTTTTAAAAATCTCTGGTACATGAATAAAATGGAATATTATTACTCTGTATGAAATGCTATGATGATTACAGAGAAGAATGGGAAAAAATATGAACTCATACAAAGTAAGAAGTGAGAAAACAACATACACAATAACTAAGGCAATGTAAATGGAAAAACAAAATAACCAAAATTCTGAAAAGACTACAATGAACAAGGTTGGTTCCAAAGGGCAGGTATAAAAGTGTACCTCCTTTCTTTTTTTGCAAAGGCAGGGGACTCTTGAATGTGACTGGTGAGAAATGTGTTCATGAGATTTATTGGCCTGGTTTCTTTTTATTATTTGTTAATAGAAATGGCTCTCTTAGAAGAAGAAGAGGGATATACTGAAAACAAATGGTAAGAGTTCAGAGAAAGGGAGGGAGAAAGAACAAGATCAAAAGATAAAGATCAGAGGATAAAGGCCATAGAGAGTCTGCTATAAGCATCTCTTATGGGGAAAAGGGCAACGATCAGTCAAACTTCTCCATATAAAAGAAAACAGCTTTGGAGCAATGAGAAGCAGGGGCGAGCTAAAAATTTCTTTCAGAACTCATTACCCTATTTTATAGTAAAGGATATGATTCGCCACCTTCCCAACTAGCAGAACCAGCAAACTTTTCATTGATAGACTTTATCAACTCCTTGGCAGATCCAGGACCTATAGGTAAAAGATTTATGTTAACCACCTTCTTAAGCAAGAGAGACTTGGGCCCAACCCCCACCCTAGCCCAGTTCTTAGAGGACTAAGGAGTTTGGGACCCTCAGATCCCTCCATGTTCCCTCTAGCAATAATTCCTATATCCTACCACTACTGTGCAAACAACAGAGTTGATCCTATATTACATAACTAAAGCAACAGTAACATAAAGCACTACCCTGATTTCTTTGAGGACATCATGGACACTGTAGCTCAGAGTCAGCTCCATGCATACCACCTCTCTCTGTTCAGTGTATCAGATTTTTAAGCCAGGTTCAAATAAAAGGCAGGAGCCAGGATGCAGGCCTCTGCCTCTTCAGAATACTTCCTAACATCTACTTAACAACATAAATATAACTTACCTTTATCAATATCGATAGGCTGAAAAGGAAAAAAAAAAGAGTAAAGTCAGTGTAAAGTATCAGAAACACCTAATTTTAATTACCAACATGTTATAAATCTATTCTTTTCTGATCTCTTCCCAAACCTCCACCAACTTCATGGTTTTTCCCATTCTGTTAGGATATCATGCTCCCTTCCAAAGCCAGCTTTCTTAAAAAGGAGGGTTCCCAATTCTTTCATATATCACCATCCAGCATACTCTCAATGCTTCCAAAAAATCTGCTACTAATGATATCTCCAACCAGTACGTGACATCATAACCACTTTTTCCCAGATTGATCAAAAAGAAAACAATGTTCTAGTCATTGCTCTGATTCAAGAAATGGGCTTGCTGCCCCTAATGTTCTCTCCTCTATCTCTAAATTCCCATTCTTTCCCCACCACCAGCACCCCAAAGTCTGCAAAAACAAGATTGCACTAGAATAAACGCTTCTTATTGAGAACAGAACTTCCAGATCACACTCCATTTGCCAAGGAAATCATATTAGGTCCCTCCCAAAAATTTTACAGGGACTTCTATACTGGGAATCTGTATTTAGTCCATCTCTAAAACTAGTCTATCCTCCTCCATGCAATAAAAAATCCTGGAATTCATGACTCACCTCGTCATCCACTTTGGGCTTCTCAAAATAGCTGTGTCGCTTCTTCTCCTCCTCTCTTTCCCGATCCCGCTCTCTTTCTCGGTCTCTCTCTCGGTCCCGCTCTCTTTCTCTCTCTCGTTCTCGGTCCCGGTCTCGATCTCGCTCCCGTTCACGATATCGCTCCCGTTCTTTTTCCCTTGGAACCTTAGTTGTTGATGGTACATAATCTCCAATGTCTTCAAAAATGCTGGAAAGGCACAGACCCAGATGTCAGAAGCTACCCAAAAGTATGGACCCTACTATGTCTTTAGATTCCTAGACTAGGCTTTCCACAGAGTTCCAGAACTGATCTCCCACAAAGCTCTCTTTCTATGATCACTTACATTAGAAACTAATATACATACTTCATGTCAGCCTCCGGAGGTTTCTTCTCATCTAGCTTTCCTGTAAAGTAAGAACAGGAATAAAGATAATAAAGTAGGGTCATTTCATCCCCAGCGTCACCATCAATTCTTCTCTCAATTACTACTGTAAAGTATCTACAAAGAAGTATGCTTCCTCATTCTCAGAATGATGGATTGAGACCCATATACAAAAGTCCAATGTGTAATTTATTTTGCTGGATTTGGTTGTTAAAAGTAGGGATCCTATTGTTTGGCGGAAATTTATTAGGAAGAAACAGTAATGTGTAAAAAAAACCGTCTATAAAACATTTAAGAAGAGAATAGGAAAAAGGTCAAGAACAAAACCTTGACAATCACTGCAGGCTCAAAAAGAGTGGCCAGTAAACAGAAGAGATAGAAAGTAGAAAGCTAGAAGATTATGGAGTCACAGGCTGAGAGAGGAGAGAACATTAAGAAAGAATAAAAGGGTGAAAAAAAAATTTTTTAAAGGGGGAAAGGAATAACTCATCTAAAAGGAGGTTAAGAACTGAGAAGAAGCCACTGGATTTGGCAATTCAAAGCTCAAAAGTGCCCTTTGGGAGAAAAGTTTCAGCAGAATAGAGGCCCAATTTCAAGAAGCTGAGCACGGTGGTAAAGAAGAAGAGACACTCAGGATAGACTTATAACTCTATACAATTAATTAGAAAACATTATGTCATCACAATGGAAAAGTACTTCTAACTACCTATTTTTGCATGTTGTGCTAGGCAATGTAGAAAATGAATTAAAAAGAGTCGACGTATTGTAAATATCTATTAAAAAATATCCCTGGCACAAGCTCTTATGTATGCAGGGGGCACTACATAAAGCCTGGGGGGGTGGGGGAGGGGTATAAAGGGAAAACCACCAAACACTGTTCTCAATCTACTTCATACCACGACACTACCTCCCCCAAACTGGTCAGTCTTGTCCTGTCCCTGATTCTGAAAATCATCCTCCTGCCCCCCAATTCTCAAGGCTCTCTTCAACTTTTTAACTGTCTCCCAAGGCAAAGGAAAAAGAATGGCAATAGGACAAATATCACTAAATAAACTTATTGCTTTCTGATGCTTCATATGTCACTACAAGACTCAGTCCCCAAAGAAAATAAAGGCCTTTCCCCAAAACCATCCAGACACCTTTGTCCTTTTTCTTCAGCTTCTTATTCCGGGTGCCCTGCCGCAAGTAGGAAAGGATCTGTGTCAATTTGCTGATAACAATATCATTCGTGGTCAGTGTGGTCTGGGCCTGGAAATCCAAAGAAAATAAGTCAACCAACTGAGAAAAGACCATCTCTAGAAGGAAAGTGTCCCTCCCACATTTCCCACAAAGGATAGTCCTAGGGAATATTAGGGCAAGTACCTCCATGGTAGGACAATCAGCTTTGCTCCGGATAAGTGTAGTAGGAATATCTGTGTCTGCATACTCATCATCCAGATCTACCACGTAGGCCATACGGCCTGGCAAAAACAGCTCATTTCGTTCATAAGCTTTGTTCTTGAAGAGCATACGATAAACATTGCGGCCTAAGAGAAGGAGATTAGTAAGTAAGCATTCACTGAGTGCCTACTGAGAGCCTGGCACTGTCATGTGATTTAGTCTAACCTTCAAAGAGATTAGAGTCTAGTTGAGGGAATAAGTCTATAAAAACAGCAAAGAATCAGAAAACAAATGCTAAAATATATAGTACTATCAGTATTAGAAAAGGCCAAAAAAGGGAAAAACCAGTGTTTGAATAGGTTAAGTCAGGTGTTTTATAAAGGAAATAAACAAGACTTGAGCAAGGCCCTGAAGAATGAATAGAAATTGGATAGGTAAAGAAAGGAAAGGTATTTCATTTAGGGGTAGGAGATTTATAAAAAAAGCAATACTACAGAAGTAGGAAAAAGTAAGGCTGGGAACTAAGAAATTGATTACTTCTTTGGGAATAGTAGAAAGTAAAGTCAGATAGATAACTAAGATTAACAAATTAAACACAACAAAGATTTTATGTAGAATACAAACAGGGAAAGGCCTACAGGCAATGATTTCTTTTTCCATCTCTATTATCTGATAGGCTGAGGTTTTCTATAATTGTACCAATGGGAACTTAAAAGAATAAGATACCTTTAACAGGAAAATTTATGCAATGGCCACTTCCAGGGGCTACAAATTTATGTTTCTTCCTTCTAATGGGAATTATTCTCTACAAACTTCCATTAAAGGGTCTAAGCCTTCTTTCTTGCCATGGAAGCAAATTTCAGACTCTCATGTAATGATTTTTCTCAGCAGTAATATAACTGAAACATTTTTCCACATTTAAATGCTTTCAAAAGAAGGGCTTAAAGTCAGACTAGTAGTGATGGTTTTGCTCTACAGTGAGTTTTTCAAGCAAATTTTCATAGTGGAAGAAGAAAAGTGGTAGAAGATATCATAGGTATTATAAATAAATTTAAAGTTAGGACTATTCTATCTCCAAGCACCTCTGTCTAGGTTTAAAGAAGATGTAATATTTCCTAATATATGCTTTATAAAATATGATTTAAAATCATGTAAAAATTACTTTACATGTCAATTTAAATGTCAATTTTCTGTCTTCATTTAGAAGGACATATAGTTGATGTTACGTTAAGTCTTAAACTTATTTCAATGGTGCATGAGAAAGTGGGTAAGGGCTATGAGGAATTAAACCTTAGATTAAAGCTATTTGAAAATGACATTCAATGTTCAGTACTCAGAGCATGTAGGTAGAAATACTGTAGTCTTGGGAGAGGAGAAATAACATAATCACACAATTCTGATTCATTTTTAGTTGGTGGTATCTAAGTTTCTTTTAAGATCTACTCTTGCTGAAACAAGTATCAAGGCATTAAAACATTTCTGCTCTTACCCAAACGCGTCTTAAATTCAATCTTATTCTCAGGATCTTCATCTTTCCTTAAGAAACAAGAAAGCAGTCATTAGCCAGTTCTGCATTAGTCCAAGTCCCACCCCTCCACCTCAACAATCTATCCCTCTCCCTCATACACCCACTTTGTTTCCTTCTGAGGTTTCTCCATCATCTCCTCCTCTTCTTTCTCCTTGCTGGCAATCTCAGCTCGAACCTAAAGGAGGAACCAGAGGTGATGTCTGGGACAACTCTGACTACTTCCTAAAACTCCACCTTCAGCACTCATACTATTACAACAGTCGGAAATGGTTCCTCCCCATTCACCAGAGCTCCCCTTCCTGGAGGCCCCAGAGACATTCAGCATTCCAGTAACATCCATAACTCACAAATAAAAGAAAAATACCTCACCTTCTGGAGAAGGGCAAAATCCAAACCTTTCACCAAATGAGTGTGTTCCATGTCACCACCCAAAAACTTAGACTCTTGGATCAACTGTCGCCTTTTCTCTGCAGCAGATTTGTCACTATACAACAAAAGGGACCATTATCAGATCAACCTAGTATTAACACAAGGTTGTTATAGTGAGTGGTCTGGCTTAGAAGAGGAGGCCAGAGGTCCACATTACAGCATACTGAAGCTCAGAAGAATTAAACGATTGGCCCACAATTACATAGTCTGAATGGGGCTGCTTCAGAAATTAAATCTTAAATGAACCTAGGCTAAAGTCTACTCACGCCTCAGCAGTAGGTCCCACAGCCCTGTAGTTAGCAGTGGTACTGATCAATTCTGTTTCCTCATAATCCTTGTTCACTCCATCTCTCCTTTCTTTGGCCCGGTCACGATACTTTTCTGCTAGCTCCCTTTCACGTTCAATTTCTTGTTGACGGAGTTTAGCATAGTAGCTATGAATGAGAAGAAAGTATGTAAGGTATTCAAATATAAGAGTAGCAAATCTGCTCCTCTCTATTGTTTGGATTCTTTGTTCTCTACATTTTTGCCCTCACTCCTCAAACATATATCTCTGGGCCAAAAAATATACCCCCTG
Source organism: Potorous gilbertii (assembly GCA_028658325.1). Lineage (NCBI taxonomy): Eukaryota > Metazoa > Chordata > Mammalia > Diprotodontia > Potoroidae > Potorous > Potorous gilbertii. Next base: position 396,783,842 of record CM053769.1, read on the forward strand.
TAATACCTAATTACTTATATACCTTCTCACAGCAACTCTTTCTCTGCACAATGCAGTTCTATAATTATAAAGGAAGGCAATACCTAATGCTTCCTCAGTCACTGCTGAGCCCTATCTTGCTTAGTCACCTCGAAATTACTAAATATTTACTACTATTAAGCGACACAGCCCAGAAGATTAATTTGGACTTCCAAATCTTTACAAATTTCAGCTGAACATCTCTTAATTCTTGTTGACCCACCCGAGAGAACAAAGAAAGCAAAGTACCAGGCCCAGAGAGAACTTTTGTAGCTTCTAAGTGAAAAGCCCTCTAACAAGTACACATATCCTCTAATAAGTACAAAAGCCTTACAGAGCTTCTAAGAAAGAGAAACCTTAGCTTCTTCAACAAATGAGAACTATGTTCCTACATAGCCAACTCCTAACCCAATTTAGTCCCACCCTCAGTAAAGACAGTGCCCACATTAAGATGTGACCTCCCCTTCCCTTCCTTTCACCTTTTCTTTTTCCTCCTTCGTGCTGCTGGATCTTCATCTTCGTTGTATTCCCTTGGCATCCTAGAAGGAGTAGAAAATCCAAACATCCCAAATGGCTACCACAACCTCACAAATTCCAAGAAGAGACCTCAGAGGTAAAAGGATCAGGGCACAAAAGTTCAGCAGGAAGAAGCCCCAGAAGAATACATTTGGAATAATACACTGACTCTCAATCCAACCGCAGCCTCAACAAAATAATTCCTCCCACCATCTACTTTTCTAAATGTTTCCTATGGGAAAGTATGCATTAAGGAACATGTTGGAAACAGGTGGGAAACAACTAGGAATATCCATGAGCTTACTCATGGTGGCGAGATTTGGATGGTGGTGCAGAGGTGGGTGCAGCTCTAGGTGTCATAAGAAGTTTCCTAAAATCTTCATTGGTGAGTTTGGACCTGGTGAAACAAGATAGAAAATTGTCAAATGTGGGATTTTAATATTAGCACATCCTCAGTCTATTTTCATGTAGCACCTCTTCTCCCCACAAGTAGCTATTACTTCCCTAAATAACCAATAACATGCTGGTAACAAATAATAACATTCATTACTTTAAGGACCCCTGATTTCAATAGCACAAGTAATACTCCTATTGACACAGATCCCGAAACCTCCAGTTCAGTTTTATTAAATAATATGCTATGAACAAACAAATTCATCAGCTGGCAAACAATCTTCCACTGAAAAAAATAAAACTTTCCAAATTGTAAGGATCTAGTTCAAATCCCTTATCAAAAAGACAAAGAAACTGAAACCCTGAGATATTAATGATTTGTTATTATTGTAAACTCTTTCTGAGTTCTCATTTTGACTGAGACAAGGGCCATTCAGTTATTAAGGCTAGTTAAGAGACAAGAAATGGCCCACTTCAGAAAAATTAAAAAACCTGAAAGGAGAAAATCCTTAGAATTTCTGGCAAAAACAGAAGCGATTACTATTTACATTGATTCACTATACAGAGGCATCTGGGCTCAAATAATGACCACTAAGTGGGGCTTGGTCTCAGATCTATTGGTTGGCCAATCAGTGAGAGCCAGAGTGAATTAGGTTTAAGGCATGGTCTTACAGAAATCTAGTCCATAAAACCCAAGATACCTTGCGAGGTTTCAGGCATGAAATTTTCATTCCTTTGAGCAGAGCACTCAAAAGTAAGGGTATGATACTCTGTGTGAAGGAAGGGGAGGGCAATGGAGGGGAGAGAAAGGGTAGGAAAGGAGGAGCTGGGATGCCCAACTGGAATTGGTCAGCTGGGTCCCTAGTGAGGCAGCTTGGACTACTCACAGATTGGGGTTAGTCCTTCGTTCTTGAAAAGGAACATGACATCAGGAAGGTGACGTCATGACTTTCAAGTGAATTGGATTTAAGTAAGGGAAGACTGCAACATCACCAGCCGGACTCTCTCCTTCGGAGCCATCTGGGTCCAGTGGCAAGATATAAAGCAGGAGTCTGGCGATAACCCCCAACTTACGATCATTCAGCAACAAACAACAAAACCCAGAGGGCAGATGCTAGGTCCTGACTCCAAATCCTGCTCACTACGTACGGCGGGCACTGTCTTGCCAGCTAAGCTGGTGCCCAGAAGCCACACAGCCTTCACGGACCACAGATGACTCTGTAGGAGGGCATGTTTACGTTCGGGTGGCATTGTCTTTAAAAGCCCAGGGTCACTTCCATGGCCGAGGCATTTGAGGTGCACTTTAAAGCACAAGTTCAAAAGCCCGCCACCCCACCCTACCAAAGAAACCCCCGTACCCTCGGCACGGCGGCCATACTCACTGGTGGAAGGAGTGCGGATCGTCCACATCATGGCCGTCCGGGGCTAGCGGGTTGGAGAACGGTTCACCTAGGCAAAGCAAAGGACTGAGCTCCCCGCATCCCCTCCCGCTGCGCCTTTCGGACCCCACCGGCCCGGCCGGGCAGCCACAAGCACCCTCCCCATCCCCCATCCGCCATCCAGCCTGCCCCTAACAGCCCAAGCTGGACGCAGGCAAGGCCCTTAATACGCAGGGCTGACCGAGGGAGAGTCCCAAGGAGGGAGCAGGGCCCGGGACTCACTATCTCGCTCCGGCATCCTGATGCCAGGTACAGCTCCCAAAACAAACGGCGCCACGGGAAGACCAGACTCGCAAACCAGTTACCCACAGTGCTCTACGAGCAGATCAGCTTCCGCCTTACGCTCGGCCCCACCTTCCCCACGTGTTATTACCATGGCAACCGGCTTACGTAGACGGAAGCGCCTCTTCTACGGAAATGAGCAAAAAGTGGGCGGTCAGTAATGCTACGGACCCCTAGGCGGCCCTGACGTAATTGGCTGAATTCCGCTTCGCCTCTGCCTCTCCCCGCCCCTTAACCCGCCTCTGGCCAACCCGGGGCTACGCCATCACAATTCGCCGAAGAGACCCGAGCAGCCCCAAGTCAGGGGGTGAGGTGGGCGGTGCCTCTTCCTGATTGGCTGCACGAGCGCTTTCCTTCCCAAGGCGGAGCAGAGGTATTCTGCAGTCTCTGGAAAAGATGGCGGCAGCTGCAGCCCGCGGGGTCGGGTTCAAGGTGGGCAAGAACCTGAGGGAGATCCGCATCCACTTGTGCCAACGCTCGGCCGGCAGCCAAGGAGTGAGGTGCGGTTGGACGCCGCTGGTGGGACGGGAGGGGCTGGCCGGACGGAGGTCGGAAGGTCACGACCTCGCGGGGTCATCCCTTATCTTCCTGGAGAGGGCCTTCGGGGGAAGCGGCGGGGGAGAGGGAGGGGGAGGGGGCGGGGCTGAGAGAGGGCCCCTCCCTCTCTCTGATGCTTTTTGCTGTCGGACCACTCACGCCGCCCCTGGGATCCCCAATGTTCCCACCCGTAAAAGGGGACTGGGAGCATCCAACATCTCGATGCTCCCCCAGCCCCAGAGCGTGGTCACGTAAAGACGAACTCCATCCTTTCACTCTGTCCTCCAGGGACTTCATTGAGAAACACTACGTGGAGCTGAAGAAGGCGAATCCCGACTTCCCCATGCTGATCCGGGAGTGCTCCCAGGTGCAGCCCAAGCTGTGGGTCCGCTATGGTGAGCTGGGCCTGGGACCCGCGGGGTGGCAGGAGCACCCTCGCCCCCGGTGTAGCAGGCTTCTGCCCCAAGAGGCCTCATTGCAGCCCCCTCCAGTTGTAAGAGGGTTTTCTAGTAGGGGAGATTTGTAGGTGTAATCCTAAGAGTCCAAAGGTAGAGGAATCCCTGCGTGAAGAGCTAGGTGAAACCAACCCCTGAACCTGGCCGTCCTGGCACAGGACTGGAAATGGAAGCAGGCAGACCTGGCCCTTTGCTGTACCCTGTAGCTTTATTCCACTCACATATCATCGAAGGTGATAGTTTTTCACAAAACTAACTTCTACACTGGTCAGTTAAAATAGGAAAACCACCAGGTAAGTTAAAGACCCTTTACTTCAGCATCCTGTAATCACTCTAGCCCATCTTGATATATCCAGTTTCTGAATGTTGGTAAAACAGTAATAGCACGTTTAGTACTTAATATAGCCCACCTTCTCAGTCAGTGATACATATGTAGTAGGTGTTTACTGTTTCCTCCTCAGCTTTTGGTCAGGAGAAGAATGTCTCACTGAACAACCTCAGTAGTGAACAAGTGGCCACTGCTCTAGTGAATTTGATGAATAGCAAAGCCTGAAGTCCCAAGAAAACATTAAGAAGAGCTGCCTCAAGAGCTTGGGCTCTGTTGGACTGAGAATGAAACATCCACATATCTTAAGTCTTCCCATGCAAACCTTGTGTTGTAATTATAATTTTTCTGAATGTTCCCTCTACTCCCCACCCCCAAACATATGCATTTTACCACTAACATTGTGACTGAAGAAATTTAATGTAATACAACTTTTCAGTTCTAAGAGAAGCTGTGATATATGAAAGAGGGAAAAGGAGGAAGGGGAAGAAGGGAAGGGAGGGCAGGAAATGGGACGGGAGGGCAGGAAATGGGACGGGGGGGCAGGAAATGGGACGGGGGGGCAGGAAATGGGACGGGGGGGCAGGAAATGGGACAGGGGGGCAGGAAATGGGACGGGACTATGAGCAGCCTGGACCTGGTGCCCATTTAGTCATTTCTAAAGGGAAACATAACTAGGGCATAGACAATAACTTGAACCACAGAAGGACAAGGCTGGCTTCTAGAAGAAGGGGTTGGGGGGAGGGCGGCTATGGCAGAGCCAATGCATTCGGGACAAGCGAACTTCCTCCCAGTGCCACCTCCTGAAGAGCCTGTATGCGTTCCTGAAGGTCCACCTCTTCTTTGTGTTTCTCCAATGCCTGTAGGCCAGAATGCTGTAAGAAGTCCTGAGCTGCCTGTTTAGGAAGCAAGAAAAGTTTTGTGGGGGGGCATAAAATTAGTTTTTCCTTGAGGAAAGAGTCACACCATCCTTAGGTATTTCTAATATTTCTAAGGAGTTGCTGAGCCTCTGGATGTATAATATTCTCTGCATTGGATAATACTGGAGGGGTGGGGAGGAAGGAAGCAGGAAGCTTTTGGCTGGAGGAGGTAGGACAAGGAGGGAATATCTGCCTATGTGGAAAATTAGGGCTGGTTAGGATAGGGGTAGGGCTGGGATCTATCTTGAGCCTACAAAACTACAAGGCCTGTAAGAAAGTGTACACTGAACCTGAATCAAAACCTACCTCAGGCTGGTGTACAAACAGCAGTTGCAATAGCTCCAGGCTCTGTCCCACCACCTCAGAGTCAGTAAGGGTCAGGATATCTAGCAAGTGGGGGAGGAGTGGACCAGGCCAGAGTCTCTGGCAGTAGAAGGGGCCCTTCTCAGCAATGTTGCACAGGATGGTGAGCACCTACAAATACAATAATACTAACATTTGTAAATAGCCTTCTTCCATACTACACTTAGCAAGTATTCTGTTTCATAGATGAGGAAGTTAAGGCTGCAAATAGCTACAAACTATTTATAGTCATGCTAGAAGGGTTCAGAGGAAAGCACCCCCTAACTCCCAACTCCTGTGCTTTTCCTGCTACACCAGACTACTAAATACCTGGAAGGACAACACTAACTTTTATGTTCCTAACCTCTAAATAAACAAGAGCCCTAAACTGTTACTTACCAATATACGTACCACCCGTGAAATGGGTAAGAGTTGCAAGAGGGGAGCGACCAGATCCAGGGACAGCACTGCAGTACAGAGGCCAGGATCTTTTACTAAAGAAGAGGTACCATGACCAGTTTATTCACAGAACTCAAATCCCAGAAAGTGAGTTATAGTTAAAGCACATATGGTTACCCATGTGTAACATGGTAACCTGTAATACGAAACACCTTTTTCTATTCTATCCCAATCTGAGTTTAAGCTGAGGTTCCCCAGATGTTTGGAGAAGCCACTATTATTTAACCAGGGATAAAATTCATTGCAGTGAACTGACTCAGAGCCCCATAACATACCAGTCAGGTTGTTGAGGACCCAGAGGCACTCAGGAACCAGGCTGGGTTGATGCTGGATGAAGAACTCCATGAGGATAAACATAGCCACTATAATTCTCTCATCTGCAAAATCTGCTCGTACTGCTGCATCTGCCGCTCCTTCCTCTGCCAGCAAGTTGCCAAAGCACCGAAGTACTGGGCAAGCCAACTGCAGAAGCAAGATGGGTGGCCAGGAGGTCAAGGACATCATAGACAGAACATGTCACCCAAGCAGAGCAGAAGGCACATCTAGTCCTCCCAGGTGGTGAGGAATTCTTCAGTGACTACCCTTTACCTACCAGATCCAGTCCTGTATCCACAGATCCTGAGGCAGCCCTAGCCAAGTCCATCAGCAACAGCCCCAGAGTGGACAAAGATCCTCGGGAAATGAGCAGTGGATTATTCACCTGGCTACAGTGGAGGAAAAAGTAAGAGTCATGTCCCCACATCCTGAGTCCCTATATTCTAGCTTCATCTAAGTCATAAAGCAAGGAAGAATTCTGTTATAGGTTGGGAGGTGGCGAAAGTCAGTATGACCCCAGAACTTACAACATCTGGACAACTGAAGGAGAAAAACAGGAGGACTTAACTTGTATTCCAACCCTAAAGAAAAGAATAAGGTAGGAATCCAGCATTGTCACATCGTCCTCCCTGCAATATCAGGAAATGCTACGCTGTGGCTTTGACTCAATATCCCATGTATTCATGAGTCCACAGGGATTCCTAAGAAAGGTTATGGGTGGTATTCCTGATTTGGGCCCAGGGTACCTGCAGATAATGTAGTGAAGGCACCAGGCAAACTCCACAGCAACACTAGCTCCCAGCTCTGGGGTAGGGTGCAGAAGTCGAAGCATGTTCGGGAGGATGGCAGAGTCCAAGACAGAGCTGCCAGTCAAAGAGGCATAATGAGTTGGCATCAGAGTGAAAATGCAAGCTTCCCATCAGGACCCCACTGTGATTGAAAAAGTATTCCCCTCTGGCTACCATTCTTCCTCTTGCCATGCTTCTGTCCCAAAAGAAAGAGGATTTACTTACGGAATGATTTCTTTAGGAGCTTCGTTGGCCTGCAAAAGTTGTGACAAGGTGTAGCCAAGAGCTTCCAGAACAGCTGCATGGGGGGACTAGAATAAGACAGTGTAGATCTTAACAAAGGAGCAGAAAGCAGTAGCTAGAACCATCCTCCCCAGTCAGTAAGAGCATGCAGGGGTTGAGAGGAAGGCAGAACACTCCTCACCTGGATGCATAAAGCAAGAGCTGGAATAATGCCCTGTGGGAGAAGCTGCCTCCTCACAGCCTCACTCTCCACGGCCAGATTGCCTAGTGTGTACAGACACAGCTCCTGAGAATAAAAGAAACAAGAAAGAGTTTTGAGGTTTTTCCTTTCCCAGACTAAGTAGAGGGGAATCCTTGAAACATTTTTATCCACAAATTTAAGCCCAAGAATTCTATATTTCAGCAAATGAACACTGGCCACCCCCAGGGTCCTGCCCATGCCCCTGAGGAGTTAATAGCAGACTGGACACGAGCTATTCCTCCCAGTGCACCAGTAATCAGAAGCTGGGGATCAGTACCACCACTTTAGTTAATGCTAATAATATGACTTTCAAAGGACATGTGACATAATGTGGGTCCAAGAGTCACTGATTCTGATACTAGGTCCTGCAGTGGGATGGCAGTGGGAGACAAGGTTTCAGGCATCTGAGCAGTGGATTGACAGACATGAGTCTGGAACCAGTCCCTTGGATCCAAATTCCATCACTAGGTGTCTGACCTCAAAAAGACCAAGAGGAACACAGAAAGAAAACAAATTAATTTATTCTTAAGGATAGTATACATCTGATTAATGTACCTGCTGGCAAAGGTAAAAAGGCCAAAAGTGGCAAGAGAATATATCCCCCCTGATGCCCCCATAATCCCGTATTTCCTTTGTCAGGAATTTATGCTGAAAATCTTATGAGAATTAAAAAAAGTGCAAAAGTTATCACAGGCAGTATATGTCATTTTCAAAAACAGAAACAACTTAAATATTCAATATGGAAATGGTTGCATAAATTATTCTATATAAATGTAACAGGATATAATAATATAATTAAGATAAACAAGTATAAGGTATGCAGAAAAAAAAAATGTGCTATGTCCAGCATGCTACAGTGCAAAAGAGCACTGGATTTGGGATCAAAAGGCCTAGGTCCCAGTTCTTTTACCTGTGAGACCTTAAGTCATTTAACCTCTCTGGTCTCAGTTTCCTCATCTGTAAAATGAAGAATTTTGACTAAAGGACCTCTGAGTTCCCTCCTAGCTTTCAATCTGTGGAACCTTTATGACAAAAATGTAAACTGAACAAAGCAGAACCACAAGAACGGGATGCATACTAATACTATATACGGGGGTGGGGTGGGGGGGGGAATGAATGAGAAGAAATGGACAAAGAATTCTGATGAAGACTTAGGCAGGTGTACTTAATCTTCTTTATGTCACAGACCCCTTCAGCAGTCTAGTGGAGCCTATGGCCTCCTTCTCAAAATAATGCTTTTAAATCCATAAAATAGAACATTTAGGACTGAAAACGAAGTATTATATTAAAATAGAGTTGTCAAAATGTTCTTTTAAAAGTTTGTGGACAGAGAGAGAACTGATTAACTCTAGGTGAAGATCGAAGCATATTTATTTTTCTTGCCTTTTTTGTATGTGACAACATGGCTAATATGGAAATGTTTTGCATGACTTCACATGTATAATTGATAATCATATTGCTTGCTTTCTCAAGAGGGTCTGCTAGAGGGAGAGAATTGGAAAATCAAAAAGATCATGGACCTTAGCCAAGAACATCTGACATAAAGGGATGACAAAAATTTGTATGATGCTTTTTAAAAAGCTAGACTACTTTCATTGATATGAGAAACACCTCCAGGCAAGAAAATTCCCTCTGCCAACTCAGACCAGAAACTGTCCTACAATTTAATCTTATAGATTTGCCTGGACACTGAAAGGTTGAGCAACTTGACCAGGGTCATGCAGTATATGCCAGAGACAAGACCTGAAATCAGGTTGTCTTAATTCCAAAGTTAATTCCCTGTCTACACCATTCTACCTCTCTTATATGATATTTTATGCACTGAAATGTATTTAAATGTACTTACTAAGTAAGTTTAATGGTTAATAAATGTTCAATGTTAACATTTTAACAAAACAAAATTTAATTTAAAAATGACAACATACATCCTCCAAAGGATCAGCTATTTAAAATCATGGGAGTTAAAATTAATGGGAGCCACAAATGAGCTCCAGAATGACAAAAGGATAAATGAAAACAATAGGTCATAGCAGAAAGAACACCCAGATCTGGAATTTAGGACACAAGAATCTCAGCTCTACTACCTACTATATGTGTGACCCTTGTCTAGACACCTAACATCTGTGGCCCTCAATTCCATCATCTGTAAAATGAGGTCATTGGACTGATGATGTCTAATAAGCCTCCTCTGGATCCTACACACCAAGGGAAGACTTGAAGGTAATAGAGTGAGCTCTTACTATGAAGTCAGCACTGTGCCCAGAAAGGTACGTGAGGAGGTAGGATGTGGAAGGCAGACAGGCTTCTGCCACATTCGGCTGGTCGGCATGGGAGAGCTCATGCAGACATCGAGCTGCCTCCATCTGGAGTGAAGCCCAGTTGCTAGTCAGGAGCCCAATGAGTGTCCGAATACTGCCTTCAAGCCTGAAATATCAAGAGTTAGAATTTGGCTCAACTCCAGCATTAGCTCCCTCCCCTTCCTATCCTCAAACCTACTCAGAGCTGCATTCAAATCTCAGCTCTACCGCTAAACTAGTTCTGAGACTTAGACTAGTCACTTCAATTATCTGGGTCTCATTTCCCCATTTCCAAAAGGAGTTGGACTAATCGTAGGACATCTAATCACTTCCCATGGTTGCCTTTCTTCTCTGGGAAATCTGGTATCTGCTTCCTGAAGCCTGCAACACTCCAGGAACTTAGGCCTCGGGGATATTTGTACTGACCGGATAAAAGTCTGCTGAGTCTCAGGATGCTGCAGGCTATGTCGGAGGCTGATTAATGCCTTCTCTTTTTCCTTCTCAGTTCCTCGTTGAGACATCCTCAGTAAGTGTAGCACCTAAAGAGTCCAAGGGGGAAAGAGAAATGAAACAAAGAGAATTATTCACAGATAGCAAGTGTCAGGTCCAGAAGTTTTCAAATTATGTAAATATTCAACAACCTCAGGGTTCTCTTAAATCCCACCTAACAAAGCTATTAAGCACCAACCGCAAACTAAGCGCTTTGTTTTCATTTGGTTAGTGTTTCCAAGTACACCACCACTATCCCAGAAAACAGCCAACAGCACTATCCCAGATATCTCACCTCGAGCTCTTCCAGGGGCTTGTTGGGGAATTCATCTCTAGCTTCTTCTAGGTCACTGTCTCTCAACAATCGCTTGCTGACCAGATGCTGTTCCCGCCTGGCCTTCCTTAAAGCTGGAGAAGAGAAGCCAGGAGCTCAAACACAAATTGGGGGAAATGGGGGTGGGGACCAGGTTAGGTTTAGAGGACACAGAGACCAAAGGATTAAGACAAAACTGGGAAGCCATGACCAGAAGTTCAGGCCAAAGCTGAGGGACAGAAAAGGCAAAGGCCAGAAGCTGGGAATCACAGGGACTAAAAGCTCAGGGCTGGCACAGAAAGGCCAGGCCTGTGGGAGAGGGGGGTGGGGGGCATCACAAGGGCCAGAGGCTCAATGCCAGGGACAGAAGGGAGGGGTATGTACCAGGGGCTCAGAGCTAGGGAAATCAGAGGAATCAGAGGCTCAAGACAGGGGCTACGGGGACCAGAGACTGGGGTCAGAGGAGTTAGGGGCTGGGAGGGGGGGTATCAAATGGTCCAGAGGCTGGGGGAGGTGGACAGGACGCGCAGGGCCCAGGCACTCTAAGTGAGGAATCTCGGGGCAAGGG
>CM053769.1:396795281-396887255 GCA_028658325.1 Potorous gilbertii
GCTGGCACTGGCAGGGAAGGCTTCTGAGGCCCCTGTGGGCTCCTTGCCTTGGATTGTGACTCGATTACTTTTCGGGAATAATTACAGTAGCCTGCTGCTCCACTTGGATCCCCAAGGTATGAAGGTGGGAAGGGAGGGAAAGGAAAAGAAATGAACTGAGATTCAATCTTTTCTGGTGAGGGTCCCCAGGCTCCCAAATCCTGCTTTGCCTTCTTTTGCACTGGCTCCTCACCCAGGCTTCTTGGTGAAGAGAGGGCTTTGCATTCCTAGTGCCATTCCAGTGAGAAGAGGCAGCCCAGTGGGATTCTTGGTAGAAGAAGTTAGGAGGAGTGGACAGGGATTGTTTTATATCAAAAGTCCATCCTGCTCCCCACAAATTGGCCCTACCTGCCTGTCCTCTCTGGCAGCTACCCCCTTGAGCCTCCTCCTGGCTGCACTATCAGGGGCAGCAGGAGCTCGGGATCCAGGCCAGTTGAAACAGGTTTCTCCCACACTGTGGGATGCTTCAGAAGAAATCCAGGCCCGGCGTGCAGCTATTCAGGACCTGCGCTCTAGTCTCTCTGGAACTGTTCTACAGGAGAGCCAGCTTACCCATCTGAGTCTGGTACTCAGGGAATTGAAGGTGAGATGGAACCAGGCACCACCCTTCTACCTAGGGCATTAGGAGCTCTGGAAACTGTTGACTGAAGTTGCTATTTTTAGGTACTGAAAAACCAAAGCCGGTACTGGGAGACAAGGCTGCTTAAGGGAGCTAGGGCCTCTGCACCTGGGCTTTCAAAACTACAGGTATGTAGGTGCCAACTCTCTAGACCTTGAGGTTAGCATTTTATTATCAAGATGGCTCTGTGATTTAGGGCTCTCAAGTCTTCTTAAAGAATCCTTTCCTAGTGCACTTGATTTCAAAGCTGGTATAGGAGTGGAAGTATTCAAGAGGACAAATAACCACTTAAGGTGCAAAAAGGAATACTTTATTATGGCTGTTTACAAAAAATGTATTTTTAAAGCAGAGTCAGTTTGCTCTAGTAGTGGATAGAGTGCTGGACTTGCAGTTCAAAACATCTGAGTTCAAATCCTACCTCACAGTGACAAGCTGGGCCATGATGCCTAAGACACTTATTGTGTCTGAGCCTCCTCAGTCAAGTCTGTGTCAATTATACAGAGGTTAAGTATCCATTGCATACTTTTAATAATTGAAAATATATTTTCCATAGCAGTAGGTACCTTTGTGAATGAACCAGAGGTCAAAGGTCCTGTGAATAGTATCACTTTTCAGATCTTCAAGGGGAAGGGAAGAGGATGGGTAGGAGTACATGTAGCTTGCTAGGTCTTTCTTAGACCTCCATCTTCCTTCCTGCTATGCTCCTTCCTAGGTCTGTGAGGTACTTGAAGCCCTTCTACCCCTGCTCTTATCTTAAGCAGTGTATCTTACAAATATGTAGAGGAATGGTAGAGGAACAGATGTCAAATTTGAAAACCCTCATTCCTATTTATTTTGGTAACTTGTTTATCCTGGCATCTGTTTATCTTGAAGGAAGATCAATATTCTGAGTATTCTTACAATCTAGCATCTGATTTCACAAACTTACTCAGATTTTTAAATTTAACTGAATTGTTTTCAATGAACAAAAATTCACCCTCTCTTCTTTCCCACTTGCTCCCTTCCTCCATTGGAAAAAGAAAGAAAGAAAACTCTCACAACAACTATGCATAGTTAAACAAAAAATATTTCTACATTGGTCACATCTAAAAAATGTGTTGCAATATGGGCCTTGATTCTTTCCCCTTTGGGTCAGGAAGTGGGCAGCCTGTTTCATAATGAGTCCTCTGGAATTAAGCTAAGTCAGGGAACTTGTGAATGACTGTTCTTAAACCTTTCAAAGAGATTTGTATTTACAATGTTGTTAACATTTAAGAATCTTTTCTTTTTAATGTTACCAATTACAGTTGCTTAAACGTCACCTTTTACACTGAAATGAAAATATCTCCAATCTTGGGAATAGGCTTTGTTGCATTACAACACATCTCCCCTCTAGGTGCTAGAACTAGAAGAGGCCTTTTCCCCTGTTTTCCAGAAGCACCCCCAAGGTGAGTTTCAGGCCTTATGGCCCAGACACTATCTTCTTGGGACTCCTCACTTGTCTAGCTTCACCCAGCACAGCCCTCCCTCACTTTAATTCATTTGTGTTTCATGGCACCACTTCCCTGATGGCATGGTCCTCTGAGAACAAAGGACAAACAACAACAATCTTCATCCAGAATAGAAGTATTTCTCTTTGGCAGCAGGAATTTCAGAAACTCTGTGCCTGAGGAGAAAGCCACCCCTGACAGCAGCACCAAGAAACCACCCTGTTGGGAGCTCCAAGAAACAGGCAAAGTTGGACCTATTCCTATAGGGTGTACATGAGGGTGTTCTAGGGGGTAGATGGCTACTGTGTGATGATTCTTCCTGTAGGCAAAATAAATTTAAAATGAATGCCACATGAAGTCTGAAAGGAGGAAAGGAATCACAAAAGGGTGGGTTGAGTCATGGAAGAGGGGAGGGGAAGTCCCAAAGCTTCATCTTGGTGACGGTGGTGACAATCAGGAATGGCTATGATTTTATAGACCATAGGATTTAGAGCTAGAAAGAAACTTGGAGATCATCAAGTCCAATATTATTCTCCAGATGAGGAAACTGAGGACAAGAGAGATTAAGTTATTCCCCTTAGACTTATATAGGTAGTTAGTAGCAGAGTAGGCATTTAAATTCAGGTCCTCTGATTCACACCCAGTGGTCTAACCCTGATGTCTCTTCTTTTGACAAAGCTACCTCCTATTTTCTTGGACTGTAGGTCTGATTTTATTGCCTATAGTGCAATACTTAGAATTAGTATTCCCTTGCACTAGGGAAGATCAATAGACACTAAATGGAGCAGTTAGGCCTTATCTCTAAAGCAAATATTCTTTGTAAAATTTATTTATTTTTAACATTCCTTTTGTGAGTTCCAAATCCTCTTCCTCCTTCCATTCCCTCCCTCACCCATTTGAGAAGGAAAGTGATATGATACCCATTATATATTTGAAGTCATGCAAAACATTTTTATGTCAGTAGGGCAGGAGTTATTAAACTTGGATCCATTTGGCAATCTGGTGAAGCCTAATAGTATTGAGGTTTGTTGCCTACCTTCATAACTGAAGGAACTGTTAGGTTTCAGTTAGCAGTTAGTGAAAATAAATATGTAATTGTTTTTCCTCATCCAAGTTCACAGACACTTAAAATTTAGTGGATCCCCTGTTAAATATTCCTGCTCTAAGGGAAAGAAAAATGAAACTTGGGCAGATGAAAAGATCAAGCTGTAAGTCCTCCTGGTTGTCTTCTGTTCTGTCTCATAGGTCCCTGATGTGGCCCTGCAGTTTAGGTTAGCATGGGCCCATAGGCAGCTGCTCCAGGAACATCACCGATTCCAGATCCAAGAGGAGTTGAGCTGCTTGGTACAGGACAAGGAAACAGCTGCAGACCAGGTTAGACCCAGATATATAAGGAAAGAGAATCAAAAAGAGACCAAGACTATGGCTAAGGCTAATGAGTAGGCTCATTATGTCTCAGCAAATACCTGTGTTCTATCACAGGTCCCAGAACAATCTGCTGGGAGTTCAAGCTGGTGGCGGGATCATGCAGCACTGGTCCTGCAGGTGGACGCACTGAAAGTGGAACGAGATGCAGCTGAACGGGACCTAGAGGCCCTGTATGAGCAGCATGTGCAAGGAGCCAGGGCCCAGACCTGCCATATGTTGCAGGTCAGTGGTGGACAGAGAATGGTGGCAGAGGAATGATAGAGCTCAGGCTTAATAACCCCAGTTGCTGTTTATCCATTCTGCATCTTACATTGGCAGGCAGGTATTCCAGCCCCAGCTAAATAAACAGGCAGTTGAATTCCTCTAATCTTCATCCTTCCGTGTTATAAGCACAGGTGTTCCAGGTTTGTCGAGGGTTGTGGAAGAAGCAGGCCGATGCCAGGGAGTTGCATCACCGAATTCTGTTGGCTGGAGTCTTACAGGATGCCATCTCTCTGGCCACGCAGAACCAACAACTTCAAGTCCAGAACAAGCAACTTCAGCAGGGTGAGGACTATGAGTAGGAGTATAGGAAGTGGGGTTCCAATGATCCATAGAAAGAGGCTGTTCTACTGATCTCAATCCATGAGTCTGTCCTCAACTACAAGGGAATACTATCATGGGAGATGAGATTGGGGTGCAAGTCTTGATCCTCCAGTAGGGCTTCATTGACTTCTGTGTCCCATATCTCCCAACAGAAATCACAGAGAGGAAAAAAAAAAGTTTAAGCTCTGGATATCCTGACACCTTTCCCTTAAAGTAAGGACATTCAGAACAGACATGGCCCAGAGTCATACCTGTTCTGCAGGAGTCAAATTGAAAACAAGCTTCTGACAACTACAGCTAGGAGTTTTCTTTATTTGCTGGCACCTAGTTCAGTCCTGCTTCTTCTGGGCATCAGATCACCAGATATTTACTGACACCTAGCTGGAAGTTTTTGTTTCTTTACTCCCAGTTCCTTGTTTGGAGAAGAATGTGTAGTATCACAAAACTCTGGAGAATGGAGGCTCCTTTATCCTGGCAGATTCCTATCTTTTGTACTCCTAATCCTGGCGACTCAATTCTATAATCTGTCAGTGGAAAGCTGCCCTCTGTTACCTCCTGTCCCATAGTCAGTTTAGTAGTCTTCCCCCACGCAATCCATTTCTTCTTCGTTAGTCTCTTTGTTTCTCTGGAAATCCCCAACTATTGTTAACAAAGATCTCCTCTTCCTGGATCTCTCCAGTTTCCTTTTTGCCTTGTTCTTTTTTTACTGGTTCACTGACACTACCTGCATGACCTTAAGCAAATCAATGAAACTCTCTGGGACTCAATTTCTTCATCTGTTGGAATAAGATCCCATGATCTTGATCCTTGGTCACATAGAGCTGTAAATGTGTCCGCGGATACAAAAATTTGACCCCAAGTTCGCTGACTCCAGAGCACTCTCTTTTCACTGTGACATGTGACCTCACTATCTTCATCCTTGGAATACCTCTTCAAACATCCTGGCTTCCACGATATACATACATGCACACATATATACATATACACATACATATATGTATATATACATATACACATGCACGTACAATTTTCCCAATTGCATGTAAAAACAATTTTAACATTAACTTAAAAGAGTTCCAAATTCTCTCCCTTCCTCTCTTTCCTCCCTTATCATTGAGAAGCCAAGCAATTTGATATGTGATAGATACATGGGCAGTCATATAAAACATATTTTCACATTAATCATATGAGAGAAAACATAGTCCAAAACAAAACAAAGCAAAACCCAAGAAAAATAAAACCAAAAAAAATGTATGCTTCAATTTGTATTCACACTTCATCACTTCTTTCTCTGGAAGTGGGATAGTGTTTTTCTCATCAAAAGTCCTTTGGAATTGCACCAATGTATTGCTGAGAATAGCTAAGTCATTCACAGTTGGCCATGAATATTGCTGTTACTGTGTTCAGCGTTCTCCTGGTCTTTCTCACTTCACTTTATATCAGTTCAGGTAAGTCTTCCCAGGTTTTTCTTCTTATAGCACAATAGTATTCCATCACAATCACATACCATAACATTCCCCAACTGATGGATATCCCCTCAATTTCCAATTCTTTGCCACCACAAAAAGAACTGCTATATTTTTGTACATATGGGCTCTTTTCTCTTTTTTATCATCTCTTTCGGATACAGACCTAGTAGTGATATTGCAGGGTCAAAAGGTATGCATAGCTTTGTAGACATTTGGGCACAGTTCTAAATTGTTCTCCAGAATAGCTGGATCAGTTCACAATTTCACCAACAGTGCTTTAGTGTTCCAACTTTCCCACATCCCCTCCAACATCTGTCATTTTCCTTTTCTGTTATATTAGCAAACATGATATATTTTTTTAAAATTTCCTTATTCCTGATACATTTTGGCAAATCAACCACTTTCCAGTAAATTATTTACATATAGTACTTTTCCATAAAAAGTAAAACCCAATTGTGACTGACCAAGCATACTACTTTTCACTTAAAGTTTATCCTTTCTCAATAGAAAAGAAGTTTTTTATCAGCAAACTGTGACCTACATACAGTTTTATTGCATCTCAGCCACAGAGATCATGCCTTAGATCTTAACCTCACCAATATCTGTGTCACCTTCATGATCTTGAATTCTACCATTACCACCCTCTGATAATAATCTGACCTATTTCTTCTTCTCTTGAATTCTTTCCAAACACATTTTTTATATTCACTTTGACCTGCAGGTCAAAGACCCCCAAGCCTGTTCTACTCTGGCCTTACTTTCCTCCCTTCAGAATCTTAATGATAGCTGACCAGTCTATACTTTATCCCCTCCCCTAGATTCCTTTTCCAAGGTTCAGTTAGACCTGCTAATACCTTCCACCCTTCGGTCACCCCATCACCTGCTACCAACTGGATCCAAATTAACATGTTATGTGGGTACTCATAGTTTCATGTTTTTATTTTTTGCAATCCTTTTATTCTTCCTTGTCATTATAGCTAGCTCATCTGTAGCTTATGAAAATCTCATCTTTCTTCAAGCCTCTTATCCTACTCTGAAAAATATCCCTTGTACATCAAGGAGATCAAATCAGTTAATACTTAAAGAAAATAATTCCCTGGAAGGTCAAATGTTGAAGCTTAAATACTTTGGCCATATA
This sequence comes from Potorous gilbertii, assembly GCA_028658325.1. Taxonomy (NCBI): domain Eukaryota; kingdom Metazoa; phylum Chordata; class Mammalia; order Diprotodontia; family Potoroidae; genus Potorous; species Potorous gilbertii. The sequence continues at coordinate 396,802,029 of CM053769.1, forward strand.
ATGAGAAGATGGGACTCATTGGAAGACTCTGATGTTGGGAAAGATGGAAAGAAAAAGAAAAAGGAAAAGGAGACCGCAGAGGATGAGATGGATAGATAGTATCATGGAAGCAATGAACAAAAACTTGGATGGACTTCAAGAGATAGCAGAGGATAGAAAGGCCTGATGGGCTGATCGAACAACAATAACAACTCATCTCTCTCCAGTCTCTGCACAGGACTTTAACTCGTGCTTGACTGAAAAATAAACAAAAAACAGACAAAAACCCCAAACCAAACAAGACCATTTGTTTTTATTCTCTTATTCCAAGCCTCCACCCACTTTCCTTAGTTCCAGTTTCTGAATAACAACTCATATATACATAGTGCTTTAAAGGATTGCAAAGTACTTTACATAGATTTTTTTTTTCTGCACATAACAATCTTGTCAGGTAGGCACTACCATCTGTCTTCATTTTATAGATGAGAAAGTGAGACCCAGAGAAAATAAATGAATTTTGTGTAGTCAAACAGCTAGTAAGCTTTTCAGGAAGGACCCAAACTCATTCTTCCTGACTCTAAGGTCAGCATTCTATTCACCATGCATCACTGCCATCCTTGCCAATGTCAACTTCTTTTTCTCCCTTTGATCCCATTCCTTCTGAGCTCCTCTGGAAACACCATCCCTTGGACTCAGAAAGTAAAGTATGAACTCCTTGGGGCCAGGTATGATTTTGGTTTTGTGTTTGCTTCTGCAGTGTGTGGCACATTTAAAAAAAAAATCTGGAACTGTGATTTCATCAGTGAAGGGAACTCTTGGTCTGGAAATTCTGTCAATACAAATTAACAAATTATTTATAATTTATAGTCCTTGAAAATAATCTGGGGGCTCAAAGTGATTAAGTGACCTCTCTGAAGCATGTACCCAATATGAATCAGAAGCAGAACCTGCACCCAAGTCTTGTTGATTCCAAGGCAGTCTATTATCCACAAAATCATGCTGCATTGCACACTTAATAAATATTGGTTGAATCTGAATTGTTTTCTTGAGAAGGATGTGGGTTAGATAAGAATCTTAGGAACAAAATCAAAATAGCTAAGAGAACACTGATACAAATTCAACCCAATTAAAATCCACCAATATTAAGTTCACAGTGTATTGGAGGCACTATGCTAGAGAAGGAAACAGCTTCTGCACTGGAGAAACTTACATACATATATAAATATATACACACATACACATATGTGTGGGTATGTATGTACACACACACACACACAAAGGGAAGCAAATATAGGGTCATAGAAGCGAAAGCTCTAACATCAGCAATCAGCAAAGAATACCCTTAGAAGATGCAGCAAGGGAACTGAACTTGAAGGGAAGATAGAATTCTGAGAGGCCTTGAAACCTGGCTTCTGATCTCCCTGTTTGGCTGAAATTGTTCTTTCAGGTTACTGATAATACATTATTCAGTCGGCAGCCTTTGCTCGGTCCTCTGTCCCTACACTCTGAAAGCTCTTACTCCTATGGGTCCAATCATTACCTCTACAGCAACTAGGGAACACAGTGGACAGAGCACCGAGTTCGGCGTCAGAAGACCGGGATTCAAATTTGACCTTTCATATAGCCTACATTTGTGACCTTGGGCAAGTCACTGGTCTGCCTCAGTTTCCCCAAATGTAAAATGGAGATAAAAATAGGCTCTACCTCACAAACTTGTTTCAAAGATTACAGGAAATATTCGTACAGGAAGACTTCAGAGAGGCCTGGAGAGACTTACGTGAACTGATGCTGAGTGAAAGGAGCAGAACCAGGAGAACTTGGTACACAGCAACAACCAGAGTGTGCAAGAAATTTTTCTGGTAGACTTAGTACTTCATTGAAATACATGGACTTAAAAAAATTTCCAATGGACTCTTGAGGCAAAATGCCTTCCCCATCCAGAGAAAGAACTATGGAATTGATTGCAGATAGAAACAGGTCATTTTCTTTTGTATTATGTTTTGTTTTATGGTTTCTCCCATTCATTTTAATTCTTCTATGCAACATGCATTTAATATGAACGTACATGTAGAACCTATATAAGATTGCACACTGTCTCAAGGAGGAAGTGGAAAAAAAATCTAAGATATTTGGAAGTGATTGTCAAACACTGAAAACAAATAATTAAAAAAAAAGAAATGAAATATCTGTAAAGCACTTAGCACAGTGCATTGCACGTAGTAGGTGTTGTTCCCCATCCCCATACAGGTGTCTGTGATTTACATATAAAACCCTCATTTTTCTCCTGAGCCCCAGTCGCATATAGGCATCTCAACTTCAATATATTTAAAACCATACTTATCTTTCCCCCAACATTTATCCATCATCTTAATGTCCCTTTATCTGTTAAGAGCACTGTCCTTCAAGTCTCCCCTGTTCAAAACCTGTCACACTTAACTCTTCTTACCCCCACATCCTATTGCTATCTCGTCACTTCTACTGCCATGTCTTTCCTTTATCCCTCTCTGTACTCACGCCATCACTAGCCTAGTTCTGGCCCAATCACCTTACCCAGACTGTGGTAATTGTCTCCTAATGAGACTACCTAATTCCAGTCTTTCTCTTCTCCCATCTTTCCTTCATGCAGCAGCCAAATTGATATTCTCAATGCTCAGGTTTGACCATGTACTCTCAAGAAACTTTAGTTTATCGTTACTTCCTTAGGATAAGTATGAATTCACCTAGCAATTCAAATCCAATTTATCTTCTCAGTTTAATTTCCTATTACTTCCTAATGTGCACCTTACATTGCAGCCATTGACCTACATGCTGTCCCCTGTAGAAGACATTTCATTTTCTGCTTGCATGTCTTTGCATAAGCCACCCCCACCCATGCCTGAAACATTGTCCTCCTCACCTCTGCCTCTTAGAGTCCTACTTTCTTTCAAGGAAAACAAAATACTTCAGATGTGCATATGTGTGTGTGTGTTGCAGCCACCAATGGAATGTAAAATCCTTAAGAACAGGAAGAATTTGTGTCTTTGAATCTTGAGAGCCTTGAAAGTTTGGTTTTTTTTTTTTGACCTAGACATCCAAATTCTCTGGTATAGGGATTTCCCAGTAAGCAAACTTTGTGTACCAATTCAGATAAGCATGTTCCATAACTGAGAGGTAGTCAAGTACTTAATAAATTTGCTCACCAAAAGGTACTGAATTGAAAGTGGGGTCAGGAAATGGCATGGTTAAGAGACAGAGAATCTATTTTCTCTGCATCTGCAAGAAGAGATAGATATGGGAAATGATATGGAAGTAGCCTTGACAAAACTGAGCAACTGACTGCAGGAGGGAGATGGAGATGAGAGAACAAAGATGATTTTTGAGGTTACTTTTATTTGTAGGTTACTCTTATTGGGAAACCAGCAATTCCTTTAAGAAAAACAAGAAAATTTGGAGGTGGGAAGGGGTGGCCACAGTGAAGATAATTAGATCTTTTGGACATTTTAAGTTTGCAGGGTTAACTGGACATCCAGAAGATATATAGTAGCTAAGTGGGGAAATGTACTACTAGCATTCAGTAAAGAGATTTAAGGTTTGATTGAAAAAGATGACTGAAAATGTAGGAACTGATGAAATTGACAAGGGAAAGAGTACAGGGAGGAGGGTCTAGGATAGTATCTATGTTAAAGAGGCAGACGGATGATTTGGCTAGGGCTAAGAAGCAAATTAGTTATACAGGAAAACCAGAAGAGATGACCATAGAAGCCAATGGCAGGATTATTATCCAGGAGAGGAATTATCAATAATGTTAAAAGCAAAAAAAGATCAGAGAATTAGAATACAAAAAAGGTAATTCAATTTAGCCACTTCAATGACTAGCAACTTTTGAGGAAACCATTTTACAGCAGATGACTGGGGTCAGAAATCAGACTGCTGTGGACTAAGGAGTGAAACAGTAAGGAAGCTGTTGGGTATTTTAAATTTAGAGGGTTTTGGGTTTTTCCCCCACTGGAATTTATAGTAATGAAAAGGCCTGGGCTTGGGGTCCTGCTCTCCTAGCTCATTATTTGGAACTCAATGACATCACAAACCATTCTGGCAGACAGTGACCTCATGGTCCCTGTAACATGACACCCACACCATTAACCTCCTAAGGTATATGTGAGACTCTCCAGGGTCCTCAATTTGACAAGAAGCTCAATTAGAACCAGGGGTGGTGACACTTTAGACAACACAAGACACGAACAGCATGGCAGATGGTAGGGAAATCCCTACTCCCAGAAACACTTTATTTACACCTTATTGCTTGTGCAGTTAAGGAGACACTGATTGAGCTATAGAAAAATTCCACATGCCTCAGTCTAAGTTACTCTCCCTCTTACTAGGAAGTTAAAGGTACATTCCAGGAAAGGTGGCCAGAGGGAGGGTTTAAGAAAGAATACTTCCTAGTAGGAGCAGGGTCCAGGAGTGTAAAGTAACAGAGCTGATGAGAGCCCTCCAGACTGCAACAAAAAAGTAGGGGCCATAAGAGAGGGCAAGCATTACTCCTTGTGAACCTATGAGGCTCAACCCTGGTTTAATTGAGGAGACTCAGTCCTGATTCTGGAAGAGCAGCAGCACAGAGGAAAGCAGTTGAGTTTCTCTCAGTGAATGCTGGAGAGGGTTGGGGGCAGGGGTGGGGGAGACACACAATTGGTAAAGCAGTCAGAAAACAGGGATCCTGGCACTGGCAGAACCTTCCAGAAAGACTGGGATGGGACACAGAAGGAGGTCAAAGTTGCCCACAACATTTTGGCTTTCTGGTTCATTGCTCTAGGGTCTGAGAGAATAAAGGGGAAATAGAACAAGCCCGTCACTAGGTTAGACAGAGATCCAGGCTGAAGGTTAAATGACCACAGCAGGAGGGATGGCGTGACAACAGGAAAATAACTAGCTCTCAGATTTTCCACATAGCAACAGGTAAGAGGCAGGATCCCTGATTTCCTTATGCTCTACACAAGGATGGAAGCAGGAGTTACCAGAATCTGGGGCACAAACTTGAGCCAACAATGATGTTTCCTTGGCAAACCTCAGTTTTGCTTCAGGCCTCCATTTGTCTCTCACTCCCCCCTTCTCTTACCAGAGCTTCCCTAAGCCTGACTACAGCTCTCTCCTCTCAAAGGCACTTCTATCAGGGATTCTGATGGGGAACAGTATGAGGAAATAGCAAGCTGAAGTCACTTGGGAAGGAAGACATAGTCACTTGGAAGACAGCAGATAGAACAGAAAGAGGCTAAGGTCAGAAAACAGTACATACTGGAACCACCCCTAAGGAAACCTCCCACATCCCCCATCCTGATGGGACTTCCATCAAAAGAGAGAAGCACCTTCTTCAAGAAATGATTCCTTGGTCACTGGAAAGGACAATGTTGATCACAATAATATCGAGCCTACATTAATAGTACTGGAAGGCAAATAGTTTCAGAGGGTGGGCCCTCTGGCTCTACCGGCCTCCATAATAAAGATGTACAGCCAGACCAATAAGCAGGAGGGCCAGGAAGAAGGCAGCCGTGAGCTGGAGGTGAAGCAGGGTGGCTGAGAGCACAGCATTGACGATCAGTGAGGAGGAGACGACAAAGAGACGGGTGATACTGCTCCCATGCTTCATGATGGCCGACATAAGCAGTCCATTTAGGGCCTGGCTCAGTACCACCAGCCCTGCCCAGGCTGAGAAACCTTCTAGGAGCCCGGGGCCTGGCCCACCCCCCACATACAGCCCCAAGTTCATAAGTACTCCAAAGGAGTATAGGAACAGGTTCTGCAATGCCAAAGGCAGGTGCTGCCTCTTCATGAGCAACTCGGTGTAGACTGAGGAGAGGCCTGAGATGAGGCAGTAGAGCAGGAGCAGTAGCAGACCCAGGGGGGTCACATGGAGGGGTATGGCTGCAGCAGGAGGGGGTGGGAGGAGGCCCCCGGGGTCCTGGAGGCCTGCAGCGGCATAACAGGCTCCAGCACCAGTCAGCAGCAGCAGTGCTAGCCCCTGCCTGGCAGAGAGACGATGGTTCAGGCAGAGGCAGTAAAGAAGAGCCGTGCTGCCAATCTTGAGGTTGCTCATCACTTGGTAGGTGCTGGGATCCATGTACCTCTGCAGATGAATGACAAGGTTGTTGTTGGCACCATAAAGCAGGGCAGAGAGTGCAAAAGGGGCAGCCTGGCGCCAAGGTGGAGTGTCCCATAGTCTTGGTTGCCGCCTGGCCATTAAAGAGCATGCTGATAGCAGTAATTTGGTCAGTTCTGTCCAAAGCACAGCTGAAGAGGTGCGGAAGGGGATGTGGCCATCTATTCGACACAAGGCCAGCAGTGGGGCATGGGCACCATACATGGTTGTGGACAAGAGGAGCATAAGCACCCATCGGGCCTGGCTTGGGCGCCCTATGCCCGGTATGCCCCCTTCTTCCACATTCATCCCCACTCTACCAACCTAGATCTTTAGGTAGATAAGAAATGGCAAGAGTAAGAGTGGGGTGGAAAGCCTATATCACATCTGGTAAAATTGAACCATGGTGACAGCTCTCGGGAGGAAAATTCAGGACACATTATCAAACTGACGAGGAACAAGGTGGGCCATAGGTTAGAGTCAGAAGTGGACAAAACAGGGACATGCACACAGTCGCACCTCCCCATGTGCACATGTGTGTGAAGAAGGAAGGATACAGGTGCAGGACAAGGAGAAAAAAAAACATTTGCTGTCTGGAGCAGCTGAGAAAACGAATAACCTGGGGAGGCCAGAGATGGAGTAAGACAGCTGGCCTCTATCCTCACTGACCCTATACAGTCAGGCTTGCTGCTTATCCGTGCTAATCCAGATTCCAAGGATCTTCCTCAGAGGGCTGAGGCCCCTCCTGAGGAGGGCCTGGAAAGAGGACTGCTGAGGGTGAACTAATCAGGTCCCTTACGAAGGGCCCGGAGGTAATCCTGCAAAGTCTTCTCAACGTTGGGGACTGCATAGGACTGTGCTGCGTAGACACCGGTGCATACGCCAACTGCAAAACCCATCACCGCAGATGCTCTTAACTTGGCTACAACATAGCCAGCCAGGAAGCCCTTGAGAAAAGGAGATGACAGGAACGAACCTTCCTGCAAGAAAGCCAGAGGCAGGCAGCATGGAAAACACAGGAGTAAGATCAAATTGGGATACATGCCTTAGCAATGAGGCTGAAAAAATCCCTGCCTCCCTCTCCTGCTAGGAGCTTTCTAAGCAGAGCTCAGTCTCAAGCTACCCCTGAATTCCAGGTGAATAAAGTGAAGTCCACAGAGTTATTTTCTCAAGTTTGTTTGGCCAGAATATCTAGGAAGAATCCTAGCCCACCTCCACCAGTTCTAACCATTTAAGCCTCTGCCATTTAGTAATTTAGCCTTCCATGCCACAGTTCCCTTTCTGTGACTTCACAGGAATTCCACCTATACTCCAATACAAAACTGCAGGCAGACATCATTAGTATATAGGACGTGGACACCAGAGAGAGAGGGAGAAAGTGATCCAGAAAAGTACCAAACATCAGGTTACCAAGACCACTAAGTGGTATCAGGTGGGGAGTATGTGGATATATTTGTGCCTTCATGCCAACCTTATCAATTAATTACCTGTGTCACACCTGTCTTGACCTCCTCCTCTAGTCGCCGCTGTAGATGTTCCAGTTGATTCTTTAGGAAAGCCAGGTCTTTCACCTTCGGCATGGAGTCCTAGGGCAAAAGAGAAACTTTCTACAGGACAGTCTGAGTCTTTTGTACCTTATCCCCCCCATCCCTCTTCAATGGCTATCAAGGCTCAGGGGGAAACAGAGAGAACCAAAAAATAGTAAATTATGGTTTTCCTAGCATACATCATTTGCTTTCCAAGCAAGGAGTATTTCTACTTTCAGGGTCCTTCTCTCACCATCCTCACCTTGGCCTAGAATTGGCAGCTTCAAACATTATTAAAAGTCAAAAGGAATGACCCAAAGGCAGGAGCCTCAAACCTTTATCCCAAAGGTATTCCCTTTTGAAATAAGATTGCACTTTCCATACAAATTAATCAGATTTAAACCTTTGCATAGATAGATGGATAACTGGATTTAGTAATTAAGTAAAACAATTCTTCCTTGCCCAAACTCTTTTGCTCCATACCTGAAATTTAAAAAATTCTCCCCAGAGTTGAGAGACAACATTGTCATTGGGTACTATCTTCAGGAAAGTGATACTTAGGAGCATGGGGAATTTTGAATTCCTTGGAACAGTAGGCTCTAGGGGCTTTGGATCAGATGGAAAATGTTGAGGGGCTCTATCCCTGGTCTGGGTAAATCTGTTCCCCTAAGGCCAAAAGCTTCCCAGCATGCTCGGAATGGAGAAAGACATGAGGTGAAGTTGAGTTGGCTCCTTTGGAAGTCTAAACACCTTCTAACACTTACAGATAAAAAGGGGAGTAATGAACTGCTTCAGCAGATGAGGGGGGCCATCCCTCTACCCCCATGACCACTTCTTGCAGAGGAGGCTGGGGATGCCTACTTGTAACTGATGTTGTAAAAGGCTCAAGAATGAGATGAACTGAATCTCTGAAAATTTTCCTAGGGTTGATGGAACATGGTTCCTTCCCCTAGCCCCCACCCACCATGCCATTGCATCAAAGTGCCCACATTGTTTAAAACACCATAAGCCATAACGGGGACAAGAGGTGGGGGAGGAGAAACACTTAGTTAATCTTTCTCAGTAAAGCCCTCAGCCACTCGCTACCACCTCATGCAGACCTGGGTATCTGGGAGCTGCCCTAGGGATACAGATCGTCGTCATACAGAACACTGGCGGGGGGGGGGGGGGCGGTGTCTGCCGTTTCCCCTCCTCGTGCCTTTGCCTTCTAAGAAGCTGGATGGAGGTCACGGAGGTAGGCCTGACTCACTGCACCTGACTGGCCGTTTCTTCCCACTCAAATCCTCCTGCAGAGAGAGAACGCCTGGAGAGGAAGTGGCCTTGGAGGTTAGGCAGTCCAGCCTCTCACTTTACAAACGGGGAAACTGAGGCAAAGAGAGGGAAGGAAATCCCCCAAGGCCATAGAGCAAATTTAAATGCCAGCACCAGCATCAGAATGCAGGTGTCCTGGACTTACAGCTCTTTCCGTGGGGCTGGACTTTGCAAAGCTGAGGCAACGGGTTCGAGATCCCGACTGGGCTCTCCGAGCGGCGCGGGGGACAGTGTAGAACAACCCTGCTTCCCTTTGCCCCACGCTTGCACGAACACTCACCTTGTCATCCGCCATTTTCCCCCGGCGCGCTTAGTGCGCAGGCGCGGCCACGCCCCCGTACACCGCGACTTCCGAGAACGCCCCCTGAGGCGAGACCTGGTGACGTCGACATCTTTGCGCGAGTGTGCAAGCGTGCGTGGTGGGGCGGGTGTGAAGGTGAGCTGAGTCCGCGAGGGCCATGAGTGTACAGCTAGGTCGTGGGGCTGACCCGGCACCCGCGGGACTCCACCCCGGGCCTCCGCTCTAGTCGCAACGAAGAGCTCATAGCGGCCCCAAGGCTGGGGCCGGGGCTCCTGCCAGGTCCAAGTGCGCAGGCGCGCACGCGCAGCCAGCGGGGGGCCACCCCCACCCCCACCACGCCTGCGCACGTGCGTGTTTGCGGACGCCGCACTCCCGCGGCTCTGAGCTCACCGCGCCCGGCCCGGGTCCCGACTCCGCCCCGTGTTTTTGCGGCTCTGGCCCTGCTCACTGGCGCAGAGGGGCCGGGCTTGTAGGAGCCGCATCCCCGAGGTCTGGCGGAGAGGACAGGCCGGGGCCGAGGCCATGCTGGGCAAGGACTACATGTTGGCTATCATCTTGGTCAACTGCGACGGTGCGTGGGGGTCCGGGCTGTGGTGGGCGACCTGGGAGATGCGTGGAGAGCGGAGCCCAGGGAGCCAGGGACGGTGGGGACGGGAGGGTGGCCGAGGTGCGACCGGATGGAGCGGGGCCCGGAGAGAAGGACGGGGGACTCGCCAGGGTGTGGGTCGCGAGGCGGCGGCAGGTTGCATCTCCGACTGTAGCGGGAGCAGGTGACTCCGGCCAGAGGCGCCGTTTGCAGATGCAGCCGCAGAGCTCTGTGCCTACCTCACCCCCGGCGTGGTTGTCCCCTCCCATCCCGGACGGAGGCGCAGCCCTGGGGAAGGAGCGTGGTGTGTGTAGCTGGTGAAGCCCCTGGACCTCTTCTCAGAATAATGTCTTTTCATGATAAAGCAAAACACACAGCAATTATTTTTTCAATAAAGTTATAAAACTAAAAAAATTTAGATTTCAGGTCAAGAATCCTTGGAAAGGAGTCCCTAGTTTGCTTGTTTATTAGCTATGTGACCGTGCAAGTCACTTTAGCTCTTTGAGCCGTATTTTCTTCATCTGCAGAATGAGAGCGTTGGATGAGGTGATCCCTAAGGCCCTTTATGGCTCTTCTTGAGCACGGGGCTGGGGCTGCGTTATGTCTGAATACCCTAGTTTACGCTCTTGGCCATGGTGCTCTTACAGATGACTTGTGGGGTGACCAGAGCCTAGAGGGAGAGCCAGGGTTGCCTCCTGGGTGGCGGAAGATCAATGATGCTGCTGGCACCTATTACTGGCATGTACCCAGTGGCAGTACTCAGTGGCAGCGCCCAGTCTGGGAACCAGGGGATTCTATACCACCTGACTCGGTATGTGGAAGTTGGGGAAAGATTGATAATATCTGTTGGGTTTGGAGGGGATAGTAATCCTATTAGGGTCCCTGATCTACTCATGTGACTTTAAGTTGTTCTTCCTCTCCATAGGGCACAGAAGGAGCTTGGGGATTACGACCCCCCAAAGGGAGATCCTTCTCTAGCTTGGAAAGTTCACTGGACCGAAGGTAATCAGGATAAGGATGTGGATTTCAGCGTCTGCTGAACTCCATTTCAGGAGGCAGGGGAAGGAGAGGGCAGTTGGATAATCTGACTTGTGGCTGGATGGCCACAGTCAATCATCTGGCTCATTGGCTACCATGTTAGAATGATGTTTTCAGCTCTTTGTGTTCTAAGAGAGTTGGTATCCTTCCCCATGGGGAGCTCTCACCAGCCTTGCTCTATTTCAGGACTTCTCTACCCTGGTATGGGGAAGAAGCCTACATCCGAAACATGGAACCAGGCTCCAAGGTAGAGGGTGGTGGGTACCAGTACCTACTTTTGAGCAACAGGGATCCCCTGGGAATGTGAAAGCAGATATTAATGAGCACTTAGAATTGGAGCCTGGACCAGAATGATCTCTGGGTGTGGGGTGGTAGGGAAGGGTCATGGGAGAGCCTATCATTAGGTACAAAGGGATTACTTGTGCTTCTAGAGCCAAGTGGGCATCATGTACTACACTTTGGTCCCCTCCTTTCATAGGGAATGATGGGCTTTCTTGGTAGAATGATGCTGATACCTGCTATGTGCCTATGGGCAAAACATTTAACTTTTCTGAACCTTAATTTTCTCACCCCTAAAGTAGAGGCTTGTACTATCTTTCTCATGGTTTCGTGAGGCAAGTACATTGTAAAACATCTAATTAAGCCCTCTATAAATGTAGGTTGTTTCTGTGATAACTATAGGGACCCATCTATAGAGGAGGAGCTTGGCTCTTCATTTCTACAACTCCTAAATCCCCCTTTCCCTAATTAACCTTTTCCTACCTGGCCCTACTATCTATCAGTGCTTTGCAGTACGTTCTCTGGGCTGGGTGGAGGTGCCTGAGGAGGACCTGGCACCTGGAAAGAGCAGCATTGCTGTCAATAACTGCATTCAACAGCTGGCACAAAGCCGGGGTCATAACCACCCACCTACTAGGGCCTGGGGTGAGGTGAGCCTACCCATTAACTGCTTGTTCTCTTTGCTTCTCCATTCCCCTCTTCTGTGGCTTGGATTAGAAGGACTCAGAGACTAGATAGAAGTGGCCAATATCCCTCGATAGGGACCTTCAAGCTTAGAGGCAGCAAAGGACACTATGTTTTTTGAAGTCATTTGGAAAGGTTCAAATCCCTATTACTACTTGTGTGTTATCTTGGACAAATGTTACTTCCCCATTCTTTTAGACTACATCTTGATTGAATCCCCTTCAGCTTTTAAGTACTATGATCCTAGGGGTACATAGAACTTGATCTGATTTTTTCTTTCTCCTTCCCCACATAGAACATGATCTGGCCCTTTACACTCACCTCCCTGTCCTATTTTCCCAGAAGCCAATCTCAACTTCAGTGTCCTCTTAAAACTCTCCCATAAGTCATTCATTACTCACAGGAACCCTTTTTTTTGTCTGTCCCCTAATTCCCTTGGGGTCTCTGTAGGGTCAGAACATGTTGATGATTCTGAAGAAAGACATGATGAGTCTGGTGAATCCCTTGGACCACAGCCTAATCCATTGTCAGCCCCTTGTGCACATACGAGTCTGGGGTGTGGGCAGCACCAATGGCCGGTGAGAAATTCCTGGACAACTGATTTTCCTGAAGATTTGAAGCCCCTCTCCCCCAGGAGTGATTTTCTGACACTGACCCCCCATGGACACTGATTCCCTGACCTTGCCAAGCTGGACCTGGATTCTAGACCCCTTCCAAACCCTGGCCCCCTGACCTTGCCATGCTGGACCTTAGTCTCAGACTTCTCCCAGATTTGACCCTCCTAGATGATGACTCCCCTCTTTGTTCTGGCATGGACCTGCTGGGGGAGGGCAAACTGAGCTACTTCTTGCCTCTAAAAGGATTGGGAAGGATGGGGATGAAGCAGGAAAGGGCTGGGCTGACTGTCCCCTATGCTCTTCACATGCTTCTGGATCAGGGACAGGTGAGTTCCAGGGCCAAGTGCCCCATCTATTCTCCTCCCTCACTTCCTTCCATTCCCTTTCACTCTGAAGACCTCTGTCATCTTTTTCTAGATATCCTGTCTTCTCTTTCCCCTCCTCCCAATGTGTTTCTCTTTCATTCCCATCACTCAGCTTCCCAACCCCATCCCTACTCCCTCACAGGGATTTCGCCTTTGTGGCGGGTGACAAGGACACCTGCATGTTGAAATGCCACGTGTTTCGCTGTGATGTCCCAGCCAAGGCCATTGCCAGTGCCCTGCATGGGCTGTGTGCCCAGGTGAGGGGCCCTGAAGGGGAAACGGTAGGAGGGAACTGCCGGTGAATGGGGACATGAGTCCCAAGAGTTCCCCTGGCCTGATCTCTCACCCCCGACCCCAGAGTGTTTATGTTGCAGATTCTGTCAGAAAGAGCTGGGGTGAGTGGTGAGCCTCCTCGATGTTCTTTGGACCCCATCTCCCCTGAGGATCTACCCAGGCAAGGTATAGCTGAAGAATGGGGTAAAGAGTAGGGACCACAGGGACAAGGCCAAGAAAACAAGTTTAGTAGCGTTGGGTGGGTAGCTTGGGGAAAAGTTATAATGGGAAGGAAAGTAGTCCCAGGTGTTTCACTCATACTTTGTGAACAGCTTTTTCTGTTTGTTTCACAATGAGGGGCCCTAGAAGTGACAGGCCCTACTTGCCTGGTTCTGGACTTCAGAGTTGGCAGTAGGAGGTCTTCCTCTCCAATGCTGCACCTGCACTAGATAGTTTGGGGAGGAATGCTCACTTTGAGGGAGCCACAGTGATTTTATCTACCTCTCAGTGGAACTTCTTGATGCGGTGAGCCAGGCTGCCCAGCAGTATGAGGCTCTCTACGTTGGGACCCTACCAGTTAACAAGGCCATGGGTGAGAAACTGCTGGGGCAGTGGGAAAATCCAAGATACAGCTGGGTGGAGGAGATGGGAGTATACCTGGGATTAGAAATACAATGTGAGATTCTGAAGTGTCTATTGTGTCCATGTAAGGTCTAACAGTATAAAGTCTGAGGCCCTGACTCTCCCTCCCCAACCCCACGATTTATATTTACTTGGTCACCCTGCTCACTTTTTCTCTGGGCCCAAAGTGAGCCAGAGGGTCCGAACTCCTTTTCTCTTAAAAGTCTCCCTGAGGTCCACTCCCCAGAATCCCATCCCTCTGGACCAGGATAGAAGCTGCAATGGATGTATCCCCCCCAGGGATGGATGTGCTGAATGAAGCCATTGGGGCCTTGACTTCTCAGGGGGACCATCATTCCTGGGCCCCAACTATACTCAGCGTCTCTGATTCACTCATGACTGCATTACCTGTCCAGGTAACAGGGATTGGCAACCATTAAATGCTAGAAGAGATCCCAGTTTCAGGAGGAAAGGGGTGGAAACCAAGATCTTGCATTAATGTGTAAAGTACTGAGGGCAGAGATTGAGGCCAGGTCTCTGGGGTGAGGGGAGATCATTCATGGGAGGGGGAGGCCTTCTGTAAGGGGCCAGCCTCCATTGATGATTGCATATTGGGGGTGGGGAGAAAGGGACAGGCAAAACTGGGTGCAGAAGAAGAACCACTGTGGCAATGTCCAGTACGACATGTGACCTTCATTGGTGTTGGCCATGACCCCCACACTTTTGGACTCATTGCTGACCTTGGTCACCAACGGTTCCAGTGTGCTGCCTTCTGGTGCCAGCCCCATGCTGGTGCACTATCTGAGGCTGTTCAGGCTGCATGCATGGTGAGCTTTGCGGGTGGGGAGGAGCTTGATTAGGGATGGGGGAGGAACCCTGGGAAGGGAAGAATGGTATTTTCTAGAGTTTCATTCCTGAACTGTGGTACATAAATTTCTTGATCGCTAGAGTTTCCTTGGCCAACATGAACTCCTTCCTCTTAGTTGGGAATCAGCAATAGGCAACAAAAGTCTAAAGAGCCATTAGAGGCCTGTGTAGGCTTTATGCTTCAAGCAGCACACATAGATGATCAGACAAACAGACATCAGCTGACAGTAACCTTTGAACAGCTCCTTTCTCCAGAGTTAGCTTTAAGAAGCTTAGTAGTAGTCAGAGAGGATAAAGCTGTCCTTTCCACACCCCTAGTTATCTCCTACTAATTTATTCTTCCTCAGATTCCTGTTTACCTGGAGAAGTCCTTGACTCGTCATCATAACCATCCCCTCTTCTACTCTTTACTTTCATAACCTTGGAGTATCTTTAACTCTTCTCTTCTCCTCACATCCCATCTGGTCAGCAACTAAGTCCTGTTCATGGTCCACTTCCACAACACCTCTTATCCAGCTCTCTCTTCTTTTAATCTCATTGTACCCACACCAGGACAGGTCCTCAGTACCATCTCCTTGAAGTTAGTAGCCTCCCTAGAGATTGTCCTGCCTCTGTTATTTGGAGACATGCCATCTTTGGATGGCTGTAGTCTGTCGTTCACATTCCTGCCAGAATAATCTTGTGTATAGATCTGATATTGTCACTTGACCCCTTGTAAAGCTTCAGTTGCTCCCTCTTGCCCTCAAGTAGAGTTCAGAGTCTGCCTGGCATTCAAGGGCCTTAACAGTATGATCCACTCCACTTTTACAGCCTTATCTCATGTTGCTCTCCTTCATGCATTTTATGGTCAAGTCTATCCACCAAATACACAATGAGATTGATCTCCTGGCTCTTTTTGCTCACCTTATTCCCTGCTTCAAATGCCCTCCTTTCCTTTTCTTCACATGTTGCGATCTTACCCAATCTTAAAAACCCAAATTAAATGGCATATGGTCCAGTTATCCTTCCCTGATGTTTTACTTAATAACAACTTTCCTCCCAGACCTCACAGAATATTTTGGTTTTATAACTCTTTAATATACTTATATAATATTGTGCATTGTAGCCATCTATATTAATGTCTTATCCCACAATTAGATTATAAGCTCCTTGAGTATAGGTGTGGTATCTTTCCTTGATGTCACCTATCACAGGACTATATATAGTAGGTACTTAATAAATGTTTATATTATGATATACTGTACTGTATCGCATCTTTTTTCTTAGGTACAGTATCAGAAGTGTCTTGTGGCCTCTGCAGCCCGAGGGAAGGCCCGGGGTGCCCAAGCCCGGGCTCGACTTCGCCTCAAGAGGACAAGCTCTGTGGACTCTGCAGGAGGACCCCTGCCTCTCCCACTCCCCCTGCTAAAGGGTGGTGTTGGAGGTGCAGGGGCTGCCCCTCGTAAAAGAGGTGTATTCTCCTTCTTTGACTCCTTCCGCCTGAAACCCTCTTTACTTCATATGCCCTAGAGTGAGCTGGGCAAGGTTGGGAAAGGGAGGTTTTGGGGGCCCCGCCAGCAATTTCACACCATTCATATTCTAGGGGTCCAACAGGCCATCCCACTACCTTCCTATTCTCACCTGCCCCCATGACCTGTGGTATCTTCCTTACTTGCCCCTTATCTTGCCTGCCCCACCCCTGTCTCCTCTATTACTATACTAATGATTTATATTGAATATTTGTTAGTCTTATCTGGGTTGACTGTAACCTCTACCCCTATCCCAGACCCATTTCCCCCCTTCCTTCCTGGTTCCTGTGATCCCCACCCCTATCCAGTCCTGGGCAGTTGGCTCTACCTCAGCAACACTTTTTAGCAAAATCAGTGCAAATAAAATCTCAGAGTGGCCTCATTGGGTGTGACTATCCTGCCAAGGAAGGGGTCAGTGGCTATTTCTGTACTTGGTGCTAGGAGATATAGATGGCTCATTTGGAGAGAACATATCCAGAGGGAAATTTGACTAGGTCTCTCCTCATGCAGAAGGGGTTGAGAGGTTCAGACAGCAGGTAAATCTCTTGAGCATAATCACTGCCTGCCAATCCTGGGTACTTAATTCCCAAGAGCAATTAACAACCATTAATTAAATACTAAATTCCAGGCACTATTCGGGGTGCTGGTAATAAAAGAGATGTGAAACAGTTCCTGTCCTCAGGGAGCTTACAGTTCTCTGGGGGAGGCAATATATGTGTAAGTACAAAAACATAACAAATATTATAGAGAAAATAAATATAAGGTGTTTTGGGGAGAAGGTAGAAGCATCAGTAGTTGAGGGTGTCAAAAACTTCATGTAGGAGCAGGCATTGTAATTGGTCTTTGAAAGGAAGCTAAGTAGCATAACAGGTAAAGAAAGTGCTATCCTGTCCTGGGTCGCATATGGGAGATGAGATATCCCATATGAAGGATGGTAACAATCCCATTTGGCTAGACAGAAGAGTGAAGGAGAGCAGGGTGGAAAGAAAGGTTGAGGTTGGGTTCTGTTACGTGGCAAAGAGGTTCTGCATTTGTTTTGGGCCATTAAACAAGTAGAGTGTGGGACCTGGAGTCAGGAAGAAATTGAAATCCTGAAGCAGACACTTACTGTGTGACAAGTCACTCAGAGTTTTAGTCTCAGTTTCAAAAAAATTATTTTCTTTTTTACTACATTTTGAATTCCGAGTTTGCTCCTCCTTCCCTCCCAAAACTGAATTAGAGAAGGCCAACATTTGATATAGATGTATATGTGGAACCATACAATATATAATTCCATGTATCAATTCTTTTTCTGGAGATAGCATTTCTAGTTGATTTGAATGTTCCTATTACACAGAATAACTTAATAATTCACAGTTACTCTTCAAATAATATTATTAATGTATATAATGTACTCTTGGTTCTTTTCAATTCCCTGCATTATTTAATGCAAGCCTTTCACTGTTTTTCTAAAATCAACCTGCTCATTTTTTACAGCATAGCAGTATTTCATCTCAATCATATATCACAACTTACTCAGCCATTCCCCAATTGATGGATGGGATATTCCCTCAATTTCCAGTTCTTTGCTAAGTTGAGCTGGTATAAATATTTTAGAATATATAGGTTCTTTTTCTTTTATCCTGATTACCTTGGGAAACAGACCTGATAGTAGTATTGCTGAGTCAAAGAGTATATACATAATTCCAGATTGTGCTCCAAAGTAGTTGGAATTCCACTAATTGTATTAGTGTCCCAATTTTTCTACATCCCCTTGAACATTTGTCATTTTCCCCTTTTTTCATTTTAGCCAATCTGAAAGGTGGGGGATGATCATTATCTTGTTTTAATTTGCATTTCTCTAATCAATAATAGAGTATTTTTTCATATGATTGTATATAGCTTTAATTTCTTCCAAAAGCTGTCTGTTCGTGTCCTTTGATCATTTATCAATTGGGGAATGATTCATATTCTTATAGATTTGGCTTAATTTTCTATATATTTGAGATATAAAACCTTTATCCAAGAAACTATGAACATTTTTCCCCAATTTTATATTTTCTTTTTAATTTTGACTCCATTGGTTTTATTTGTACAAAACCTTTTAAATTCAATCAGAACTACCTATTTTACATCCCACAGTGCTATCTCTTGTTTATTCCTAAATAATTCCACAAATCTGATAGATATTATGTTCCATGTTCTTCTAATTTACTTATGATAACTCCCTTTACATCTAGGTCATGTAGCCAGTTTGACCATATATTGGTAAATAGTATAAGATTGTTCTATACCTACTTTCCAGTGCTTTCCAGTTTTCCCCAGCAATTTTTTTTTTTACCAGATAGTGAATTCTTATCCCAAACACTTGATTTCCATATTTATCAAATACAAGGTTACTACTGATAATTTACTATTGTTTATTGTGTTATCTCTTCTCTTCCACTGATCCACCATTCTGTTTCTTAGCCAGTACCAGATAGTTTGGTAATTACTACCTTACAATATAGTTTAAGATCTGGTTCTGCTAGATCTCCTTCCTTTACATTTTTTCATTAGTACCTTTGACATTCTTGATCTTTCGTTTTTCCAAATGACTTTTGTTACTGTTTGTCTAGCTCAATAAAAGTTTTCTGGTAATTGAATTGGGATGGCATTGAGTAAGGTTAAGTAGAAGCAGCCTCAGTTCCTTCATCTGCAAAATGATGGTACCTGTCTTACAGGATTATATAAAATTCTTAGTAACCCTTATAAATGATGTTACTATTATTATGTTAAGTGAATGAGAACAGCTGGAATTTATTGAGCAGGGGAGTGGTAATAGGAATGTCATTCAGGCAGTGCATTCATTGTCATTCAGGCAAAACTGGCCTGAATTTGATTCTAATGCTTGGACCATTGTGTCAAGTGAAGTAAGACACATCTCTTGGTCTCAGTTTCCTCATCTGTACAAAGGTGTATTGGACTAGATTAGGGATTATTGACATTTTTTTGTGTCTTAGACCCATTTGGCATCTGGTGAAACCTATGGATTCTTTCGTATATTGTTTGTTAGATATGTTCATCATTGAAGGAAATACTTGAGTTCAGTTAACAGTGAAAATAAAGATGTAATTTTTCCCCCATTCAGGATAACGAATAACTTCTCCAAGTTATTACCTCAGACTAGATAATTTTAAAAGTTCTCTTCAAGCTCTAAGGATGCTCTGCCCCAAACCAGAAAGCTGGCCAAGGGTGATGGGAGATGAGAGGGCGGCAACCTAGAAGAGTTAAGAGCACTCCTAACTTGGGAGTTGGGAAACATTTAACCACTGTATTCTAGGGAAAAATATAAACAGGACACAATTTTGAATTCAGTCAGGATTATTAGAATTTACTTAAATCCAGACAACCAAAAAAATAAATCAGGTCCTTATTTATAGCCATTGCCAAATATTGAGGTGTAAATGTTCAAAAAGAAAATGTAGCATTTGGCTCTTGCAGGCTGCAGCTGGCTAAAATATACCCTGCACTTGCCTTCCAGGCTTAACTCCTTGACTTTGGGGAAAGTAATTTCACCTCTCACCTGCCTTACTATAAAACAGGAATGAAGGTACTTATACTAACCATTCTGGCAGGGCTGCTGTGAGGAAAATACTTTGTAAACCTTAAAATACTACAGAAATGAGTTACTCCTTTGAGTTTTCTCCTGTGAACACATTAGGGCACACAGAGTCTGTGTCTCCATATGACAAGGCACTGGGCTCTCCCAGGGCTATGCCTTGGCCTTCTCATCTCCCTTTTTATTATTGTATTTGGTGATCTCATCAACCTTGGTGGATTTAAGTATCATCCATCTGTAAATGATTCTCTTAACCTAATTATCCTGCCCTAACCATTGCTGACCTCTAGGGTCACATCTCTAACTGCCTTTCAGACTTCTCAAGCTGAATGTTCAGTAAACATTTTAAACTCAACATTTCCAAAACTGAACTCTTTTTTTCCTTCCAAATCCCATTCCCTCCAGACTACTGTAATCCTGTCTGGAACCTCTCTGACTCTTCATGTACAATTAGTTGCCTTGCAGTTTTCAGTTTTGCAACATCTCTGGAATCTGTACAGCCCTTTCTCTCCTCTGATTCTGTCACCTGGTGCAGGCCAACATTTGCACTGTGAGATAAACACCAAGGACAAGGAAAGGAGCAAAAGAACCCCAGCCTTGAAGGACCTCACAGATGGATGGCCTGCTGGGCAGTCTCCCAGTCTCAAGTCTTCCCACCATAATCATCCTTCACTCAGTTGCCAAAGTGCTGCTTGTGATGAGGGCTGGGATATGAGGGGCTGGTCATCTGGAGAAGAGTTCAGTAACTCAAGCATTGTTGAAGTCTTTGTGGAAGATTACGCTTTTCAGCAGGCAAGAGGTCTTAGGGAACCTGCAACCTTAAAGGGGTACAGGGAAAGTTTACATAGGATATTCTGTAGTATTACTTGTGCCAAATATGCTAACTAGATGTTTGGGAGTGGGATTAGGGAGTGGTTATTAAAGTGGTCAGTTCTTAAAGGAACATGCACTTTTGGTATCTTCTGTGCAGGTATTTTACCCAAAATTCATCAGGAAATAGCCCAAGGGGGTGCCACCTGGAGGTGTAGTTTTAGGCTTGAACTAAGTCAACCAACCGTCAGGGCTGACCAGGAAGAACCAGGCTTCTCTTGTCAATGCCTTGCTAGACATGATTAATGTAAGGGAATAATAGGTATGCCCCAGTCTAGGATCCACATGCTTGGTCAGTGAGTAGTACATGTTTTTACGACCCGGTGTGCAGGCTGTTCAGTCAGTACTGAATGTACTGGTTAAGCCTAGTGAGTTCTATAGGTGCAGCTGGCTACTATAGCCCGAAGGGAGATAACGGCTGTTGCCCGGGCAGGCCTGAGAGTATTTGGAGGCTAGAGAGAAGGGATTTTAGAATGGGGGCCCAAGCACCCCAGCACGGGGACGCGTCACTTCCCTTACTCCAATGGCTCCCCATCGCCACCAGGGGCTGAATACAGAATTGTGTTCAAAACCCTTGGTAACTTGATCCCTCCCGTTTGGTCTTCACACCCCCCAGTACTCTCCGGCCCAGGGATGCTGCTGCTCCGGGGACGTTTCTTCTGCCTGACCCCCGTGCCCGGGACCCTCTGCCTCGCCTCTGCCTCCGGCGGCTGTCCCAGCTACAATCTCATCTCATACAGGAAGCCCTTCTCAGCTCCCTATTCTGGGGCCTTCGCTATGGGGGACCGCTAACTTACTCTCTATAGTGCTTGTTTGTATGTTCTTCATTTGCCTCATTAGATTGTGGGCCCCTCCAGGTCTGGGGCCGTTCTGTTGAATGTAAGTGCTTAGCACAGTGCCTGGCATACCATAGGCGCTTAATAAATGCTTGCTGACTTACGGACCAACTGGCTCCAAAAGGAGGTAGCGACACAGGTCAGGCGACCCTCACTCGACCCCCCTTTAAGACGTGTGCCCGGGCCGGTCTCTGAACCTGCGGAGAAAGCCACAGCGACCTCCTCCTGGCCAGCTCGGACCGAATGGTGAAGGGGGCGGAGCTGCGTGCGGAGCGCGAGCTGCGGGACCACCCAATGAGAAACGGAGGAGCCCGGCACGACCCGCCTCCGGAAGTGACGCAACCGCTGCCCCGCTGGCATGCGGAAGTGAGGCGATGGCGGAGCTGTACGTGAAGCCGGGTGAGTGGAGCTCGGCGCCTCTGAAGCCCCTTCTCCGCTCCGGGGCCGGAGGACTCAGGCGGGGCCGTTCCGGGGTGAGGCACGGGGGTGGGGGCCGGGTGGTCACGTGGTGGTAGGGGTGAGGAGGCGCAGGCTCTGACTGCTCTCGGTGCCATCTTTCCCACCTGCTCCTCGCTCTCCATCTTCGCCCGTATTGCTTTCTCCCTCTCATCCCCCTGGGGCTTTGCCCTTCTCCACGCCCCCCGCCTCATTGCCTCTGTCCTCCTTCTCCCCTCCCTCCTCTCTTCCTGTCTCTGTAACTCCTCTCCCTCCTTCCCTTCTCCCCACCTTCCTTCTCTTTTCCTCCTCTTCCTCTCCCCTTTCTTCTCTCTCCCACCTTTTCTTCCATCGTTCTTTCTCCTTGGTTTTCATCTTCCCCATACCTTCACATTCGTCTCTGTTTCCTGGTTCCCCCCTCCCTCCCTCCCTCCTCACTTTCATTCTTTCTCTCCATCTGTTTCAGGGAACAAGGACAGAGGCTGGAATGACCCGCCGCAGTTCTCTTACGGCTTGCAGACCCAGGCTGGCAGTCATAAGAGGACAGCCCTCACTAAGCGGGTTGCTGCGCCCCAGGATGGTTCTCCTAAAGGTGAGCGCTTGTGAGCCCAGTTCCCATGCCCACGGCCATTACATTGCCTGTTTCCTTTGTGCAGGAGGCTTTGTCTTCTTTCGTTCTTTTTCTGTTCTCCCAGAGACACAGCTTTCCTTTGGGACAGCTCTTGCCACAAGGTTGTAGTGAGAAGGATTCAGGCTTGCTCTCCTTGAACCTTGACATAGACTTCCTAAACCCAAAATAGTTTCTGGTTTAATGAGTAGTTTTTGCTCTTACAGGGCTTTAAACTGTAAGAAGTGTTTAGGGTCCCGGCTTCCACTTCTTAATGAAAATGTTTCCTTCCTTCTCCTCTCCTCTCCTTCCAGCTGTCTAGTCCTGAGACCACTGACCAGGAGAGGCTGAAGGATGTTCATTAGTTTCTAAAGTCTCTGGAAAGGGTCCTGGTGGAGGCAGTGGGAGAGGACGAAACTGGGGGCAGGACTTCTTACCAGTTAGGCCATGATGCTCAGTGCTGTTCTCAGCACATTGATTTACCTTCTCAGTGCCTGCCTCAGAGCCTTTTACTGGGGCTCCTCCAGTGGGACCACCACCTCTCCTGACAAAGGCTCCAGGGCCCCCACTCGGGGGAAGCTCTTCTCCTTTGAGGTTGGGACCTGCCAGCTCCTCAGTCATTTGTGAAACAATGCTGGAAGATGTTCTGGGACCCTTGGAACAGGCTTTAGAGGATTGCCGGGCTCACACACAGGTGAGGCCCAGAGGAACCCACAGTTTCGGGGTGGAAGTTGAGATTAGCTAGATTATAAGCCAATTACTCAAGAACAAGATGTGTCACATCCAACTTTGTATCTCTAGTGCCTTCTACTTAAATTCAATCTCCCTCTCCCCTAAAATGCACCCCTAAAAGGTGCGTTGAAATTCTCTGTACTTTTTATAAAGGGACAAGATTGGGCAGGTGCTGAGTTAAACCTAAGCAGCACAGTATAGCTGGAGTAAGAATTCTTTTGTGGAAAGGATACTGAATTTGAAATTGTAGGTACTGGAGTTCAAATTCCATTTCAGTGTGATTGGATAAATAATATCTCTCTCTGAGCCTTTGTCACCTCATCTACAAGATGAAGGGGTTGTACTTGATGATCACTAAGGTCCCTTTCAACCCCAAATTCCATCCTCTTGTTTCTTTTATCCCCCTTCATCTATTAGAATTATACTTGATTATGTGCCCATTACGGTGGAACAGACCCTGGGAATGTGTTCCAAACATTACACACATTACCTTGGCTTTGTTTTCGAGGGAGGTAAACACTTTTCTGCTCTTATCCAAGGTGACTGACAATTTTTTGTCGGAGTAGAGCCTAGAGGGAAGGAAGGGATTTGTTGGATGGTAAAGATTAGGAGGAACAGAAGAAAATACCAGAGTGGAGTGTTGCGGAGGGAAGGAGAAAAGGCAGAGTAGAGCTCTGACTTGGGAAGAGTTTCTGTGTACTCAGAAACAGGTCTTTGATGACATCAGCCGGCGCCTAGCCTTGCTTCAGGTACAGTGGAAGAGTGAGAAGCTGTCAGTTCCTGTGAGGAAGAGGATGGCACTGCTGGTGCAAGGTGAGCCATGTTGAGGGACCCCAGGATGCCCTAATATTCTGCCACCTGGTTACCTATGTGGCTAAAAGAGCCTTGGGTTGAACCAGCACAGGGGCTGGAATAATCTGCTAGAGAGGCAGCAATGGAAATAAATTGAATAATCATTGCACTTGGAATCAAGACTCTTGCTAGCTCAGACCCTGGCTATGGGCATGCCTCTTACCTCTCTGAATCGATTTTCTCATCTGCAAACTAATACTTCATAGGATTGTGGTGAAGAAAACACTCCCATAAGCCTTAAAGGGGAAGAGGTAGAAAGCACTGTATTATGCTCAGGGCTTTTCCTTTCTTCTCTTAGAACTCAGGAATCACAACTGGGATGGAGCTGATGACATACATCGATCACTGATGGTGGATCATGTGACTGAGGTCAGTCAGTGAATGGTGGGAGTGAAAAGGTTAATTGCAGAAAGGAGGAGCCTGCCTTCAGGGGAAGCTGCTAAGGAGAAGTCTTCTACTACAGAGGAGAATGAGGAGGTCTCAGGCCTCTCTACAACTCTGTAACCCCTGATTTTCTTCCTCCCCCATAAGCCCCTATCTCTCCCACTGTCCGAGACCTTGAACTATCTCTGAATGGACCTGGTGGGGTTTGATGTCCAGGAACTTATGTTTGCTTGTCTTCCTTGACAACCGGCAGGAGACAGGGAGTTGGAAAAAGGGAAGGGAGGTTCCCTTTTTAGCAGAGAAGCTGCTCCAACTGGGACTTTGACCTGACTCTGGGGAGGGAAGATTGTATAGAGGCAGTTCATTGGTTGCTTCTGACATATGCAAATAAATAAAAAAACATATTGTCCAGTGACATGTCTTGGTGGGGCAGTGGGCACTTTTTATTCTCCAAACCACTTGCCATCGGGCCATAGGTCTTACCCACAAAGATTCTCAGTTTCTTTGAAATTTTAACTCTAGTTCCTTTTCACCCTTGCAGATATAGTTTAACATTAGCTTGTGCTGGGTTGGATATGACAAAGTCCCTGCCCTGTAGCAATTTTCAAATGACATGGTCAAAAGGACCTAAACATAAATAGCTGAGCCTAGGAGCCATGTTTTTTTAGTTTAGCTTCAAAATGAGAAAAAACAAGCTTGGAAATAAGCGATCAGCTTGTCCCTTTTCTAGGACTGGGCATGGAGAGAATGAAGATGGTTGGAAAAGGAGAAATGTGGTAGGGCTTGAGCTTTTAACCCCCAGCAAAGGCAGTAGAGCTGAACATTTCTAAATGAGCAGCTCACAGCCAGGCTGCTCCAGGGGCCAGAAGAGCAAGCAAGTCAGGGTGGTCATCCCCACAGGATTCCTCTAGGTTGTAGAATGGGAGGAGATAGCTGGGCACTGACTCCAGCCCTCACTGCTACCTTTGCTCCAGTTGACCAAAAGCAGAAATGTAAAATAAAGACCTAAAGGAGCTCTACCTTGGCTAAGGAGCTGTAGTCACTCTGGAGCAGGTGTTAAGAGAGATCAGGGCCTCTGGGGAGCAGCAAGTAACTGGAGTAGAAACTGAAATCTTGAGAGCAAATGGCAGGTGGTGGGAAGGAATCCAGAAAGATTCCTTCCTGATTGCTGAAGAAAGGAAAATACTGCCCTCATTTTCAGACATTTCAAGTTGAGTCCCCGACTCTGCTGTTCACTATGTGACCTTGGCTGAATAATTTCCTCAGTACATTTCCTCATCTTTGGAATAATGGTTAGACAGTTGATCCTTGCAAGGTCCCTTCCATTACTAACACTCTCTGATAATGATACCAAAAGGCGAAGGGGACCCTCAAAGGACCCCTTCCTGAGGGATGAGGTCCCATATTAAAACAGCAGGTAGGAATGGAAGCAGAGTTACATTGGAGACCCAGATTCTGGAACAGGGAACAAGCCTTGGCTGGTGCCAAGCGGTTGCTGTTTACAATACAGTTCCTGCCCGCCCTTGCTCCCCACCCCAGGCTGGATAGGACTGCAGTTGGAACTCGGGCCCAACCTTAGAAGCAGAGTCTTATAGGACAGGAATTCCTCATTCTAGCTTCAGGAAGACCATGGATGGTATTGCAGTGCCTTTCCCACTTCTGAAGAGGAATGTGGAATAAGGTGAAGAAAATAGAAACGTGACCCAGAAGTCTTTCATTGTGTTTATTAAGAACTGACAGAGTGCAGCATCCAATCCCACAACTCAGTAAAAAAAAAAAGTGGATATTAAGGGCTCAGCATGGAACTTCCAAGTCTCCATGAACTACGTTAGTAGAACAGCACCTTCTATGCACACCCAAAATCTGAACCTTCCCTCCCCCATCACCTTGGGCTCACTTCTGAGAACTGAAAGAGCCACTAGAAATAACAAGCCTTTCTCATGCCAGGGGAAGTCGAAGCCCTGCGTTTTACAGTAAGACGAGCTACCTGGCAGTAGCACACAGGGGCTGGGGCAGAATTCTTGTGTTAACAGGGTGAAATACTCCAGGTCAGATGTCCATTTCAAATTGTGCCTCATCTGGAGGGAAAGAGGAGCCTAGTGGTTAAATTGCCCTAATTCCCTACCGTGCAGTTAAGGCCTTCTTGCCCCTGGCTCCCTCCCTTACACACTTTCTAGCTAGAAGCTGTTCTGTAGTTAAGGGACCAGCCCTGAAATATCAAAATTTCCTTAGAATTGGCCTGTCTATTCCCAGTTATGGGGAGGTGTGCAGTTTTCTGTAGGTCAGAGCAACTTGTACTATTAAGGTCCCTTCTTAACACCTTATAAACAACTGTTTTTCTACTTCCTCTTGAACCCTGTCACTTAAGCCAGAAAACCAAGGTAAGAATATAGTCCAGAGTGAACAAAAAGGGATATTTTCATAAAGTTTAATTCTTTCCCTCTGAAACTTTAAGTTGCCAGTGGATGACTTTAACATTTCTTGTAAAGCCTCCTTACCTGAGATCTCTTCATTTTCTTTCTGCTCCTTTAATTCCTCCAGTTTGGCCAGTGGGGCCTGTGGTGGGATAGTGATCCCAGGGATCTGGGGGAGGTAGCAAGGTGGTGTCCAGGAGATGGGCGAGTTCTTACATTCCAGCAGGAATTTCCAATTGTAGATGATTCTAGTTCCTGTAGGGAGTGGATCATGGAAGTTGGGAGCAGGAGTCTATGGGACAGTACTGCTGGGCCTTGCCTAAACCCTGTCCCTTCCTAAACTAACTGGCTGCCTCTGGGGATAACTGAGTAAATATGACACTTTCTTTGGGTCTCAATTTCCTCACCTGAAATAGAGGTTGGGCTAGATGATGCCTTCCATCTTTAGTTGAAGGAGAATAACTAATGGACAGGAGGGCATGACAGCCTTTCCTTGCTTGAACAGTGTTGTGCTTCACAATTCTCTCATCGGATAACCCCTTTTTCCGGGGGTGGGGAGACTGCCTGTTTTTCCTACCCCTAGTACTAAATGCGGTGGAGAGGACTGAGGACAAGGTCCTCGAGTCCACTGGTAAGAGTTTAGGAAGCCCACACGAAGAAGAGCCTAAACCTCATTCCTGAGAGCATTCATCTTGTTCCTTTCTCAGTCTCTAAATGGCTCAGCCGGAGACCTTGGCTGGACTGTTCTGCCCCCGTGCCTTTTCTTTCACCCCTGCTCCTTCAGTTTTCCCTTGGAGGAGCAAGGCAGGAGACCAACTAGCACCAACTCCCCACCTTAGTGTCTGCCTCCGTGGACATTTAGTAACTTTGGGACCCTCAAAGCACTGCTGGAAGGTAGCAAGGGCAAACCTGTCGTCGTGCTTCTGGGCCGACAATGGCCCTGACAAGGAGTCTAGGGGGCAGAAATGGGTGACAAAGTGAGATTTCCTGGCACCAGCAAGCCCACGTTACTTTGAGAGGCTTCTGTTTAGGGTCCTGGGTTACTTCCGAAGCCCCAAGGCCAAACTCGCTGCCTCCCTGCAGTAACCGAGATCTTAAACTCAGACTTGCTCGCCCAGGACTCGCCCAGGAGTAGTGCCCAACACCGCTGCATCATTTGGGAGGCTGGGGGAATCGGCTGGGGCAAATACGCATCCCAGCCGTTTGGGATCCTCGCTGTCTGGGCCGATACTCCGAACTCCGGCGAGCAGACACTGCAGAACCCTTGTACATGTTTCTAGGAGTGAGGCTCCGTCCAGGGCAAGGGCAAGTCACAGGGCTCGGAAGCCTGGGCACTTCGCCTTGCGAATCAGATCGAAAGGAGGACGGATGGCGCGTGCTCACCCAGCCCCCAAACCCTACAACTCTAGTTCCTGCACCCCCACCAGCCGGACCCCTTCCCAAGCTGCAGCCAGGAGCCCGGGATGGGCGCAGCTCCCTCCCGCCTGGCCCCCCCAATCCCGGCGGCTGACCTCCCAGGGTGGTGGCGTACAGCGTGCCCCCAGGCGTGGTGCTGTAGCAGTCGGGCAGCGGGTCCCGGCCCCCGGGAATCGGGCAGCTAGTAGAGGTGGACATGGTGAGCTGGTGGCGAGGAGGACACTGGAGTCCAAATACCTACGTGGGCTGGGTCCCAAGCACGTACTGCCCTGGGGCAACAACACTGAGGTCGACACACGCAGGGGCGGGGCCAGCAAGTCACTAATTCCTGGGTGGGGCCCCAGGCAGGGCCACACTTAACCCCTTATTCATACAGCTTTTATTTTACATTTAGGTCCTTTATCTTGAAACAGTGCATAAAATTGTAAGGGTTCCTTCCTAATGTTAAAGGCTAGCTAAATCTTTGATGTTATAGTAAGGAAGAAGGTAAAGGTAGATTTAAAATGCAAAGGGTATTAAAAATCCTTATCAATTATGTCATCAACTCAGTTAACCTTATGGAGGGGAATAGTTGTACAGACAGCCTAATCCCAGAGTCTCCAAGAGACAAATAATTCAATTGTGGACAAGCAGACAGCAAACCTATAGGCCTTGATAGATGGGAGTTGTATACAAGAAAGGCATCCCGTGAGGCATGGGATAATTTGGAAATTGATCCATTCCATCCATGAAAAACTGGCCTTGGGTCGGTTACAGAACATCTAAATACTCCCAATAATGTATGATTAAAGGCACTCACTCTCATTCCCTCAAATGATGTCCAAGGCTTTACAGGGAAAAAGCCCAAGTTAATTAAAAACTCATTGCCACCCATACACAAGAGTACAGAGGTTTCTCTTTTGATGATGGTGGAAGTGAAATGTAAATTTTCCTGACATTTCCTGATGAGTCTTTTTATTTTAAAGACACAGAGATAGATAGCAAAGGGTTTTGACAAGGTTACAACTGCCCAAATAACCTCAGCCCTCACCATTTATCCTCTCCTTTCTGTGGCTGAATTACTGCAAAGGTCAAAGGAAAGAGATAATGCATAATAGCCTCTGTTCCAGATCAGTTTCTTCAACAAGTTATCCCCTCCATCCCTCAAAATTTATTATCTAAAAAGTTTTTGATGCCTCTTGCTTTTTTTTTTTTTACACTTTGGTCATTTTCCAGTATAATCTATTTTCTTCTCTCCCAACTCTCACCAGGGACAACAAAGAAAAACAGTTGGGTGTAGGTCAGAGAAAAAGTGCTTCCTCCATCCTGTAGTAAAACAGAAAATGTTCTTAAGAAATATGGAAGGAAATAAAAGTTCCATGGATATGCCACATCACTTAGTGAAAAATTCCCTTTTCCATAACTAAAGAGGAATGATTTTGAAGGGTTTCCAAACTATTCCTTTTCTCTCCCACTCCCCACAGGGGAAACATTTAATTGTCACATAATCAAAGAGACTGTTAGGTACATTTTCACAGATGCTCACTTAAAAAGTCATCTTCTCTGGACCAAATTCCCAAGGACTCCCTTAGAATTAAGTGAAGAAAATTGGTAGTGACCATCTCTTTGAGCAGGTGACAAGTAGTTACATGACTAGAAGCAATAACAGTAACTTAACCCCACACAGTGCTACTGTGGAACCATGTCATAGCCGTATTTTTTCATGATGGAAGAATTCATTCAGGATGAATTTAAGAACTAAGGGATCAAGTTGTTATGCCTTAGCATAAAAACAGTCCAAAGGTCTTAACTGAGAGAAGTAAGGTCACAATTACAAAGCAAGCACACCCACTTTATTCTGTTTGGATGGAAACTGTGGAATGACTGATCCCTCCCTTTTCCAACCTGACCCTGACTGGCTTGCAGCACTTCTGAAAAGTTTCTCATTGATTTACCTAAGAAGGAGTGGTAATAGTGGAAGCAGGTGAGTTGGTTTAACAGGGACCTTGGCTTTTAGATGAGTGAACAGATGAACAAACTGAAAGAGCTTCTCTGGGATATGAAATTTCTTCACCCATAGTTTGTAGCACCTCCCATTACCTTTTCCTTCTCCCAATTACTTAGCTGAGTGGTGGTGCCCCCTTTGTACTTGTACCAGTACTAAAAGACTGCTTTTTTACAAAAAGGCAATCAATGCACCATAGACTGTAGATATTAAAAATAGCTTGCTACAAACTCTCTTTTGTGATGGAATTTGTTTTAAGTAAATGAGCTTGAAAATCCTTAATATAAGACAATGCCTTCTTTTTGATGAATTTTTACTGTAATAGATTTTTAAATTGCCTAAAGTATCTCCATTAAGTACACAGGTGTATGATGTTTTCATCCAAGTCTCCATCTCACTCCCTGTCCCACAATAACCTTTTCCTTTCAAGTCATAACTACAAAGAAATAACTAATTATCAAAATATTTCACTATATAATCCCTGAAGATTTCCATTAACTCTGTAACCATATATACCCATCCCAGATGTGCTATCAAAAAGGGACAATTGAGATTGTTTATTTTTATAGAAGATCAGTTTATTTTTATACAATGTTAAAGTTAGTAAAAGGGAAAGGAGGAGAGGCAGGCTGACAGTTGTATGGGAGTGTATATGGGGGAGAAAGGGTTTAAACTGGGGAGTAGATTCAATAGAAAAACAGGTAGTCTTGGTAAAAGAAACAGCACTTTTAAAGATCCTTTCTCTCAAAATTTTCCAATAATTATAACCTAAGAGGCAAGAAAGTATGTCAGCTGGTCTACCAAACAGCTTCTTGTATGTGATATTATTTATGCGAGATCACCTTTATTATTAGCATATATAATTCAGTTATGCTATTCTCACTTTCTCATCTGAAGCTGCAAAACTTTCTCCATTAATTCTAGTGAGGTGCTTTTTTTCAAGTGGCAAGCAGGAGCAAGGTTTATAGATAATAGGTATTACCACATCATGAGCTCCAAAAAGCCTGTCAGCTAAGGAAATCTGAGAATGAGTTATCTAACCAAAATACTTAAGAGGAAACTTCTATTTCTCGCCAAACTGAAAAAATTACGGTTTTTTTTTTAAAGTCCATTAAAAAGTTCTGCCTGATGGTTGGAATATCATAGTTTTCCAGTACACAAAAGGCACAAAAGGAAGAGAGGCACATTTGACCTTAAACATAAGGCTTTTTAATTTTGTATAGTATAAAGTATGGCTGTGTCTTTTCAGACCCTAGCTTTAGAGTCAGGGCAGAGAAAAACCACATAGATCAACCAAATTTTGGTCCCCTAGTTTCAGGATTCACAGAGTACAAGAGAATCTTTTAAAGGATCATCATTGTTTAAAACTGAATTTCCTCCAGCCCTATCTCATCCTCAGCTGTTCTTTTCCCCCACCCTCCCCCTCCAGTTGTGTTGATCTAAGTGTGACTTCTCTGTAAGTTCCAAATTTTGTTCTGGTTTTCTACTTTTATAAACTCTAAGAGCATAAAATTCACGTGTATCTAAACATGAGTAGACAATTGTACTATATTTAGTACTTTTAGCTGCATTAGATTCTTTGCATTACTTCTTGCTTTACTATTACAATTTTCACTCCTGAGGATAGTTCACCCCACTAAACACTTGCACTTTATAGTGCCATAAAAAATTTAATGAGTTTTCCCCAGTCCTATATCCTGCCTCATGTCAAAAAAATCAATCTAAATATAAATATTCTAATTCTAATCTAGTCTGAAACTGGTCAACATCATCTGACTCAAATTCCTTCTCATTTTCTGGACACATCTACCAAATGGCGATTGTACCAATGGCTGATAAAGCTCCACTGTCAGGGTTTGTGCTTTCACTCAATGAAAAGGCCATGATATTTATGGCTCACACTAATTAGGTTAACTGAGTAGAGTGAACAAGTTGAAAAATTAGTCAACAAAGACCTCTCCCTTTTTCAGATTCCAAGGTACAACTGTTGAGTAATCTTTAAGGGATTTCCCAACTAATTCCGAGTGATAGTGAAATCACTCAGGCATCAGTGAATATACACAACGAAAGGATCACAACCAACTTCCAAATACTGTTCATCTTTTTATTGAATATTCAGGTAAATATTTCACATTAATACAGGCTACATAAAGTAGAGCCACTATACGACAGGAAATTTACTCAACTTTTTTTTTCCTTTTAAGTATGTAAACAATTATACATGTATTTACCACCCTAAAAGGTTGAAATCATGTAATCATCTAGTTCTCTTTTCTGCAGACAAGTAGCATTCAGTACTGTTTAGCCAAAAGCACTAAGTTCATCTGATTTTAAGTTCAAAATGGCTAAACTAACTGGAGAACAGAATCAGTTGGATAGGAAAATCAATTTGTTCTTACACAATGGGCAATCAAATTTCCATTGTTAAAGCCCACACGGAAAATTGCTTAGTTAGGCACATTAAAAAAAATCCCCAGGGTTCTTCCAAGGTCATAGGTTTCCCAAACAAGGCTAAAGAGAAAAGACCTTCTAATTTAGTTGACATATTTGAGATGCATGTTTCCAATATGAGGCGCCCAGGTGCCAGGCCAAATCTGAAAAGGGGAAAAAATCATAAATTCCAATTAGGAATGTTACACATTAACAAAACATAATACAAATTTAACAGCAATTATTTCCACCAAGGGGGAAAATCCCTATAATATTAAAGCACAGTAAGAGTAGACTGAAACAAAAACAGTAAGATAATAGAAATTATTTTTGGTGCTAAGGATTTGTATTTACAGACAAAAGTGAAATAGAAAAAAATATGTAAGGTAAGAGAAAGAGTTAAATGTCTTTTACCTGCTGAGCATCAGTACATTCTGTTGAGTTTTGGACAACTTTTATCATAGGGTTCCAAGCAGGATCTGGGTTATGAAGTCCATTAAACAGAGGGCCACCTGGACCATCAGCAAGCTGAGGATGTGAGGGTATTATGGTACCTCCATACATGGAAATTGGCAGACCCTACAAAGCAGAAAGCAAATATCTATAATCATGAAGTAATTATAAATAATCAGATTATGCCCCTGAAATCCCTTTCTGACCGAGAATACAATAGTCCAAAGACTATATATGGCAGAAACAAACAAATAACATGTATAAATAGTACTCTTGGGAAGAGAGGAGATAAACATAAGCCCAATTGAAAGTCAAAATAAACTCATCACCTGAAATGTGAATAATATCTCTCATAGGATTACTATGGAAAAAATACTTTGTAAACCTGAAAAAACTGTTGAAATTTAAGGTAAAAAAATCATAGAATTACAATTAGAAAGAACCTTCAGTATCATCTAGACCAACCTCATTTACAGATGAAGGAAAATGATGCCAAGATTTAGCTTGATTTAGCTAAGGTCACAGAGAGATTGAATAGCAGAATCAGAATCTGAATCCAGGCACTCTGGTTTCAAGATTTGTATCTTTTATCATAATCCTTGTGAACATCGCTTTCTACAGAATAAGTGACTGCAAATAACACAGTCACCTAGCACTTATTTAAGCCTCCTGTTCTTTTGAAAGACAGCACACTTATAAAATGAAGCAAAATGACCAGCAAAAGTTTGAGTTTATGTGGACTTTAGAGAAAGGGATATTTAATCTCAAAAAACACAAAAAATTACCCATAAAAACTTGCTAAGATTTTTAAAAAGGTCTACATGGATAATTCCATATTCAGAAAATTTTATATCCTTACTTTAGAAAAATCCACAAAACTGCTTGCCATAGGCTGATGGAAAATGTTAGAGGGAGCCACCATTCCTGAATCATCTCTTTCCATCGGCTGGTGCTGGGAGAAGGTGCCCGGGTCTGAGAGCTGCTGATGCAGTGGATGATTCCCCATCACAGGCTGTGACCAACCAGAAAGGCCTTCTGGAAAGAATTAGAAATGGTCTGTGTTACTTAATTTGAACAGAGACTTAGAAAAAAAGAACTCCTGATCTATGTCAACAGCTTAACTAATTAAGTGAGGAAACTTTTCTGAATAACAAACACTTTCTAGTAACTGCCATGAGACCTCTTCAAAAGATGTCTTTAGTGACACAGACTGGTCTTCTTAGGGGTTCCAAGGGTTGCTACTACCTGAGCTAGAATACATCAAGGGAAAAGGAAATATACTTTTAATCACTTCTAGTTGCTGTGCTTTATCCTTTATGCTTACAATATTCATCCTAAAGAACATTTCAGAGTTAAGCTACAGCTTGACAGCTATAAAACATCATCACTTAGAGGATCTCTATCATAACAACAATTTTGTGCTTGCTTTAAAAGCCCTACTTGAGCTATTCCCTCTACAGAAGGCAGGACAATCTTACCTGATACGCTATTGACGCCAAAGGACCAGATACCACTATGTCCAACAGGTGCTGTGAAATTAGTTCCCAGAGGCGTTGGTGTAACAGAACCTCCCTGTCGAATCCGAGCAAGTCTCTCTGTTCCAATCGGGGGAGGTACCTTTCTGTCCTGACTGGGGTTGCCTCCTTTTGGCTGGCCTAATGTTGGCGGTGCAGAAGTAGCTGAAAGGGGTGAAGATGATCCCGAGGAAACAGATGGAATAGGAGAGTCACCTGGTGGCAAAATATTTCTCTATTGTTTTATTACATATAAAATCTAGTTTTGGTAAATATCTGAGAAACCTGAGTGGAAAATTCTTTCACCAAAGTCCTACTCTGATGTCTTATTGTGGAGGAGATATGAACCTGGGTTTTTGAAGGTTCTAAAGGAATTCAAGGTATAAAATCTTTATGAGTATAGTACCCAGTAATGGATTGTATTCTAAGACAACTTAGTATGCTAAATAAGGAAAAGGCATATTATCAAAAAGGTTATCAATATTCTTTGCCCCCAACAACCTATAAAGATAAAGTTTGTGCTGGTGGTGGGTAAACACAATGATGAAACTCTGACTTTTTTTAAGTACTGAAGATGAAAAATTAGTTTCTGAAACCAAGATTCTATAAACAGTTTTAGATTATTCATAATTCTAAATGGAATTGAATGAATATTAAAAATTATGGCTTAAAAATTTCCTAGACTGCTCAGATGAAGGCAGGAAAGAAAGGTACTATATATTTACTGCTACTTTCAAAGCACAAGACTCATCCTTGCCCTACATTATAAGGACTGAAAATGATTACATTTTAAAAATAAGGATAAATGTTAGAAAAGTGTTACAAGTTTCAACTGACTGGTTACTGAACTGTAACAAGATGCTCATTTTTCTGGGGTTAAGTTTTGCATTATCGAAAGTAGAAATTAAATCACTATCTACCTTATGATTCATTATATTTGTAGGGACTTAATTGTAATAATCAATGAATAACAAAAAGAATTAAATTTATGCAACTTTCCTAAATGTAAAAAAAAAAAAAGATCAGGCAGTATCACAATTTCTGATCAAATTCAACAAATTATTCAATAGTAGTACAATGCAAAGGGCCCGTTGTAAAATTACCTCTGATTCCTGTTTTACTCTGCACAAAGTCAATAAAATATTTCAAGATTTGAAGACTAGTTTGAGCATTTTCTTTCTTTTCTTTTTAAAAGACTAGGTCTCCCTATCTCATCCAGACTACAAGCACAATGACTGCTTACAGTCTTTTATCCACTTCATTCTTACTTGGCTCAGTTTGTTTCTCCTTAGACAATTTGGTAGCATCATCCCATCCCCAGTTCCAGTGGGCTCACCATATTTAGTGATACAAGATATAACTTAATACAAGATATAATTCCTGAGACAGAATGATCCACCAGTCTCAGCCTTAGTGGCAGTAAGGATTGTAGACTCCTCCTACTGTGACCAACTAGTTTGACTACTTTTCATGCTGCTTGCATTATCAATAAAAGACCACAGTGACCAAAGATTATCAAAATGTTGTAATATAACTCTGGATGCCAGTGAGCCTCATGGTTTCTTAAATCTAAAAAAAATTCTCTAAAATAGTAACTTAAGAAACTTTCACAATCATTTTCCCCAAATTCTTACATGAATTTGAAGCACTCGTCCAAGGATGGGGTGAAAAATGTTGTCTGTTGAAACTCGGAGTTCCAACAGGTGCTGGACCTTGTAGAAAAACCCGTGTTCCTTGTATGTTGGAAAAACTTGTCAGGGGAGCTGAAGAAGAAGATGGGGAACTGCCAGATGGATCAATGGATGGTAATCCTGAAAGAAAGCATGGCCAAGATATACATTTAGTTGAGATTTTCAAACCCAGAGCCTTAATTTTCTTTTAGGAAAGGAAGAGACAAAGAATTCCTGCTGGTAATCCAATAATTTGTGAACAAAGAAGTAATATGGAAGGGAATAATTTCCTTGAAATGACTAAAAATCCTCCAATTCAATAAATACTTATTAAAAATCCACTATATACAGATCTCTGTGCTTCCAAAGGTTGTACATGAGAAACAAAAAAATGCACATTAAATACCAAAATACTGGCTGTGGCATGTTAGTAACCCATGATGAAGCATATTTAAACACACATCAGGAAAGAATGATTGTTTAAAAATGAGATAATCGTCTAGATTAATTTCATAATTTTCTCTGAAAGGGAAAGTATGGTGGAGGTCATAGGAGGCAGAATACTACACTAGAAAGATCACTGGCTCTTGTGTCAAGCCCTAGGTTCAAATCCTGCCTCGGATGCATTCTACTTGTGTGACTGTGAACAAGGCATTTTATTTCCATGGGCCTCAGATTTCACATCTATAAAAACAAGACAATTGGAGAGCTGGTCTCCAACTGGTCTCCAGATGGTCTCTGACATATTTTCCATCTCTAGATCTAAGATGTTATGAGCCTAAGGCTAGTGCACAGGAGAACTTGTAACTAGACAGCATCCATATCATTATTTGACAGAATGGTTATGTTTTGAAGAAAATTTTAAGAATATAGTTCTTTACCTCCAACCAAGAGAAATGTCTGTCGCATGAGAAATGAATACTTAAGACTACAAGTATTCCTGAAGAGTTCAATGTTGAGGAACCAAATAAATATGGAATACATTACTTGTTACATTAAAATTAAAAAGTTGTAAACAGATTCAAAAATCTTTCTTCCACAAGATTCCTAAGGTGAATGTAGGCTTTCTTATATTTTATTACCGACTGTGGGAAACCTACTAGAGAATGGGTAAAAAGGCTTGAAAGAAAAAGGAAATAGGTATATTCATTTCATGAAAAGGTAGCTTGTAGAAGAGGGGGTGGTGATAGAAGGGAGGGCAGATTGGAGGAAGGGGTAATCAGAAATCCGTCTTGGGGTGGGGAAGGGAGAAATGGGGAGAAAATCTGAATTCAAAATCCTGTGAAAGTGAATGTGAAAACTAAAAATAAATAAAGAAAAGGTAGCTTGTGACAAATCTGTAAATTACAAAAAAAAAAGAAATCACCCAGATAGGCCTCCTTAAGTTTTCTTTTATTTTGAAGGCAATGGGGTTAAATGACTTGCCCTGAGTCATACGTTTTAAGTGTCAGAGGCCAGATGTGAACTCAGGTCTTCCTGACTCCAGGGCCAGTGCTCTATCCACTGCACCACCTAGCTGCCCTCTTGGTTTTCTTACTATACACTCTCTTTATACTTCCAAAAACTGTTTTTAAGCCAAATATAAGAGATTCCCTAAATTACAATTCATGGAAAGACAGCATCCACTAATACGTACACCAGGAAGATGCTGGCTTTACTTCTAATCACTCTGGAGGATAGTATTATGTAAAAGGCTACAATTTTAAATGCATACTCATATTTCTATAGCACTTTAAAAGTTGATGAAGTACTTTTCTTATAACAACATGAAACAGGCAATGCAAATGTTATTTTCATTTTACAAATGAGAAAACTCAGATATGGAATGGACATGATTTACTTATGGTCACTTATAGTCACAAGATGTTAGTGTGCTAGGATTCAAACTCATGTTTCTTGACCCCAAGTCAAGGACATTTTTATTAAAACCATAATGATGCTATTATAATAATCTCAGCACTAGGAATAGGTCCTTCCTGTTCCCATGGCCTTTCAAGAGAATTCTAAAATGTATAATTCCACCAAAATGAAACCTAACCAACTTTATCTCTATATGACTAAAGAGAAAGAAAACCAGAATCATCTTTGGGGCTTTTGAAGGTGTTATGTATATATGGGGTTCTACTGAACTGTAGGAAAGTAGAAAGTACTTCCAAATTTTTAAAGTACAGTATAATTAATGCCACACACAGAGATTCATTTGAAAAAGTTGATCACTCCAGCCCACCATACACAGACACAGTTTAAACAATATAGCCAATCAGTAAAGGGGCAGCACATAATATAAACACCATTGTTAAATCTTTCAACTGGTTTTCTTCCCAACAATTTCAACTCCAAATTATCTTCACAAACTACAATTATTTTTCAGCATAGTACATACCTAAAGTGCCACTCATTTCTACAGTATATACTTTATTGTGGCTCAGAGTCCCATAAACATACAGAGCTGTGCAAAATTAACACTTATTTTTATAATTCACCCAATTCTTTCATGCAGTGAATTCAACACCTGATTTCTAAGTTCATGCAAACAACAATCAACCATATTAATATTAAGCCTTTTAAAAACAAATGTATAAATGTACACTAGGTGGCACAGTGGATCAAACAAGGGCCCTGGAGTCAGGAAGACCTAAATTCAAATTTAGTCTCAGACACTAGCTGTGTGACCCTGAGCATATTTGCCTCAGTTTCTCATCTTAAAATCGTCTGGAGAAGGAGAGAGCAAACTACTCCAGTATCTCTGCCAAGAAAACCCCCAAAAGAGATTATGAGGACTCTAGGATAACAAAAATAAATGAATAATAAATTTCAAACAGGAGTAGAAACTAAGAAAGTATGCTATGAACCTGTTTCTAAAAATCACAACTTACATTTTTTTAATCAAAGTACAAATTTTCAGACTCTATGGAAAATGTTTGCAAGCTGTGAAATTTTCCGAAAGTACTCATGAGCCCTTTACCAAAACTGTAATTTTATATAACCACAGGGAAATATCTGGCAACAAAGGCATAATTTCACTGCTAAAGGGTCAAGGAAAACAAGGTGGCAATATCACCTATGCATAGGTTCCTAAAGTGGATGATACTGCCCCCTGGGAAGCGCTGAAATGATAATGAGTAGGGATGGTGGTAGATGTTTGAAATGGCACAAATTTCAAAAAACAAAAAACTATTGAAGAGTTAAAGAAAGTAGATGGGGTTAGGGGGAAGCTGAGTAATTTTTTTTTTTAAAGGAGGTGGGGCAGTAAGCCAAATAAGTTTGGGAACCCCTGAAGAGGAATACCAACTGACTGACTAAGGCTGAACAGAGATGATTTAGCTGCTAGTAACTTACCAACTGGACTAGTAGAAACTCGCTGGGAAGGTGGTCTGAATCCAGGTGCCTTGGAGTTATCAGGATGCACGTTTTCTAAATGTCCAAGAACGGAGTTACCCAGGAAAGTTGACTGAACAGTGAAAGATGGATCTGTGGCAGCTCGTGAAGACAGTGGGCAGTCGCCCCACCCCTGGTTAGCTGGCACCTGGTTACTATCAAAAAGACTACTAAAGTGATTGAAGAGTGTGGCTGGACCAAATGTAGGTGGCAGAGATTTATTTGCTGGGTTAATGTGCATCTGAGAACCGTTCATAATGCTCATGGCTGAGGATAGCTGCACTGCAGCTGGTGGACCTTGAGGTGGTGTTAGAGGAACTGGATTTGTAACAAAAATAGACTGCGGATCCTGGTGTACAGTTGCATTGGGTACCACTGAATAAAATGAACCTCTAGGCTGCATTCGGTGAGAAACTCGAGGTGCTGGTACAGCTAACTGAGGTAAATTACTGGTGTCCTGATTATCAGCAGCAACTGATCGAGGAGACGCTAAGTTTAATGGAGCAGGCTCTGAGTTAGATGCAAAAGGCAATGAGATAGGACTTAAATCAGATATGTTTGCTGGCAGTACCTCCTCCTGTGTGTTATTGAGAGGAGCAGGACTACTAGAAGAGTGGGTTTCTAGGGCTCCTGGGTTGTTGCTGGCAGAGACACTACAATTATTTGCAACTGAAGATGGGGTACACAGATTGCCCACAGGTTGGTCTTGCGATGACACCTTCTCTTTGGGAGTTGATATAGCAGAGAAAGAGTCTGTTTTATGTGCAGAAACTTGTGTTTGTGGAGCACTAGAGGGCAGAAATGCTGTGGGAACTTGTCCACTGTTGACAGATGCAGAGGAAACAGAAGGCAGAGAACTACAGGTGCTTGTCACAGTAGAGATCACTGTTGCCATGGTACTTGTTTTAGGAACACAGGCAAATAACTGCTTTCTGACTGAAGAAGGAGTCCGACTATTAGGAACACACAGAGGTTGGTTTGTAGCAACTACAGAAGACACAGTGATAGGACAACTGGCAGCAGATAGTCCAGTAGACTCTGACTGTAAAATATTTCCATTTTGGTTAGGCAGGCGACCTGCATTGT
This sequence comes from Potorous gilbertii, assembly GCA_028658325.1. Taxonomy (NCBI): domain Eukaryota; kingdom Metazoa; phylum Chordata; class Mammalia; order Diprotodontia; family Potoroidae; genus Potorous; species Potorous gilbertii. The sequence continues at coordinate 396,842,737 of CM053769.1, forward strand.
TATGCTTTGGAGAACTATTGGTGCTTCCAGGGTTAACTGGTCTCACTGGGAATGGTCCCCAAGTGTTAGGAGAGGGTGAAAAGGTTCCTCCAAACTGGGCCATAGGTAAGCGAGGATGCCGAATCTGTTGCATAGTTTGGGCAGCCAACAAAGCAAAATGAGGATGGGAATAAGCTAAAGGAAGAGAAACTGGGAAAGAAGAACGTACATTTGCTGGAACGTTCTTATTCAGTTTATTGGGGGGCTGGAACGTAGATAGTGTTGTTGCCTGTGAAGTTACAAGAGCTGGAGCACCTAATGGAAATGCATTTTTGTTTGAAGCAGTTGTAGTACCTACTCCAGATGAAAAATTTGCATGAATTGATTTGGTGCTGGCAGGGGTTCTGATGTGATTTTTAGGAATTAAGTCTTCTAGTTCCTTAGCAGGATCTTGAATAAGAGCATTAATAAGCTGAACTGCATACCTTGTTGACTCTGTGCCACCTCTGAAAATTTAAAGACAAAATAAAGAGAAAGAAGCTACTCATTAAATGAAGTTCACTATTAGGTGTAGCTCTCCTAGTCAAACAAAAAAGCCCCTCGTCTTCTGTACAGCCCCCATTAGTACTTCTTCATAATTACCTTATTGTGATCATTCTTTCACCATTCTTATCTTTCTGTTTATCCACGTCAATGTGTGCACCAGTGACATCCTGTATTGCAGTGATGTTGCATCCCCCTCTCCCCATTATCCTGGACACAACTGAAGCAGGGACAGACAATTTCTTGGACCTAGGCCATAGAGATTACAAATCAATTACAATTTTTAATATATCCTGTTTTCATTTTAAACATACTAAAGATCTATTAATAATAGCTCATTTTAATAGATTTGGATCTAGTCACATAGGGCTCATTTATCAAATAATGAGGATGAATTCCTAAATGACAAACCTAAAAAAGGATTAGATTACAATGAAAGATTTTGTTATCTGATTGACTCCAATACAGCTAAAAGAATCCTAGCCACAGAATGACTCCTTAAGAGTTGGAAAAGACCTTAAGGCCCTCTAGTCCCAATAAACATCTGAATAAGAATCCTCCAACACTTCTACCAAAAAAGACTCCTTCCAAAAAAAGCAGTCATAGGAGGCTGTGCTTGAAGATCCCCAGTGACAGCAGAACATCCTACCTCCAGAGGCAACTAATATTCCACTTCCGAAGAACTTTAGTTTTATTTTTTTTGTTGGTTTAACTGGGCAGAGATGGTCCAGAATTTTCTTGGCTGTGGGGACCGCTAGGAACTTCCTTTCAGATTCAGATCAGTACCTTTTCTGCAAACCCTAAGGTCTTTAAAAGTTGCATGGGGCACCAACACCAGCTATCCATCAGCAGCTTTGTTAGGAAATGTTTCTTCAAAGGAAACCTAAATGTAACTCTCCTAGTTCCGCCCCAGACACCAAGTAGAACAAGTGACAACTGATCAAATACTTGGAGATATTTCCTTTAAGTCTTCTCTTCTCCAGGCTAAACATCCAACATCTTCAATTTCTTCAGGTAAGATCTTGAATGGTCAGTTCACCATTCTCTGGGTGCTCTCTATCTTATCAATGTCCCTCATAAAATGTGGCATCATGAACTGAAAACTATACTCTTAAATATTCTCTAACTAAGGCAGGGTGAGGCAGGATCATAACTTCCCTCATTCTGGACACTATGCCTTCTCAATGCATTCGCTTGTCTGTTGCATTAGCTTATCTGCCATGTCATGCTATTAATTCATATTGAGCTAGTTGTCCCATAAAACTGCCAGGTCTTTTTTGAGATAAACTCTTCTATAGAGAAACTTCCCTAAGAAGTAGGTTTTTTGAACCAAGGTGTTAGATTTATTAACATTAACATTTCATCTTATTAGATCTGGAATGATGGACTAGACCAGGGTTTCTTAAACTTTTTTCACTCAAGACCCCTTCAGCATTTCTTAAATTGTGAGTCACTGACCTCATATGTTTCTATTGCTGTATTGCTGCTGTTCTTTTGTTTTTCTCTGATTTATACTGTCATAGTCACTGTGAATATATATTTTTTCTGCTTCTACTTACTTCATTTTGTATCAGTTCGTGTAAGTCTTTCATATTTTTTTAGTACCTATCAGAGTCATTATTTCTTATAGCACAATAATATACCATTACATTTTTTGCACCACAATTGTCTAGCCATTCTTCTAGTCTAAGAACCTCTACTTTGTTTCCAGTTCTTTGGATCTGTCTCCTATGAAATTCTAAGTATCCCTCTTGCTATTCTGCCAATATTGTATTCTTTTGGTAAAGCTTTGCAGGCATATGTAGATAATTTTTTCCCACTTTATTCCTTTTTGGTTTAAGACTTTCAGGTTAAGTTAGCAAAACTCTAGTAAAATATAATATGATCAGTCCTTGCCAGGTATACTTCATCCCATGCCAGCACTCTGTCATTGCTATTGTTTAAAGTCAAGATTCAAAAATCCAATCTCATCTTCAGATAAGTTTCTTAACCTAATCTAAAACTGGCATTGTATGTTGTGTGATTAACAAATGTTTGTTGACTAGATTTAGCTAGTTGTTTTCATAACAAACCTTCTCTTTTCTGAAACCTGTGACATAACTGATAGAAGAGATAGAACTACCATCTTATGGCAATATCATTTGTAACTGTGTGAATCACCAGAGGAACAGAATAGTAATACAGTATGAAAAGCCTTGAGAACTTCTCTGTCACATCTTGGATCATGCTTTATGAAAACAGCAGACCTCTCTTGTTATCAGGTTGTCAAAGAGGTATCTCAGGACTTTCTCCACAGGGAGTCATAAAACATCACTACTCAAATCACTTTTACTGGATGACCTTTAATTAACACCACCTGTGGATCCACATCATTATTCCTTAGAGGACAAGGAGCTATTTACACCTCGGAGATCTTCCTGTTGGTTAGCTTCATGGGAAGCACTGAGGTGGTCAATGGATAGAGCACTGATTGTAGTTAGAAGACTTGAATTGAATTTTTGCCTAAGATACCTATCAACTTCATGACATGAGCAAGTTACTTAACCTCCTTCACACTTACAAATCTATGATACTATGAAGTAAACATTCAGTGGTTATCCACTTTCTCTTTTTCCCGACTTACATTTTTCCATGCTCTAATTTCATGACATAAGTCAGGATTCCCTCTCTGTCTCTTCAGATCCTTTTTCTTCATGGTTTTTACACTGACATATTTTAGTTTTTTTTTAATAGGAATACTTAATTATCCCTGGAAGTCTAAAGGGTGGAGAAGTATCTCTTCCTAACTTTTAAAAAAATGGATTTTTATTGACAAATCTCGGTTTTATATCACCCAAATTTCCCACTTCATCCATTTCTCTCCTCCCTCCCAGTCATCCCTTAAAACAAATAATTTTTTTTTAAAAAAGAAAAAGACAAAAAAAATCAGCAAAATTGATCAACGCATCAAAAAAAGTTTGACGTCATATGCAATGTTGCACACCCATGGATTCTGACCTCTACAAAGGAGCAGGGGGAGGTGTCTTCTCATATCTCTTCTTTGGGGTCAAGCTTGTTCTTGAGGCATCTAGGTGGCATAGTGGATATAGTGCTGGACTTGGAGTCAGGCATCAAACACTGCCTAGCTGTGTGACCCTGGCAAGTCACTTAACCTCTCCCAGCCTCAGTCTCCTCATCTGTAAAATGGGGATAATAATACGACCTACCTCACAGGGTGATATGGGGAGCAAATGAGATCACATACGTGAAGCACTCTCTAAGCCTCGGTGGGCTACATCAATGCCAGCTATTACACTCCTTATAATTCTGCAACGTGCAGTTTTGATCGCTCTGTGGTTCTTTTCATTTACACTGTTTCTGTCACTTGTTTTCTTGGCTCTGCTACTTCACTTGGCATCAACTCATGGTAGTCTTCTCAAGCTTCTCTGCATTCATCATGTTCATTGTTTCATACAACAAAACAATAAATACTCCACTTACGCTGATGTACCACAATTTAATTCTAAGTGCTGACATAAATAATTTGACATAAAGTCTTTATTTTTGTCAACAAACTCCTGAGATAAAGGGTATGGACATTTCAATGGCTTTCTTTGCCTAATTCCAAACTGCTTTCCATGTTGGTTGTATGAATTCATAGTTCCAGCAACAGTAAATTAGTGGTGACTGTTTCTCCACACACCTCCAAACAAGGATTATTCCTGTCCTCTCATCACCTTACCAATATTCTGGCAAAGGAAAACTCAAGGTTATTCTGATTTTCGTTTCTTATTATTAGTAACCTTTCCTATTCTGAAGACCACACAATTAAAATTTCTACCTTGTCAAAGTTATGTACCTTAAATACACTGACTCCCAGGTTGTTGTTTTACCTCATGTCTCAAGGAGTTCAGCAACTTACTCACCACCTTCCTTTCTTTCCCAAATTCTGCCCTTACACTAGGAAATTTTAATACCTTCAAGAGATGTTGCTTCATCTTCAATCAACTTCAGTTCCATTGAGAAATGGTCAATTAAGAGATCCTGCCATTACCTACAAGTGTTCCACTTACCTAATTAAAAACTCTAGAATCCCCAAAAACCTTCATCAATCCGCTTTTCCCTGTTTTCTCTCTTATACCTACATCCTTCAGTGTTTTTTCAGATTGTTTATGCCTCCTCTAGTTTCACTCTTGTTCCATACCAACCTCAATTTGAATAGCAGTTTCAAATGGACACCGTTCCTTGCTCCACGTTTCTGCCTTGCCCTATTGCTGCTTTTTACTTGCTAAAGTTCAGCCCTAGATCACTCCCATAACTCACTTCCATAACTCTCTTCTCACTTGATGATGAATAAAGGTGGAGGAAGTCCCATAACTGTGCTGACTTGGTACATTGCAAATTCATGGTATCCAACCTACAGTGTGGGCCTTCATACTGTAGCAAGGCAGTCCCTTTATTCCTCCCTATTTAATTACCTTATCTCATTTTTCAAAGAAGGTATTTAAAACCTTTTCTTGCCTGTTCAAGTCCTTCATACTTCTTCCAACCCTTTCTCTCTCACCAGAGTTCTTTGACTCTTACTATAACAACACTGAAAAAGCTGAAGTCATTTGATTTGGCCATTATCTTCAATTTTCTATCTCCAAAATCTTTGGCATCATCCTTTCCCCTGGTCTCTAACAAAGAACTCCTTTACATGTACCGTTGGACATTATCACTGTTCACTTTCTCCAGTAGAATGCATCCTCCATCATCTCACCCCCTTTTGAAACTTACACTTTTTGTTATTTTCTTCAAACAAGCCCAAATCTTCCTCATTCTTAAATTTTTTTCCCCCACTAGGCTATAAATTTCTTCTCTCAGACAAACTCCTGAAAAAAGCTGTCTACTCTTGCCACCTCCATGTTCTCTCTTTTCACTTCTTAATTCTTTGCATTTTGGCTTCCAACCTTATCATTCACCTGAAACAGCTCTCTTTTAGTTACTAATCACCTCTTAAAATTACCAAATCTGGTAGTCTCTTCTCTACCCAACTCCTGCATGACACTGCTTGACTATCCTTTTCCTCCAAGACACTCTTTCCCCTCTAGGTTTTTATGGCACTAGTCTCTCCTGATTCGCCTCCTTCCTACCTCTCTACTTCTCAGTCTATCTTATCAGATGATCAACATCTACAACACCTCCTGAACTGTGGGTGTTTCTCAAGGTTATGTTCTGGAGCCTCTCTTCTCTTTTCTGTACTTTCTGTCTTAGTAATCTCATTAGCCCCCATGGGGTTAAACTATCATTTTTATGAAGATGACTCCCAGATTTACCTAGTCAGCCTTATTTCTACCAAACTTTAGTCCTGGACACCAAATATTTACTGAAAATTTCAAACTGGATGTCCCAGAGACATCTTATGTTCAACATGTCTTAAAAGTGAACTCATTATATCGTCCCCTAAACTCTTCCCTCTTCCAAACTTCCCTATTTTTGTTGAAAGTAACACCATTCTACCTATATCTCAGGTTTGTCATCAGAATTATCCTGACCTCCTCATTTTCCTTCACCCTCTATGTAAATATTAAGTTTCACTGTTTCAAGCTTCATAAAATCTACTGCATTCCCTCCTTCCTCTCTACTCCCATAGCTACCTTAGGTTCAGTCCCTCATTGCCTCTTGCCTGGGTTATCCCAACAACCTAACTGGATCTCCCTGACTCACCTCTTATCCTGCTAGTCCATTCCAGTGCTGGCAAAGTGTTGTTCCTTAAGTTCAGATCTGACCACATGATTCTACTATGCAAGCAACTGTAGTGGTTTTCTGTTGCCTCCAGAATAAAACACAACCCCCTCTTTTAGTTTTGAAAGTCTTACAAAATCTGGCTCAACCACTCTTTCCAGCCTCATTGTATATCACTCTCCCTCCTGCACTCTGCAATCCAGAAGTCTTTCTGCTTTTCACTTAAGACTCTTCATATTCCCTTCTCAGTGTTTTTTGCACTGACTGTCCTCCATACGAGGAAGGGATCTTCCCTATTTCTCTTTCTTTCCATTCTTCTACCTCATAGTCTCCCCACCCCTCACTTAAATCTCCTGAATGAAATTTTTCCTAATCCCTCCCTTTCTGTGTTTCTGTCAATATTTAAATACTATGATTTTGGTGGCCTCACTATGAAACCTCCCTCAGTTCAGGGGCTTCTCACCCTAGAATGGACACTCAGCGATGTTGTCTCTCCAGCCTGGAACATCTCCCTCTTCCCCTAAACAATTCTATTGCTGATCTCTTCTTTCATTGTGAGTTCTTCCTGGAAATTCCATTTTGGGGAAGGGCTTGGGGCCAGACAACCTTCATTCCTCCTCTCCCTTTGGTCTTTCTGGAATTCAATATCTTGCTTCAACTCAGGTACCTTTAGTCCCCTCCCACATTCCCTTATCCAGGATTTTCAGGGTTGTTTTGTGTGTTGTCTTCTGTCATTACTATAGAAGCTCCTTGAAGGCAGGGACTTTCTTTTTGCTTGCATTTGTATCTCCACAACTTAGCACAGTGCCTGGTACAAAATAAGCACTTAATAAATGCTTGTTGAAAGATTGCCAAATACCCTTTCTTCAAAACTATGTGTGTACATTTATTAATTCTTGAGCAGGCCTGCTTTAGAGCTATGTGGTATATATTTTTATACGTACTTGTCTCCATTGTTGGATGTAAGCTCATCATGAGTAGTTTGTTTGGTTCTTTGAACTTTATCCCATACATCTAGCATAGTGTGAGGCACAATGTAAGTATTTAGTTAATATTTGTCAGCAAATGATGAAGAACATTAGCTACTTCCTAAAGGTGGTGATCATAAGGAGCAGAGACATGGTTTTTTGTACATGGGCACAGTAAAGATTCATTTTGACTTAGTATTCTATTTTTTACAAGAGTCCCTCCCTCCTTCCTTTCTCTCCATTAATTCCAGGGGGAAGAAGTGGGGGTGTTAGCATTGGTGATGCAAAAACAACAAAAAAACCACTGTTGTAATATACTTTTTTAAAATGCATAGATGAGAAGGTAAGGAATTTCAGAAGGAGGAAGACAAGTAACACATATAAGAAAATTCATGGTGTCACAGAGAATCTTCTTTTTGTGTTCTGATATGAGTACAAAAAACACAATTATCTTTTGTGGAGTTCAAGTTCTGAATAACAATGTTTTAAAATGTTTTGATTAGTGTTAGCGATTTACTACAGTATTCTATCATATAACTGTTAATAGTCTGTAATTATTTTGAGAACTACAAGTTCTTAGTTTTTGACTACTTTAGCTCTTGGTCTTATTTTTTTCTTTGAGTTGTCTGTCTGTATCTTGGTTAAACTCTTATAAGACACATTTGATAAAAAGATTTCTTCCCAGGAGACCTAGGAATACTTTATCCTAAATGTGTTAATTTATTTGTGCACTAGTTCTTCTATTTCATGTGACTGAAATTCTCTCTTTTGAAAGAACCTCTATCATTGTCTGGTCAAGACATTCCCTACATGTAACTGTGAAAGGTGTATGATTTGATTCTCTTTTAATGGTATCATCCTTAATACTCAAATCATCTATATACTTTGAATTTACAGTGGAATACAATATAAAATGTTGGTCTAAGCTTAATTTCTCCCAGATTGCTTTCCAGTTTTCCCAAACAAGTTCATATCATATAAAGAATTCCTTTCTAGGTAAGTTGTACTAAATTTTAGCTTTACTGATAACATTTGATCATTGAGTTCAATTATTTCTATTCTTCTTTTTCTAATCTGTTCCACTGACAGATTTTTCTATTTTTCTTTTTAACAGAGTCAAATGGTTGCGTTGATTACTACCTTTTAAGGTAGTTTGGAGGTCAGAAGTGCTGTTCTTCCTTCATTCCTATTTTTTTTAATTACATGCAGTTTGCACTTTCTGTAAATTCCCATTAGACAAATGTGACTTTATATAAAGAATCCTGAAAAAAATCTGTATTCCAAAAAACACTTGTTAACTTTACCGTACACTACTGTGTTTTCTCTCCCCCAACTCCTGTCCTTTAGTTCAGTACTCCCTGACTTCCTACACCTTCACCAAAAAAACCAACCAATCAAAACCCCCTAAAAAACAATTCTCCAAATGAAAGCAAAAGAATGGACATGTGGAGAGAATACCATGGCTGTCATGGAGTGGAGTGCGTGGGGAGAGAAGTATTGAATTGAGCCCTCCAGTGTTAAGAGAGACCTTTGCCCCACTCTGCCCATCCAACCATCTGTCTGTCTTTCATCTATCTTCAGGTACTGGAGGTACTGCTGGTATAGCCCCTGTTTGTCTCCTGTCATCTCCTGAGTCTCTGATCAGGGCCCAAACATCTGCCACCTGCATGTTATTCCTCTTGGTTTCAACCTGACCTCTGTGTGGCTGGCCTTGGCCCCCATCTGTTTCTCCTCCTGCTCTTGTTTCTCTGGTCCTGACCCCAAGTTTTGGGGGTTTTTTGTCTTTGCATTTTAAACACCTAGGTAGCACAAAACTGAGCCTTTCTTTGATCCCACTGAAAAAGCATTCATTTTCTTGCATCTCCTCTCCGACTTTGCTGTAGCTTTCAATCCACCTTCTTTCAGATATCTTTAACCCTGTCACCACTGGTTCCTTCCCAACAGCCTAGAATCATGCTCGAGTCTCTCTAATTCTAAGAAATAATCATCACCTAACCTTTTTAGATGACGTGGCTGTCACCTTCCATCTCTCTTCATAATCAGTTGTTACTCCCTCCACCTTTCCAGCCTTATCTCATATTATTCCCGTTTATATACACTCAAAGCAAACATGGTTCAGATTATTTCTATGTTTGAAATGCTCTCCTTCCATTTACTTAATTGATTAATTCCTTTCAAGACCAAATCAAATGTCACCTCTCCAGGAAAACTACCGTGATCCCTCTGTTTAGGAACAACTTTCCTTTAAGACTTCAAAAAGTTAAAAAAAAAACCAGCCCAATTCTCTAATGCATACATAATGTAATATTGTATGTTACAGTCATCTTTATTTAATGTCTTATCCCTCTTCCTCCACTATGCTGTCCTTGAAGACTTGGCTAAATTTTGTATCTTTCTTAGCTACAAAATATTTTTTAGTGAGCAATAAACACAATTCATGAGGTACTGTGCTCTACTCCCTCCAAACCTATCTTCTATTACATTTACAATGTTTATAAAACAAAAGCACATACAATATTTCAATTTTGCCATGTTTAGGATGTATCATGATTAGGTATAATATTTCAGTTTAAAAATAATAACTTATTATGTAAATCTTGAGAGTCTTCAACACTTATGAATGTTAAATTATAAAAACAAACTTTACCTTCGTACAACTTCTTTCCATCCTTCTTCTCTCTTCTGGCCTCTCTTAGGGCTAGTAAGATTTAGCTTTATGTTTGGAGAACTCACTGGTAATGACACTGACTTATAGTTTGTTGACAATGAATTAGGATTAACTTCACTTTCAAGTCTGTAAAGACAAAACAGCTGCTTCTAGTAACAGCAAAATAAAATCCTTTGAAGACTAAATCAAGATATATATATATGATTAGACAGTCAATAAATGTCATAAAATCATTGAGCTGGAATTGATCTTAGAACAGTTATTAATACAGAAAAAGGTGCAAATACTCCAATTTAAATTTTAATGTTAAATTTAACAGCTGGAAATGAGACCCAATGTGTTTTTATATAAAGTAGTACACTGTAGATGTCAAAATATGTTTACTTGTTGGTTTTACTGGTAAAAAAAAGCTACAATAAATTAAAGAGTACTTATAGTTTGACTTTAGAAAATTTTCACAAATTGTTCGTAGTTCAAGTCACCAGGAATAATTCTCTAGGAACCGTTTGTTCCCTAAATCACAGAACAGAATATCCTTTGCAGGGCAGAAACAAGTTTTTTAATTGTGTTTTGAACAGAGACTACAAACTGGTAAATTTGATTATTGGTATTCAACCTTACAAAAACTGTATAACTTCAAAACACTATGAAAAGCATCCACGTGGAAAGGAAAAACAAGATAAAGAAAAAAGAAATTAGGATAAAAAAAAAACCTCACCTTGTTTGAATTTTGGAAGTAGTAGTGCTGGTCTTTTCTTCATGGGAATGAATTAACAGTGATGTATATCTTCTATCACCAGATGAATTTACATCCATTGTGAAGTTTAACTCTTGGCTTTTACCACCACTGCTACTCTCACTGTTACAATCTGTGCTATCCAAGTTATCGGAATCACTATTTCCACCTGCACCACCACCTCTTGGTTCTCCATTTATTTTATTTTTATCTGCCTTTTGTTGTGCAAGAGATATATGTTGATCTGGCAAAATTAAATGCACAGTTGGAGGTGTCTCTTTTGTTTTGTTTTTCTTATTTTTTCGATTGGTGCTGGGGGTTGTTACCACATTAGCCCTCTTTTTCCCAAACACATTGGTAAATGTAGTAGATGTGGCAGAAATCCCAATTGTAGTGGTAGTGGTTGCACTAGGAGGCTCTATGGGAACTTCTTGCTCTGCTAATAAAAATGAATAAATATTACACTCAAAACACAGGTTTCAAAACAACTACACAGTCAATCATTAATAAATCTGAAAATCAAGACATTGTTAATAGTCTGATTTTCATAAATTCCCTCTACATAAGGAAATCTCTATTACTGTCAGAACTAATATACTAGCACACTCGAAACCTAATTTGATATGAAAAACAGATCATTATAATTTCCTAATCATATTTCCCGATGTCTTCTTAGGTAAGAACTGTTTGAATTTAGAATTAAAAACACATCTAGAAAGGTAGTGTTTTAGAACCACTATCCAAACAGAGCACAGTACAGTCGTTTTGTTAATACAAAAGTGCTAAAGAGCAGTGCCCTAACTTTAAGGCCTGCAAAAACTCAACCCCTGGGTTCTGTTCTGCCCCAGGGGAAGGATCTTTGAATGAAGTGAAATTGCACACTGTGTTTTGGATTCTGAAAACCTCTTAATGAATGCCTCTGAATATGTTCTTCTACTTTTCTATATGGGTACTACCTCTAACTTCTGACATGGGTTATTGAGAACATGAGGAGGGGAAGTGGCTAATTATTTTAAAAAACAAACAAAGCTTTCCATTTTTTAATATTTTAAAAAACATAACCTTCATTTTTTAACATAGTCCCCTCCCCCTACAGAGTGAGCCATCCCATGTAATAAAGAAAAGGAATGAGAAAGAAAAAAGATAAACAAAATTCAGCAAAATGAAGCAATACCTCAAATTGATTCTGACAGCATGGGTATTGTTCTATACTGGTAAGTTCTCTTTCCTTTTCTTTTCCAATGAAGGAAGAGAGACATATTTTTATATCTCATCTAGGAGGACTGGTTTGGTAATTATAATTATAAAGCATGTCATGTAACTTTTCACCAACTGTCTTACTGTACTACTTTTGTCTATTTTCCCACTCTTGTTTCTTTCCCTGATTTTCTAGTTTCCATGTTAACTCAAAATGTTATAAGGTGTTTAAAATATTCACTGTAGAACAGAACCAGGAGAACAATTTATGAAATTACTACAACACCTGTAAACATAAACAACTTTGAAAACTTAAGAGCAATGAAAACCACAATTTTAGAGGACTAACGAAGTTTGCAGCCCATCAATGTAACAAAGAGGTTATAGACATAGGGTACAGAATGAGATCCATATTTTCTGGACATCATGAATATAGAAATTTATTTTATTTGACTATGTGTATTTTTTATAAGAGTTTTGTTTTTTCTTTCTTTTCACTGGGTGGGAGATGAGAGGAAAAAAATAACTTTTAATTTAAAAATTTTAAATTTAAATGTGTTCATTATAAAAGGTATCTGTAAAATTAAGAATCAGTTATACAACACAGTGAGCTTTTAGGAAAAAAGGAATATAAAAACTATAAAGACAGATAAAAGAGATTTTAATTACTTTTAAAAAGATGTACTATAACTTACCTTCATCATCATTCTCCTCTTCATCATCATCCTCTGGTAACTCTAAATTTTCCTTGGGTTTGTTTTCTTCATCTTCTTCCTGCTTTCTTTTTTGTTCCTCTTTCTTCTTTTTTCTTTTCTCCTTTCTTTTCTCTCTCTTAGCTGCAAGAGCCTGTTTTCTACTTTCCTCTCTTGACTGTAAAGAAAGCAATCGTGTAATGTTACCAGTGATTTGGTAAATATTATTTTAAAAGTATATAAAAAATGTACATTATATTATTGTATATGTATATGGGATTTTAAAAAAGATATCATTTTTACAACTATTATGAATGGACATCTAGCATTGTTAATTTCTTTAAGATGGGGGACCCATGAACACTAAAAAAATGCATTGTCAAAAATGTTACCAGGAAAAGGTAATACTGAAAAAGTGTGCCAAAGTTTTAAAAACAATTCCACAATCCTGATAATATTTCAGTTTATGGATTACACTGATATTGTAAAAATATTATTTCTACAGTATAAAAATACAATTTTCACTGGAAGTAATACAAGAGAAACTTTGAAACATTAAGCTGCTGTGCTCCATCTCAGGAAAACAACTTGAGAAAAGATAGGTCATCATCAGCTTGTTTTTTCTGGAATCATTAGAAGGATTACAGTAGAATTTCCCCTGAATTCCACTTCTACTTCAGACACTAAAGTAAGAAATTAAAAATATCTAATACTAGTAAAAAAAAATGAAGCTTATCAAAAAGAGAAAAAATAAAAACACAAAGGCTAAATGATCATTTCTTCTGAGAAAGTCTTCAAGAAAATATAGCCTTCATCCATGCTTATTTTTTTAAGTACCTTTCCCCTAAAGATAAAATGTTTTTCTTTTTTAGACAGCTAAGTGGTACAGTGAATAGAGTGGTGGACTTGGGGGGGATGGTGGTATCAAAAAGACCAATGGTCAATCTTGTCTCAGACATTTATTAGTTATTTCACTCTTACTCTCAGCCAAGGCTCATTTAACTTGTCTTTAAAATGGGCAAAATAATGGCTTTTAACTCAAGATCAAATTATATGTGTAAAGTGCTTTGCAAACCATAAAGCATTATATGTTCACTATTGCTTTTTCTTTAACATATAGTCACTTTTTTTTTTAAACTTCAGCTATATTTCCCAGTAAATCACTTTCATTCTCCTCCTTTATAATAAAGAGTGAAAAGGGGAGGGGGGGGGGAAGCAAGGGGATGGAAAGGTCAGCAAAATTAAGAAACATGTTGAAAAAGTCTAACTATTGTATGCAAAGTTTTACCCCCATACCCTTACCACTTAAAAAAAATGTTCAATCAATAAGTATTTATTAAGCATCTATTATTTGCTAGGAACTGGAGATAGAGATAAAAATCATACTGTCCCTGCTCACAAACAGCAAACATTTAATTAAAAGCCATAATAATAATTATTATGGTGACAACATTTACATGATGCTGAAGATTTACAAAGCGCATCACATATATTATCTGATACATATTTATTACATATAATAGAGATATATTAAAAGCATGCTCATTAAAAAGTTGTTAAACAAAGATATTCACTCTTGCCATGTCTATCAGTTTTAGGAAACAGCAGTTAAAGTCATGAAAAAGAAAATGAAGAAATAAGTATCTGTAATGAAGAAACTGGAATTTTTTTATTTGCAGATGACATGATTATATACCTAAAAAAATCTAAGAAAGTAAACAAAAAAAGTGGAGGTAACAAACTACCTTACTAAAGTGGCAGGATACAAGATAAACCCACAAATATAATCTGTATTCCTATATACCACTAGTAAGAATGAAAAAAAAAACTGATGGAAAGAGAAATAACTTTTACAATAACAAAGTAAATAAAATATTTGAACACTATCAAGACATAAAATACACTTATACCTATATAAAAACAACCTCAAAATGATTTTAACTGAAATCAAGGATGAAGCCAGCAAAATGAAGGATACAGTCCACTCATCAAGCAAATATAACTTGGGAAATACTGGCATTTTAACTAACAAACATTTAACAAAATATAAGTCAACATTAATACTAACTTAAAGTAGTCATAAACACTTGTATAGAAAAATGATGGGTAAGAATATAAAAAAGTAAAAAGAAAACTAGAGGAAATAAGCACTACCACATCTCAAAATGTACTATATAAAGGAATAACTAACAAGTTTCATGTACCAGAAAGAGTATCAAAATAAATTAACAGAGCATTGAACTCAGAGATAGAACCCACTGTATATATACACAGAAGTTATATGTTTGATAAACATTTTCCTAGGGAAGAGAACCAATATTCAATAAAAACTCCTGAGAAAGCTGGAGAGCAAAACAATGAGTACACAAGACTGTATACCATACACAACAAAACTAAATGGATCAAGGATGGAGATACTGTTTTACAAATTATAACAAGTTCAACAATTATAGTCCATCACTCATTAAAATTCTGATTGATTAATAATATTAAATATGAGCATTTCAATTGTCTTTGAAATTCTTATTTACCTGTAAGGAGTATGAGCTGGATTAGAATGTGGATATATTCAAAGGCATTTCAATGCTTTGTTAATAATAAAAATAAAAATGGTAATATATAGAATTGATGTGTCATAAACCTGAGTTATAAGACAAGCCAGTTGATCCTTTTAATATGAATCTAATAGCCCTCAATAAAGAAATTATTTAAGAGATAATTTTATATTTTAGCCTGTATAAAAGCAAATTGTTTCCAAACTATACAATTTTCACTAAATCACTACTCAGACCAAATATTAAAACTATTGATGTAAGAGTACCATTTGAAAATGTGTTGCTTGCTCCTTTATTATATCTTAAATTACTTGCTAAGTACTACATGTCAAATCATTTCCCAAAACAATATGGGTGCTAATACAGCAATAAATTCCTTTAAAGCATTTTATTTGAAGACTATAGCATTACTTATATAAGGGAGTGTTGTCCCAAAATGCATGCCTGTTTCCTCATTTACCTTTTCTAGATCAAGCTCCTTCAGCAGGATGCTTGCATTCTTATTTGCTTCAGCAGCTTGCTGGTCTTTTGCTTTCACAATTGTCTCAACACACTGGTGACATTTTTTCAACAGTTCCTAGGGTAGAAAAAAAAAGTAAATAATTGTGGAATAGCTCAACTAAAACTTACAGTACATTTATGCATGGATCTAGAGAGAAAAGCTTAGGCTACTGAAAATTCAACCACGTGGGCAGCAGTCTTTCTTCAAAATAAGGAGCAAATAAGTGTTTTATTAACTTGAAATGGGTGACTTTAATATCTTACTTTTCAAAGCCATTGTACAAAACACAGTTTAGCACTATGAAATGACTTTCAAATTAAGTTTCCCAACAGCCCAGGCAACACAGCAGAGAACAAGAACACTTTGGAGGCAGAACAAAGACACTAAGGGCCTTCTGATTTCATGACCCATCACAATCTGTTTGGAATGTTACATTAAAGTCAAAAGCTTTGAAGGACACCTCTAGGGTACAATATTAGGTATGTTGAGAGAACAGAACTATTTCCTGATAAGTTTAAGTAGTCTCAGAAAGGTATCATCACTTAAAAACCCTCCATATCTTACCTGGTTAAACTAATTGGTGTAGAGAACTCATGATGAGGTAACTTCCTCTCTAAAAGCAGGATGACAATTACTCTATAATGTACAGTTTTAGAAGGAACTTTAGAAAGACACACCATAGAACAGAGGCTTCAAACTAAAATAGACATGGAGGCCAATAAATTGGACATAAGGATCCCTGAGGGTTACATATTGACTTACCTTTAAAATATAATGATATTTATATTTTATTGCATTTTTATTTATTATGTCAAATATTGCCCAGTTACAGTTTAGTTCAGGCTACATTATGTGCTTCATGGTTGACATCTCTGGTCTACAGTACTGACAGGTTATGCAACTAGGCAATAGTCAGACAGTAAAATATGTTTCAGACTTAGGACTTCTACAGGGGAACAATGTTTCAAAATCATATTACATTTACCTTATCAGTGATAGTTGCTATGTATCTCATGCACTCAATATCAGAAGGAAATTGATTGACTTCTTTCACCAAATACTGAACAACTTTTACATGGCCCTATGAAGAAAGAACACATGAAAATTTCTTCAACTTTTGCCTAAGTGCATAAAAATTTATGAGTGAATCAAAATGAATGGTAATCAGCTACAGAGAATAACTATCCATTGCAAGATGAGATTAGGAAATTAAAAGTATCCTTTTTATAGAGAGAAGACAAATACAAAGATGTTTCATGGACTATTGTAATTTTTCTGGTTTAAATCATCAAGTTATAACCAAATGAAAATAGAAACAGATTTTTTAAAGAATCAATGATATCTAGGATAAATAAAATAAGTTAAATAAAAATGTGTCTTTTAGAACAAACCTACTAAATCTAAATTGCTATCTTTTTATTTCTTTTTAGCAGGAGGAACTACAGACTTGCTGTGGGAAGTAATTAAAAATTTTTTAAAAACACTTCTGTTTCACATAAAATTTCAAATAAAAATAAATGTACTATTTGAGGGAACATTTGAAAACAAATTTATTAAGAATACTGAAGGATATAATGCAATCATCTATAATTAACAAGGTTGACAAACATGATTTCTTTAAAGCTATTTCAAAAGTATCAATATCTCCTTTCATTCCTATAGTAAAAGTTGCTTTACACAGGATAAATAAAAAGTCTATCCTGCTACTAAGTCAATTTACAAAATAGCTTGTAGAGAAAACATGTTGCAAAGGCAACTGGGCTTCATTAAAAGAGATAGAGAAGTAGTCATATGTAAAAGCTACTTTTTTCTCCTCCCATCCCACTTCCCTCCACTTAATAAAGCTCATCTACCAACAAATAATATTGTTTCTTAGATATAATTTCTCCCATATGGCAACACTGTAACATCCAGTTATAGCTGGTTTGTAGTTATTTCAAAATGACATAAAAAGCAGTAACTTATGCAGAGAATATTTGTGCTTCAGAAACAATTTGTTTTTCAGGTACTTCGCATTCACAGTCTCACTGAATGTGTAACTCTAAGGACTGAAGACATCGTTTAATCCAATACTGTCTTTTTACAGATGCAGAGAAACTGATCAAGTTACTTGTATAGTCACATAGCTAGTAAGCAGCAGAACAAGAATTCAAACTCAAGTATTATGGATGGCTCAGCATCTTCTACTTCTACTGAAAACTTACTTGGCCTATGTCACTTTTAAAAACAGGTCTTCGAAATCAGAATCATTTTCAAAACATGAATTTTTTTTTAATGACATCTTAAATTGAATAATTTATTGTAAATTTGCGGGGCTTTTCCTTATATTCAAATTTTGGTGATGCAATATTGCATCATGTAACCGTACAGTACAGTATTGTAAACAAGTCATTACATGTACATATTCCTGCCGATATATGCTGGACTTCCCAACAATGTGTGACACGCTCCCCTGCCAACACTTGCTTGGTAAGACTTATTAGGAGACTTGACCACTGATCAGTTTTAATTTGCATTCTGTGTGTATGCTTGGAAAACAGTATAATCACCATGACTTTAACTCTGTTACACAACAGTTGAAACATGTATAAATGTTTTATAAAATTCTCTTCTTTCTTTATGCTTTCATTGCTCCCTTGTTTTTATTCAATGTTCCCAATTGCACCTGAGACCACTAGCATCCCTCTGGATTGTTTCAAAGCCCCACCAGGGACAGTATTGCCCACTTTGACCAATCAATTTGCTATAAAATCTAGCTTTTCATATCAAATCACCTTGCGAAATGCTGACATGAGAGGTGTAATCTTCCGGTTATCTGCAGCATCCACATCAGCACCTGCTTGCACAAGCAACTGCACCACATCAAAGTGACCACCATTTGCTGCCAGCCAGAGTGGTGTGTTTCCTTTCTTGTTACGAACGTCAATATGGGCTCCCCTATAAAAATCACAGTACATTTTAATATAGTTATTTGTTTAGTTTTAAAAAAGATTCAATTTTTCTAGTGTTCTCTAAAACCTTTTATCAGATACTACGATATGATCTGGAAAAAGCCTTCATTTTTTAAAAAACTTTGGAAAAATAATAAGCACTATAATTAGCAATAAAATGTTTAGCAAAAGAGAAACAGATTATTCACATATTGGTGAAACCTGACTTCACCTATTAATAAGCAGCTCGCAGAATTTGTAGTGGCCTTTGTCTGCTGCTATTGTTAAAGCTGTATCTCGTGAAGAAGGCACTGGAGGAGCATTGACATCTGCTCCTTTATCTAGGAGAACTCTTCCAACTTCCGCATATCCTCCTGACGCTGCTTCCATCAAAGGTGTAAGGCCAGTCTGAGTAAAGAAAAAAAGTTAGGTTAATAAAGTCAGTATGGCTTATTTTATTTTTCAAAGGTTAAGAAATCAAGTGATAAAAAAAATTTTAGTTCTAGTGATTAAAATAAAGCATGATTCATTTTGGATATAATACCAATATATAAGAGAACATTTTAGTTCACTCAAACTTGGATGACTGTGATCAAATCTGATGACAAAGCAAAGTCAATGCTTCAAGCATATATATCTGTAGCCATAACAATTCTCTTGGAAAGGCATTTCACTGCCAAATATCACTTCCAAAAGATCCTGAATTTTCCCTAGGCCACATGATCAAGGATACCAGAGAATAATCATCTCCTTTTGGTTTCTGCAAAGCCTAAGTAAAAAGTGAGAGATTTCTGTCTTCTCAGTTATAAGATGAGGGCACAAATTATATCTTAACTGAGCAATGCTAATTATTAGCATAGAGCACTACAGAGTGGGTACAACTCAACAAGTCTTTTTAAAATATCTATTAGAGGTAAGGGTACTAAATTTACTAAATTTCTTGAACTGAACACCAAAATAACTTAGTTCAAGTTCTAGGAAATCTAACCATGGAAATATAGCTCAGGAAAAAAACCCAAGATTTTTACTTAATGGTATCAATTAATACACCTTATGCTTTCCTAACATGAAATGACCCACAAATAAGCTGATTATTTGTATCTCTACTCCATTTTAAAAAAAATATTTATTTTTATTTTCAGTTCCAAATTCTCTCTTCATCTACCCCCTTTCCCTTCCATTGAGAAGGAAAGAAAAATGATCCCCATTTTACATATGAAGTCATTCAAAACATACTTCCACATTAGTTGTTTCCTTTTCTTGTGCTTAGACAATGAAATACTTTAAAGTTAGGAGTAAAGAAATCCCTATGACTAAGAGACTCAACTTCTATTTCTTGAGAGTCAAATCAAAATTTACAGAGCTGTGAAGAATCTCATTGTCAAGTCACTTTCAAGCTGTGTTTGATTTCAGTCTAAACAACAAACTCAAGTACTGTTAAGAACAGAATAATGCTTGAGATTTTATCTACTAATAATAGATATATACTTCCCTAAAGAAATGCTTAAAAGGAAGTGATTATCTATCTACTTTCAGGATGTCAATGGAAACAAAATTCCACACATTTATAATCAGCTTTCTAAATTCAAGGATTATGATCGTATCATTTGGCATAGATGCCAGGAGCAGCTAGGTGGTTCAGTGGATAGAGTGCCAGTCCTGGAGTCAGGAAGACTCTTCTTCATGAATTTAAATCTGTCCTCAGACTAGTTGTGTGACATTGGGTGAGTCACTTAACCCTGTTTGTCTCAGTTTTTCATCTGTAAAAGGTGAGCTGGAGAAGGACATATGAAACTACTCCAATATTTTTGTCAAGAGAACACCAAAATTATTTTCATACTACTAACATGATTTACTTATTAAAGTTTTTTCCCCTTTTCCAACTACATAGCTCTAAAAAGTCAGATTTTCTTCTTATACTTCAACCAAAACAACATATTGAATGCAGAAAGAGACATGAGAATTCCTATCTTTAATTAGAGCCAGATATTATCAAGATTTGCAAAATTAATGTAAAACTGCATTTTCCTCACTAATTTTTGTTTAGAAAAGTTATTTTTCATTTAAATGTCACTTATGTTAGCACATAATTGGTTTATTACTGCTTTTAAAATAAATACTTTAAAAATGATCAGTTTTAATTTCTAATGAGATACTGGTTGATATAACCCACATAAACAAAACATCTTTGGCATCCCCAATAATTTTTTTAGAATTTGAAGTTGTCCTGAGATTAAAAAGTTTGAGAACCAGTGGACTAGAGGTACAAAATGAGACAGGTAATCTTGAATATAAATCATGTTTTTGCTTGGCTACACATTTGTAACAAAGTAAGGCTTATACATGCTAGGGGGAAATACAGGTTAGGAGGTAGTGACATATGAAAAAAGAGCAATAAATATATTTTTTAAATTCATAGAATAAAAAAGTTCAATATGAGAAAAAGGAGCAACTATTTTAATACTTTAAAAAATACATACAATAACATCACTATATAAAATAGAAATCTATAGTTTCTTACACAATTCTCTCTTGTTCTTCAATGTATATTGAAACGTGTGCTTGTTGATAAGCACATAATATAAAATAAAAATGTTTTTTAAAGCTTTCAGGTGAAAATAAATTAGAGGGTTAATAGAAAATCACATGCAGTAGAAAGATAACCACATATAATAGATGCTGTAAAGTATGCTGAATCTATAAGATAGTAATAAGCCTCCATAAACCTATCTATCATAAATCTATTCCTAATAAAACATCACAAATAGTGACACTTGGACATGGACTGATTTATGGTACATTTTCTATATCCAATATATTAGTATCAGTTTTAAGTTCAGAAGGAGAACCAGCATTTAAAAAAGTGTTAAGAAGCATATCTAGGCCTAATATAAGGAAAAATTTCCAAAACAAAAATAACTATCCAAAAGTTGAATAGGTATGGTTTTGGAAAGCAGTGGGTTTCCCTTACTGGATTGGTTGTGTTGTAGAAGGTCAGGTATAGGCTAGGATCAGACAGCCTTTAAACTCCCTTTCAATTCAGAAATTCTATTTAATATAAAGTAATAGGAGGAGGGGAATTCCCAACCTACTGTTCATTCAAGCATGTCTTTGCCCAAATTCTTACTGTCACTTGAGCAAACAAAAAGTGATTACAGCCAGTATGAACAATTAAAAAGAATTTTCATTACCCCTGACATTAAAGTTATTTTGCTCTTACGAGAGGCAATATGAAATGTTATGAAGGCATAATCATTTACCTTTGCTCTATGCTCAACATTTGCTTTTCGGTCCAAAAGCAAACTGACTACCTCTGCTCGTCCCTGGAAACAGGCCAGAGTAAGTGCTGTGTTCCGATTGGTCTCTATCTGAGCATTAATATCAGAACCCATATCAAGCAACAGCTTTACTGCAGGAACATGCCCATTCATGGCAGCCAACATGAGAGGAGAAATACCTAGTTTACTCCCAGTCCTGAGGAGGGAAAAAAAAAAAATCTCAGCAAGCAGAAAATATCCTGCACAAAAGACACAAGAGAAAAATGATTTGTTGAAAAAACAAAACAAAACAAAACACTGTTTTATTTTCTGACTCCAAAAGTTATTGACAAAATTTCAAATGGTGATTCTCTCAGGCAATGGTTAACTCACACCCCCTTCCCTTAAGAAAAAGACTATTGATATTATGGATCATTGAAAGCAGCAAAATAAGAAATAAGCTGTATGTTATTGTTTAAGTTAAGCATTTTTGTTAGAGGAATTTTGGATGACTTAATCTAAAACCTTGAGTCCAAACATTTAGGCGAGATGGCTTAGACTTTAGATGACAGTTGATATTTAGGACTATTGTGAATGAACAATTCTTACCGGGAGTTAATTTCTGCCCCAGCATTAAGCAGAATCTTAATGATATTGACATATCCCCCAGATGCAGCCAGACTCAATGGTGTATAATCTGACACATTCCTATGTTCTTTATTTGCCCCTCGAGCCAGCAGCAAGTCAACTACCTATAAAGTAAGATATGAAAAGAAATCAAGTTTATAGTAAAGGTTCATCAATCAGGAAAAAAAGAACACTGGAGCCTAGAACTTTCATATCAAAATGTATGACCTTATGGTTAAAGGGAAGTACAATAAAAAGGTCTTAAATCTCTAGAAATCAGAAAAAACACCTAAATTGTTTCTAATAGATTTAAAGCCTTGAAAAACCAAACTACTATATTAGCAAAATGTCACTCTGTTAATTTTCAACTGGTTAAATATTGAAAGATTATTTCATATTTAATATTATGATTTTAACTGGAAGAATACGAGAAGCTTGGGATTTCATAGAGAGAAAAGCTGAGGTACATTGTGGATTCTACTATATAGCATTTCCTACAAGCATGAAAATTTCATATTTATCACATTCTTTAACAAAGCAAATAAAGTAGAAATATGTGTAAGAGTTTCCAATGAATGCTGCTAAAATGACAGAAATGCATTTTTATAAAGAAAGTCAAAATTATATGCAAAATATTAAAAATGGTTACCTCTTGACGTCCACCAGAACATGCAAGTGAAAGTGGGGTGTCCTTAGTGCGTTCAGACTGTGCTTCTATGTCTCCCCCTTTATCTAAAAGAATTTCTACTACACCAACATGCCCAGCAGTTGCTGCTAGTATCAGTGGGGTAAAACCTAAGCCAAAAAGAGTAAGCATTTCCCGTCATCTATTTTATTACACTCAATACAGTGAAAATAAAGGTCATTACTCTAGGAGAGGCACTAAACAATAAACTAAATTGACTTGGTTAGTGACAAACATCCATCATATATTGCAAAAAAAAGAAAACAAAAAAAAGCAATTCTAAGTCAGTAAAAGAACAATTATAAAACAGACTTATGCCCTCAGAACTGATGCCTTCCTGAATACTATTTTTGGATTAGATTTGGAATAGGAAAATTACATCTTGTTTCACTCCTTGAAAATTAGGTACACAGTGATTTTGAAAAGCTGCTTCTTGGGACCAGGGAAGAGCTTAGATGTTCAAGAGTAAAATATTTGCTTAATTTCAAAAACAAGATAAAACTTATTCGTCAATTATCGCTTAGATGAAAATTTAGCTACTTACTTTGTTAACTATGAGCTGATATATACTAATGACTAAGATTTTATTTCTTACCTTTCTTGTCTCTGTGCTCAATCTTTGCATCTCGTGCAATTAATACAGACACAAGTTCTTCATGACCACCTGCACAGGCAAGCGTTAATGCAGTGTCATGATTACTCTCCGTCTAGGAAATTTAGAGGTAAAAAGATTAAATATTTCTTAAGTGAAATACTTTTCAAAATGGGGATATGGGACATTTGTGTGAGCAAAATTTTGTATAATTACGATTCTAACTCCCAAACCAAAATCTCAGTATACAAGGTAAATCTAAACAAAACAATCTACTTACATGGGCATCAATGTCAACTGAAGGATACATAGGGAGCATTGGCTGGGAAGTCACATTGCTTGGAGTCTGTGAACAGGGTTCAGGTGTAGGGGATTCTGTAGTGTGAGAAGAACTGTTGGACCCAGTGGGCACTCTGCTACTCACAGCTGAAAAACAAAATTCATAATGTTGAATTCCTCTCCTAAAAAGGAGGGGGGATTAATAGTAAATCATACTATGTAGTATACCGCAAATTTACTTTTAAAATCAACATTTCACCATAGTCAGCTTATGGTGCAATGATAAGCACCTAATGTCCTTGACTGTGATGAGGGTTGAAAAGTAGTATTTTTCTTAATTACAGTTATTAGAAGGTAAATTCTCATTATGGCTCCATTCTTTTTTAAAAAGTGTCATTTAGAAGAAAAACCAAAAGTTGGATAGTTTTTACATAATTAGCAAAGTATCATGATTTTTATTACTTAAAACACTTAAAAATAATTTTAAAAGAACTCCATGTCTTAAAATCAAACTAATACAAATGAACACAGGGTATTCATTCTGAATGAATCTAAATTTTAAATATAAATCTCTGAATAATTACAATTTGTATATATAATTATACTATGTAAAAACTGAATCGATCCAGTATCTAACCCATTTCTTCTTAATACTTAATGGCTTCCCTCTGTCACTTGCTAAACTGAACCACAGTGTAAAATATATGGAAATATATGTCACCAGTTAAAAGGTTCCATGTTAGCAATTCTTTGTAGGCTTTCTAAGTGTCATTACTTCACTATATGGAAGGTAGGCACATGTTTGTGCTCCAGAATGAAAGTGCCTTTTCGAACACAAACTCTTGGTGCCATAATTTGTATAATGAGGATAATATCCACTCCATCTACCTGATAACTATCGCCAAACTTGATAATGATCACACAGTAAAATGCCCTGGAACACTATAAAACATTGTATGAATCCAGAGTATTTTTTTTATTAATAGTTAAATAAAGTTTAATTATGGAATTCTGCTTATTCAAGCTGTACTTCTTCAGATTATGAGGAAATGTTTTAAAACTTACATTAAGACTTTTTGATCAATATTATAGCTAAACATGAGCTGCTCCAGGGCTTTTATTTCTTCTTCTTCTTTTTTTATAATTAACACATATAAGCATTCAATAGCTCTGATTATATAGTGACTAGTATTTTAATAGCATTCTGCTATTAGGGTTAACTACCATTTACCATGCTAGTTAAGAAATATTTTTTATTTAGCAATAGGAAATATCTAAAACACCTTTGCTAAAAGTCTCAAATGTCTACAAAAAACTTTAAAAGCATTAAAATACATATGAAAGAAATATTTCAAAAGTTATCAGAAAGGTAAAAACTTCAAATAATAAGATTCCTAAGTTTTTTTTCTCCTTCCCAGCTAAATGTTATCAGTAACTAATAACACATCTCCAATTCAACAGCAACAAAGGATTTACCAACATTTTAAAGTATTAGAGGGAGAAATGTGGGAAGACTGATATCATTGACTCAATCCTTTATGAAATTAAGGAAACGCACCTTAGTAAGACATAAAGGGACAAACAAGTTTCCCCTTAAAGTAGAATCATAGCAAAATATTATTCTTCAAATCTACTAATATATCCCTAAAGCAAATACAAATCCGTCTATATTTGACCATTATCAAAGAGTCACAGAGCACACTTATGACACGTTCCTTGAAATGAAAACCATTAAACTTGGCTTTGTATTATAGTCAAGTTCTGAAATGGTGGTTTGCATAATAAATTATGGTAAATGTTTGCTTGAATGGGGCTTCTCATCTAAAACCATACTATTTCTGTACAACAAAACTTAAAACCCATTCCTGATTCATTTTTCTCAAGCTGTATTTCTGTATATCAAATTTACACAAACCAAAGTAAAGAGCACTGGTCATTTGTTTTTAACTTCCAATATTATGCCATACGCACTGGTCAATTAATACTAATAGAAATAAACTGATGTGATATACACATAGGAAAAAAACTTTACATAGGAAACCTTTAAAAAAAAGCTATCCAAAATTGCCTTTAAATTACAAAATCTAGACTACTTTATGATATAGCCTATATCCTCTAAGTTTATTTCAAAATATATCTATTGCTTGTAGTTAACCTTCCTTTTATAATAATATCATGCTACTATTTCAAAACATCATTGTACAGTCACCCCCAATCCATTACTTCTTAATACTTAATGGCTTCCTTCTGTCACTTGCTAAACTGAACCAGAGTATAAAATATATGGAAATATATTTAGTTTACATTTTTTTCTCTTTAGCTTACATTTTTTTCAAATAAATTAATTTATTATTTTAATTTATCGTTTCCATTAAAAAATTTATACACTTTGACTCTATAATATTACTTGTCTATGTCAAACACTAACCCAGGTTGGTGTAAATAATGGGAAGGGCATGGCAATCAAATACTTAAGTTGAGATGTTAAATGTAATTGACTTAGCATTAAAAATGAACATGAAACTGAATAAAATGAATTATCATTTTCCTTTTAAAATGGCTATTTTCTACCTTTAATTTTTCATGTTGATCAAATGAGATAATGCATTTAAAGTATTATATTAATGATCAATTATTCTCAATTATTATAGTAATAATTAACATTCAGATTTTATTATCTAAATGCTTCTCTGAGTAAAACTAATCATTGAAGTGCAGCATGTTACAAATAGAAAGATGAACTTAAGAAAGTAATGTTTAACTAAAGACAATGAGGGATAATTTATAATTGGGATTAACGAGTGCCTTTAAATGGCTTTTTAATTGTTCTGGAAATTTAAAAAAATACTCTGCTTTGAAAAAGTTGACAAACCAAAGTGACAAGGTTCCCATCTAATGTGACCTTTCTTGTTGTTTTCAATTTTTTTCCACCAAAATTACAAAAAAAATTTCATTTAGGGTTAGACTATTGGTAAAATAATGTTTTCAGCATGAAGTACTAAAGTTCAATTTGAGGCAGTCAGAACTTGTGACTTGTTGTAGTGTACTTGAGGGAGGAAGCTTCTTCCACAAATGCAGAGCCACAACTGTTCTGAAGGAGACTAAGTGCTTTGCCAGAGTCAATTGGCCAGGAGTGGAATCTAACTTAAGTATTTCTTGATTCAGAGGAAAGCTTTCTCTATCCACTATGCCATATTGCCCCTCACTCCTGTTCCTTAGGAAGAAAAATTTAATCAATTAATACAATAATGAGTTTTTTTATATAAAGGTAATTTTAAAAATTTGCAGATATTACAAAACTAGTATTAATACTATACTGTACAGATGACATAAATAGGTAGTCAGGTCTCAAATTATGACTAAATATCAATTTACCTGCATACATACAAGAATTAAAATGTTTTGTAAACCTACTTTTTCAGCCTTGAATATTAATTTTGCAAACCACTATCTCAATAACAAATTGTATTCAATTAAAATTTAAAACAGATCTCTTAATTTCTAAAAACACTCCTAAATGCTAACATCAACTTGATGACTTGACAAATCCTTTTAGAAAATCTTCCATAATGCATACAACTGACTGACTAGTGATGTGGAATATTTAAAATATGAACTAAGCACCAAACTCCTCTAAAAAAAAATCACAAAGCTAAAATGAACCTCTGCGATCATCTAGACTAACTGCCTTACTTTTTAGGAGAGGAAATTGAGGTTTAGAGAGATTAAGTGATTTATTTAAGGTCACACAAGTCGTTAAAAACAGCGGAATCAGGATTCTAACCTAGGTCTTCTGACTCTGAATCCAGTACTTTTCCACTACATCTAACCTAGGAAAATTCATCCTCACTCCCTCCTTTTCTCTCTTCCCCTACTCCTCTCCCGCTCCACATGTCCCCTACTTCTCTTTCTTCCAGCCTCTTTTCTCTCCCTCTTTCCCCACACCCTCTCTCCAAAGTGGACAGAAAATTTTAATCCCTTGAGGCCCAGCCTACTTAAGATCAGAGAAGTTCATTGCCAGCATTGCCAGGTGATTATTTATAGTGATTGATTTTTCAAATACAGTTCATATATATATATATATATATATATATATATATATATATATATATATATAGAGAGAGAGAGAGAGAGAGAGAGAGAGAATAGTAATTCAGGGATATAGTAACTATATAGTATATAGTAACTCAGGAAAACTATGAAGGCATAAAGAGATGTTGTGATCATTGAGAATGAGGGGAGTACTCATGTCAAAGAAATCATAGTTCTTTAAAGTAATGCCAACTGTGGAATCCCATAGTTTTAGAGGTGTTATTTTAGTATTATGCAAGTCACCAGAGTTTTATTATCGCTACAATTAATTTGCAGTCAAGATTTGTTTTTGTCCAAATAAGAGCTCAAAACTAACAACGAGATTTATTCATTCATATTCATCACTAAAATTTACAATAGATTTGAGAGGGTTGAAATCATACAACAATTAAAGGCTGAGGATCACCATAAACCCCAATAATTGGAAAACTTTCACTGTTTTTTAATTCCCTTTAAAAAATATATTCCTCACTTGCAGCGTGATACACATAATTCAAGGTATCATAAGAAAATACTATGGACAATCCTAAACATAACTAACTGGTTGCCAATAACTCATGTTCAAAAGTAAAATTTTCTAATTTAAATCAAATATTTTAGGAATGACACTCAAGATTAAAAAGGGCTGATCTCACAAAGGAAACAGAAAGGAAAACTAGAGTTAGGGAATAGGAGGTGTTAGAAAAACAAAAAGCAATAAATGACAGGAAGGGGAAAATACTGGAATTAAGTTATCAAAATCTGGCACACTTTGGATATTATTTGATCTGGGTTTTAATTCCTGAATTGACCCTACTGTGCTACCAAAAGCCATGTTAGCTCTTTCAGAGGATCCTTTCCCTAACTATCTTTAGGAAGGGAAGCAATTAATTGTCCTGTTTCCCCCTTTACTAGGAAGACAATGAAAGGCAAAGCAAGTTTATTTAATTTGCTTACAGTTAACACTTTTCCAGATAGTAAACAGAGAAATGTAAGTGTAGATCGCCAGCCCTTTCACATAAGTTAAGGGGTATCTTCGTCAAGATAGTTAACGCAGGGGTAAACTCAAATCTTTAACCCATCACACTGTGACTGCACTTCAGTACTTTAATTTTGTAAATAGCAAAGCTAACAATAACTTAAGTCAACAAAATTAAAAAGCAAATGTAACTAATGATTATGTTACATTATGGACTCCAAACATAAAAAATAAATAGTACAGTAAAGTAACATATGGATAAACACAGTAATTTTCACAAGGAATATGGAAGAGTCCATTATTTCTTTTAAAAACATGGCTCACTCCCTGTGAACGAAGGTATCATACAAACAGGTGAGGAAGTTATTAAAATTGTTGATATACCAGAGATCTCCAATAAAGGAACTTAGCAATGTTTATTTCTTCATTTTTGCAAAGTGTCAAACGGGGAAGAAAAAATGAGAATATCTTGTGTTTTAGTGCTTAATAACATTCCCTTCCAAAAACACACAAGGAAATGAGTGATTATACATAAGACATTTCCAAACTGAAAAACATCAAGATGTGTATTTTTGGAGGGTGTGTGTAAAAAGGCTAAGCACACAAGTTAAAGCAAAATATTTTATATATGGACATATATAAAAATATAAATAGATATATTTCTTAACCCACCTGCTATAAGGTCATCAAGAGTGTCGGTAAGCGTCTGTGCTGGAGTTGCAACCATGAGTCCATCTGGTTCTTGAACTAACAGTCCCTGACCATGCCCAGCAATCTGCTGTTGTCCTACATTCTGCTGATTACCTAATGCTTTCTGAAGTTCAAGAGAATCTGTCCCATTATAACCTAAGTCACCAGAAAAGTTACATTGTGAAGATGGTAAAGGCTGGACAGGGACAAACTCAATTTGTTCTGCAGGTGGTGGAGACTGTTGCTCGTTACCATCATCTTCCTCCTTAGCTAAGACTGCATCAACCTGAGGTAACACTGAAAAATTATCCTCTGGGATACTATCATCTCCTTCCCCTTCTGGAAAGACACCTCTGTGAGGACACTGTTGCTGTGCTACTGATGTGTCTGTTTGACCTTTGGTCTCCAAGTATTCTTTGGTAAATTGCTGTTGTGTTTTCATTTGCAATTGCCTTTCCACTTTCTGCAGTTCCTTCAGTATTTTCTTTTTCTTCTGAACTTGTTCTTCTCTGTTCTTTTTAAGTTCTTCTATCTTATCTTTGTTCAGAGGTTCACCTTGAATTAACTCCAATGATTTTAGTTGTGCTTTCTCAATCGCACTAATCCTTTGTCCCAGTTCATTCAGCTTGCCTTCAGTCTCCTCTACTATGCATTCCAAAGGCTGGTAGGGGTGAAAAGATGGCAGTAGATCCTGATCTGCTACCTGCAGGGAACTTGGCTTCTGCTTGGATGCACCTAAGCACACGAAAAATGTTTGAAAAAGTGCCATGCTAAAAAAAAGTTAGCCACCCCTTCCCAGACCCCCCCACAAACCCGTTATTATTAATGTTGTAGAATGTATGTCAAAAAAGTCATATTAACATTAAATAGATTAAAAACTATGCTCATTTACAACACACTGTAAACTGACATGTGACCAATTTTGAAATGTGAATTTTAATACTTAATGCCTTAAGCAACAATTATTTTGAACTAAAGAAATCTTAAACTGAAATTAATTTTAACAGAATGGATTCAATGAGCATCAAATCTAAATCATTATCAGTTCTATTTTAGAAATTTGTCCAATGGGCTTATCAGCAAATCTGTTAAATTCTTTAAAACAGCATGAACGCTCTTCTAATAAGAAGAGATAATAAAAGACATAGTACTCTGTGGGGAAAGTTCTGAAGGTTTTCCAAGCTACCCATTTTTTTCTTCTTAAAGATGAATCACACTCTAATCATAATTTTTCACACTTTATCCTTGAAGATCTTTTTAACATTTAAGTTTTTTTATTGCAGTTTCCCTGATTCTGGATACTACAAATACCACACCATTCAATGGGAAATCAAAAGAAAACAATTTAGAAAGAATGAGGTCTTATTTATTATTTTGGAAAGAAGACAAACCCATTCTGAAAGAGAACTACTGGTGTTCTGGCTTTGAGAGAGCTAAATGACATTCCTATAACCACTTAGTTTTATGACTGGTGCTTAAAACAAATGAACTTTGATGATTTAGGTACTAGTTGTTTGGTTTTTTAAAATTAGGTCAGTTCCTCCTCTTTTCCCCCCTTCCCTCTTCTTCTATCATCTCTATTTGGCTGCTAAAAAATTAAAAATTCTACCATTTAGATACAAAATAGAAAAAAATATACGTTAGATTTATGATGCAAATAAAAAAGCTACTTTGGAAGTGAATTAAAACAAATTTTGTTTAGAAAGAATTGGCCACAAATAGTTGTGGTTCATTTGGATCAGGGTCAGTGTGCCTAGTGGCTTGAGTAATATAGTTACTTAAAAATGTAAAATTTAGAAGTAATACATATTTGAATCATACTCAACAGTTACTAGGTTCAAAGAAAAAATATAAGGCCTTGAAGGAGGCATTAATATATATTGAACGAAAACAGAGTGACAATCCTCTGAAGAAAAGAAGCGAGAATTCAACTGTCTTCTTACTAAACAAATTCCAGTACTATACCCAGTTCACCTGCTGCATCATGTGTAAGGTAACACTTCGGTCCTTCCAAGCTAATTCTTCTTTTGTGATAGTCACATTCCTACCTTTCCCAAAATATCAATGCAACTATTTTAAGGAGCTTAATTTTAAATTAAAAATAAAACCCAAACATATCATTATCTACATTCAATTTTGGATTATCAAATGAACACAGCAATAAAGTCCATAGAAGCATATAAATGATTTAATGTATCTGTTCAGTAATACTTAGATTATGGAAGTTCAGGGGAGTGACAATTAAACAGAACTGAAAAGGAACAAATTTAGGACATAACCTAAGGTATTTAGATTAGTCAGTGAATTTGGAAATTCTCCAAAGTATGAGGGTTCCTACAAACATTTACTATCTCTGAATATTTTTCAGTAACTGCAATATAAATCTGATTTATGAATCAACAATGGTGGGAAGGCTGGTAGTCCTAAGAAGGTAATATCCCCATTTTAAGTCCTAGAACTTTGAGGTCAATGACAGATCAGAATGGCACTGTTAATCTTGCTAATGCAAATTCATTAAAAAAAGCTTAGAATAAAAGATAATTGAAATTGACCTATGTAAGTGACTGGAACTGTATATACAAGACAAGAAAAAGCAAGAGATAAATCTAACCTAAGGTAAATGAGATGAACTTAAAGTAGCTCCTTTCAAATCTGGACTGATGCTACTATTTCTTTAGGAATGTAAAAACAGTACAGATTTAATGCATCTTCCAAAAATTTCCCACAAAAATGGTAGATAACAAGAAGAAATTGCAGAAGATATTACTAGCAGTATGTAATATATAAATTTATTGATAGTATGACTATCCTTGTCACCTATGAGTAACACTTTCCAAAAAAGACTTTGAAATTGTTGGAAGTCAGTGAGAAGTGCCAGCCCAACTCACTGTAAAAGAGTGGATGCAATAAGTTGTTTTTACCCACTGTTTAAACTGCATTTAATGAAAGCATTTGTATAAGCATGCCCAAACCAAATACCACAGCTTTGACTAGAAATTATTTCCAATTCAAATCTTTTGTTTCCAGGATACCATTATAGAGATTAATTAGGAAGAGACAATGTGATGTCTCTGAAGACTGAAGCATCAACTATATGCAGCAGTATAGATATTTATTTTCCAGGAAATGAGCCTAAATGAAAGTAACATAAGTTTTCTGTTGGGAACTAAATCATAACTTTACAAATTAGGTTTTGGCAGTTATGCAGGTACTACTTATAGGACACCAGCAAACAATGAGGGCCTCATTTCCTGCATATGTTCTGTTAATTGCACTTTGTTAACGGCAAATAAATTTAGTCTGCTTGTATGAGTTTGTAATACCATAAAAGTAATATCATTTGGGAATGTGTTAAGGTAGATTCAATGTTGGTAACAGTTCTCCCAATGCTTCTCCTCTTTTATGTTGTCCCTTCCTGGTAATAGTTTCTATCCTAGACTTAATACTCATGTTTCTATCTTCCTCCCACTTCCTCTTTCATCTACTTTTTATTTCTAAACTTCAAAGTATCATGATGTCATGGTACTTTCCACTTACAGAGACTATAAACCCTTCATATTTTAATAAGCTATTCTTTCTTGAGCTGCTGTGGCCAGATAAAAATCACTACCATCACATCTTTTGGTGATGACCCTCTACATATTTAGTTGGGCTGGCTCTAAGGGCAGACTTATAATTTGTCATTAAACTCTTACTCTAATGTCCCTATAACTAAAACTGGAGGAAAACTCTATTGTCAGGGGCAAATTAAGAGATGATGCAGATTAAGAATACTGGGCTTTGTTTTTTTTGGGAAATATGGTTGAAAGAGAAAATCTTTTTAGAATGTAGGTTTAGCATTAAATTATTTCAACTGACAAAAGCTTAGTTGTTTGCGTTTTTATTATCCAAAATCACATTCATAAATAACAATATGTTTACTGTTAACATAAGAGCTATACAAATCTTAGGTAACAGTTCAGATTAGTCTTGAATTGTAAATGGGTAGTTTAGTTTCCTAAGAACAAATGTCACAAACAAATATGATGATAATCTCATCTCTTTACAGATTTCAAGAGCAGTTATATAACTTGTCTTAAACCCTTAATATTTTATATTTATGGTAATAGTTTCACTTGGTCCATTTCTACTAGATTACATAAATGTCAGACTCTTAGCTCTTAACTTTATATACCTTACCTATCTAGGTCTGGAACCTCTATGTATATGTGTATGTGGGTGTGTGTATGTATGTATATGCATACACATACACACATACATCTGTATATATAGCAATTTAAAAGCAAACAAAACATACATTTTAAATGAGGAAGCCAAATACCATTCTTATGCTTTGGTAAGTGATTAGTGCTAAAAGCAAAAGTACTTTCAATGGATAAAAGTTAAGTCTGTTCCTTTAACATGTCTCTTCAGACTTTGCTATTAACAGGTAAAGGGAAAAGAAATGATTTCATTTATACATAGAATTGAATGCCAAAGAATGGGATTTGGGAGGCAAAAGTGTTTTGATGTTTTTTAGAGTATTTAGCAATACACCTTCATTCAATCTTAAGTGAGTCTTTAAGGGAGTTTGGTAATCTTTTTACATACATACAAGTACATTTTTATAGCACTAGTTGGGTAGTAAAACTAATCTCCTGTTAGTAAAAATAGACAACAATAAAAATTCCTTCAACTAACAATGTCATTTTCAGAAAGCTCTTCATGTTTAAATACTAGTGTTGACTGTGGCTTTAATAAAATGCTGAATCATTAGGCACTAAATATTCAGGTAGAAAAGGGATGAAAAATGATTAGAGGAATAAGGGGAAAAAAGGATGACCTGGGTAAAAAGAATATGAAGTAACTATAAAAGAATAGTGAGAAAGAAAATAAAATGATAGATGCATGGTTAATACATAAAACCTTTTGTGTGTTCATTCTTCATTTTCGAAGAAGACCATGATGACATGACTTACACTTGACTTCGTTTTGAGTGAGGGAAGGCTCGGCAAGATCACCAGCCTCACTTTCTCCTCCTAAGCCATCTGGATTCAGTGACTAGATATATTCATCAGGCTGACTGGAGATGGCCCAGGATGCAACGGGAGATCTTGGCCTTTTTCAGCTAAGGCCTATTCAGGTACTCACTGAGAGTGAGGTGATGCTCATTCAATGAATGGGCATCTTTAAGAAGTAATCAGGGAATGGCCCCTTTAATGAGCAAAAGAAAAAAAATCTAGGTAAATCGAGGTGGGAGGGAAAGAGCAACAGTTACTACTGATAATCACTCTTAAGCCAGGAAGTCCAAGTAAACAGCCATTAAGTGGAGTTTGGGTAGGGACTTACTGTTGTCCAATCCATGGGCTTCAGAGTACATTTCTCTGACTAAAACCTATCAGGTCACCAGATGGTTGTTTTCCTTCATTCTCAAGGAGGACCAAAATGACATCATCATGATAAAGTGAAGTTTCAGTGTGTATGACTGTGGTTGATCAGACCACTACGAGCTCAGAATTCTCTACCACAGATTGGGCACAGATTGCTAGATTTTTAAAGAAGTGTGAAAAGAATTATTTGAAAACATGATTCCTGAAAGAGAAGAGCAGAGCGGGGGATCCTGGAAGATGAGATAAAACACTAGGAATTTATGAACTTGATTAAAATGGGGAAAAAGGTGGACAAAAGGGCCATTTCATCATTTGAAATTAACTTCCTTTGAGATACTTTGGGAAGCAGGTAATGAAAGTGAAGATATTAAAAGTGCAGAAAACTGAGATAAAGTATTTTACTAGGTGAGAAAAGACAATTAAAAATCTCTAATTATTAAGAATATACATGACTAGCTTTTCTGAATGTAAGTTATTACCATTATGTATTTTCTATCAAATGATCTTTCCTGGTAATATATTTTCCTATGGTACATTCACATGTATGAATGTAACGGTCATTGCAAATCAACGTCAAAAGTTTTGTTTAGCTCAAGTGTTTATTATTATGCCTGAACCTACCCTTGGACATTCGGCCTAAGACAATTAACTTTCTCTGGCTTAGTGATTTAAAAAAACATTTTAGGAAGATTATTTTACGTTCATTCAACTCAGCAGAGTACTTACTTCCTATTCAAAAAAAGTGATTCAATGAACTAGCAAAAATCAGGTTACTTGTATGTACACATCAGTTTTTGAAAAACTGTATTTCTGACAGTAGAGTCAATATTTAAGTGATTTAAGGTTCTCTTGTATGGATTTCAGAGTATAATTAGGACATTTTTAATTTATTTGTGTTTTCATTGTGATAGTTCTGTTTCTAATATACAAATGTGCTTTTCTTAATAGCAATGGTTGTCCTAGCTGATTTGTAACTACAGAATCACCCTATTCTGTCACAATCACAGATTTAGAACTAGAGAGGAACTAAAAATTATTTAGTCCAAAACCCTTTCTATAAATGAGGAAACTGAGGTTCTGAGATACGAAGTATCTTGTTTGAGGGCACACAGATGGCAAAGCCAGGATTTAAATTTAAATTCTCTGACTCTATATATATCGTTCTTTCTCCTCTATAACCAAGTGAAGTAGTTAAAAAATAGAGGAATTTTAATTTAAATACTCTAAAAAAGAGTAAACTAGCAACGAATGGAGTCTCTAATCTGAAATTTGTTACTTGGATATAAAATTTACTTTCTGAAAATTTTTATTACTCAGGTTTTCAAATGGAAAGGTTCGAACTGAAAAGAAGATTGATGAAAAAGACTATACTCTCAAATACAAATTGAGAAGCTATATTAAACCTTTGTTAAGTTCTTTATGCTAATCACAAAAATCTATATGACTTGAAAAGTATCCCCCTTTGTTGCTATATGTCTCCCCATATCTATTTTTCTGCTTAGGAAATTAGGGCATCATCAGGATGTTAAGATCTGCTCACAAAACATAAAATGATTTCACATTTTCAACTATATCTGGGATTACCTGAAATATCCGAAGCAGGATTACAATTTTTTTCTAGTTTGGTACATCCCATAATGTAACCACTTTTCCATATTTCAGAAAAAATCTCATGACATTTAAAAAATACTTTACTGATGCTCTTTCCCTTTTTTGCTTTACATTAATGTTTTCTTCCAATGACTCTCCCCAAAAGAATCTTCCCATTGTAACAAACAAGTACATTCAACACATTTACAAATAAATATTGGAAAGTTTATACATATGAAGCAAAGTACTGCAGAAAACAAGTAAATGTCAGAGCCCCTAAGTACAGAATCTCATCTCTTGTAACTTAATTGGATTTATCCATTTATTTTCCTATAGTCAAAATTCTAAGTTTCCATATTCATGGAAGCTACTTTATTATTTCAATATTGCAAAAGAAAGTAAATCTCAAACTTCTCATTTGCCAAAGTGAATTCATATTCATAACATTAAGAATGTGCAAGATCAACAGTACAACTTTCTTTCATCATACTATACATCTGATTAACCAAAAAGTAAAAGTCGAAAAATACTGAACAAATCTTAGTACACTCAACCAAGAATGGTTTAACTCACTTATACTAAATATCCAACTAAGCAGTTATATATAAGACAAAGTCACTTTTCTAGGCATTATTTTTTTTTTTACTTTCTACTACACTTTTCTTTCTCCTTTCCCCCTACATTTCTACTTTTTTTTTTCTCTTTTATGTCCTGGGTGTCATTAATGAGGAAACTAAGAAGGAGGAAACTCCTTTTACCAATGCAGAAATGCAAATTATTCTCCAACTTAAGAGTATCATTGAGTGCTCCAAGATTAAACCATTTGCCCAGGATCATACAACCAATATGTAATAGAGGTAGGACTAGAATCCAGGTCTTCCAGACTCTTAAACAGGTTCTCCATCCATGAAATCAAGCTGACTCTTAATGCTCAATATCAAGTAAAATTAAAACACTGAGTTTATTAAAGTAGTTCAGCAACATACTATGTGATATAATTTTATTACTTCTGAAAAAAGTTTCAAATACTAACCTTTCTGTACTCCCAAGACTGTTGGGGAGCTCTCTTGAGGAGCTCTGTCAGGTTCTTGGGGAGGTACAACCATGGCAAGTGCATGCACTGGTACACGTGGAACCTAAAAAGTCAACTCAGAAAAAACTCATCTCAGTTTGGATAACGCAGCACTATACAAAATTTATATATGTTCACAATTTATCTAAAGAGTCTTCATTTTAAGTTCAGTTGATTACAACCATAATTTTCCACTTTATAAAGTTTTTATTTCCTTAAGATGTTAACCTCAAAGAAGTTACCTTTTGATATCTATTCATTGTAGAAATGCTTAATGAATCCAGAACTAAAAAAAAAAGAGTTGTAGGATGGTCCACAGGTATAATCCTTAATCCTCTATGGGTTTCAGACACACACATACACACATGCGCACACATGGCACCCTAGCTTGGTTCAACTTGCAGTTACAAACATGTTATATATTCATTGCTTAACTTACCCTTGGTCAATCTGCTATCTAACTAACTTAAAATATTTTCTCATTTTTGATATTTCATTATTTAAAAATCTTTGTATGAAAATACAGTTAAGGTTTCATTAGCTTCTGTAGGTTTCCTTCCATTTATTTGAATAGTCCTTAACACCTGCTTAGAGTAATTTTAATGGTGCATCTAGTACAATAATCGAGATAATTAACACTTACTACAATATGGGCAAATATGGACATCACCTGAATAACTAATATTTCTGAAAGATACATTATATTTAAACATAGTGCATGTGTCTTGGTTGTTAATGAAAAAAGCTTTCTTCTTGGCAGTTTGAATTAGGTAGTCAAATTACTGATACAAAATCAGGAAAACTACTTCAATATGCCAAACTCCCCAAATTAAGAAAACATTTGACTGCTACTATCTTGGAAGCATTTCT
This sequence comes from Potorous gilbertii, assembly GCA_028658325.1. Lineage (NCBI taxonomy): Eukaryota > Metazoa > Chordata > Mammalia > Diprotodontia > Potoroidae > Potorous > Potorous gilbertii. Next base: position 396,881,294 of record CM053769.1, read on the forward strand.
TAGTATAAATATTTTCCCCAACATTTATACTTTCCCCCCAAAAATTCTATTTTGAATAAAAAATTATTTAAGTTAACAAAAGAGACTGAGAAACAAATAAAAAGATAAAAATGCCTCAAATTAATATCAAAAGATATTAACGCTTGAAAGAATGAGAGCACTATTCTTTCCATTTACCATTAACTAAGACACTGGTCAAAGACTTTATAGCAATGTGTATTTCAACACAAGAAAAAACATAGTAGTTATGCTAAAAATAAATTCAATTTTAATAATATTTATATTCTCAATTAAACTTAATTTTATAATTTACCTGAGACTGATCCTGAGAAGGTGGGGTAAGCTGAGACATGTCTGTGGCAGGAACTGAGAGAATGTTGTTTGGATAATCAAGCAAATAAGAAACAACGTTGGTATGACCACCCTTTGCAGCTTCAATCAGCATTGTTGAGCCATCCTAAGAAGAGGATTGAATTATCACCAAAATTAATTTAGTGTGCGTTTTCAAAAATTAATGAAGTTACCTCCTATAAACGTAGCATCTCAGAATCATAAACTTTAGAAATAGGACAGAAGTCCTATTTCTAACAATCAAACTTTAAATTTGGATTAATTTATTTATTCTAAAATAATTTATTAAGCACCCACGTTCCTAGCACTGAGTGGACCTAAATCCGTTTAAATATAAAATACCTTGAGTCGATGAGTAGGGTCAGCCCCATGGGCCAGGAGCAGTTCAACAACTGCCAGATGGCCTCCCGCACACGCCAGTGACACTACCGTGTGATCGTTATTGGCTGTCGCTCTGTTCACATTAGCACCTACACAAATAACAAACTGTGACTTCTCAAGCAAACCCACATCGCTTTAAAATGAAACAGAAATCAGAACCACTAGGAGGAAGTAACAATCTCAAAACTGAAAACATTCAAGACCAAGGATTTGTTCAATTGAATCAACAGAGATTCTGTGTATCTAGGTGGCATTTTTGTCTAGAGCTCTTAAAATGATTAGTAAAAAAATTTTAGGTTACTACTAGAACATAAAGACTTAAGATGCAGAAGCGAGTTACAGAAAGCAAGCAATAGGAATTACAGGAGCAAGAACAGAAAAAAATTAAAGAGCAATATAATCCTATTCAATAGTATAACTACTCTGGTGACTTTTTAAAAACAGTTTAAAAAACTCAAAATATTTAAAATTACTTTTAGAGACACTTAAACTGAGTTACTGAATATTTTGTATAATTAAACAGAAAATAAAGAATTAAAAGTAAAATTGTGTTGAGGTCATTTAGAAGTCTCTGTCCTAGATTTCATCAGTTGTCTTCCATAGATAATTTTGCCTAACTCAAAATTCTTTGGGGTAGGACAATGTAACTTTTGTACAGTTTCTTTTAACTACATGCAAATGGAGTAAATTTAGACATACCTACTTAAAAAAAAGATTAAATATAAAATAAATTTATGGGTTTTAAAATTATATTGATTATGGACAATAAAGTATCCTGACACTTGAACATAATTCAGAACCACCTTGTAGAATTTTAGAAGTAATCACCAATGCTTTACCTTTGCTAATAAGAAATTGTACAGTACACAAATGACCAGCTCTGGCAGCTTTCATTAAAGGAGTTCTCCCACCTTCAGATTCATGCTCCTGTGATAATAAAAAGAATCACATATCAGTGTCAACTAAACAAAAGCCCATTAAATATATAGCACTATCTCAAAATTCATGAATATCAAATATAGCCAGACATTTAAGCAAAATATATTTTTAAAAGTCATCTGGAATTACCCACCTGATTCTCCCCTACTCCCAAACCCAACTCATCCTAGAAAACAAGCAGGAGTAAACAAAGATGACACAGTATAACATTTTAACAGAAATTTCACTTTTGCACATCAAGAGATATTTATTTAGGGATAATACTCATTTTCCAACTATTCCAAAAATTCCACCCAACGAACTCTAAGCTACCATAGAATAGATATTTCTTAAACTATAAAACTATTTCCTATAAAAAAGGAACTTTAGCCTTATGAGACAATTAGAAGGACCTGAATTTTTCAAAAGACCACACTGTCTTTACCAGTCAAACCAAGAAACAAACAAGTAAATTATAAAGAAATGGAGAAAAAAAGGGAATATTAAGTCCCAACAAGCCAAGTTTTTTTTAAAAGAAATATTTAAGTAGCCAAGAGAGAAAAAACAGTGTAGCGACAGAAATGATCAAATTTAGTGTTCATCTTCTGAACCCTGAACTGAACTTTCTGACTCTGAAATTCAAACTTTCAGATACTAAAATACTTCAATAAAGATAAATAGCAGTGTTTGTTAGATGGTAACCACATTTCAGATTTGATAAATTCTGCTAGATCAAAAAAAGAAAACAAAACACAGAAGTGATCAAACATCTATACTTCACCTCTTATTCTGTATTATTTTATATATGAATTTAAAATCTCTTAGTTTTCAGGAAAGTTTCATTTGACTGTATATCTAAATTAAGAGAAATCTCTGGCAAATAAAGCATCTCTATCTGATCTGGCAGTTAGCAAATGAAAAGTAAAACTAAATGCAAGATGTGAACCCTAAAACATTTTATGGGTATAATGCCACTATTTAAAGAAGGTTTAACTTAACTGGGTATTATTTATCTCTTCACTTGAAAAAGTTTTGACTTCATCTAATTGCTGTAGCACATTATGCAATTTACAGTCAATTTAAATCATCCACAAAAATGAGAACAAAATTTATGGACAATGCTGAAATCATTTATATTTGGCTTTGGAGCATGCTTTTGCTCTTATATTTTAATAAGTATATCTAATGTCCTAAAATTAATTTAAAATAAAAAATAAGTCACATTTTGGAGACATAACTTGAGAAAAAAAGTCTGGAAAGTTGTAAAATTTTCCCATCTTGATCCCTGACACACTGCAACCTACTTTACAATACTTAAGATAGTATTTTTTCTCTAATTGCAAAAAAGCATCATTGCTAATCCTACCTTGAGTTTAATGACTTGGTTTTTACTTCCTATTGGATAAATGTGTGAGCATGAGAAGTCAATAAACAAGAAATCAAACAAAGTAGTCAAATATGAAAATAAGACTGCCAGAATTTACTATGGGTGAGAATGAATTATTTATTATTTATTCCCATAGGTGGGACCCAAATCTAGGAGGTAGATACTAAATATGTCATATATAAAATGATACAGAAAGACTTGGGGTAGCCAGATGGCTCAGTGGATAGAGCACTGGGCCTGGAGTCAGGAAGACCTGAATTCAAATCCAGCCTCAGATACTTTCACTAGCTGTGTGGCTGTGGGCAAGTCACTTAACTTCTGTTTGCCTTAATCCACTGAAGAAGGAAATGACAAACTATTCCAGTATCCTTGCCAAGAAAACAGAATTGTCCGTGGAGTTATGAGGAATTGGATGCTATTGAATGAATGAACAACAACTGTAAGACTTTTAAAAGATAAAGTGACAAATCCCCAAATACTCATTATCAAAATTGAAGATCGCTCACCCTGTACTATAATATTTCTCTACTCACATTCCTAGAGGAACAATATGGTTGCCTTTGAGAAATTTAGGTCAAGGAAAACAACAGCAATACTGTACTATGATCAGCTGTGAATGACTTGGCTATTCTCTGCAATAGAATGATCCAAGACAATTGCAAAGGATTCATGATAAAAAATGTGCAGTGTGAATGCAGATTGAAGTGTACTATCTTTTCACTTTCTGTATTCCTCCGCTTTGGATCTATATCTTCTTTAATAATATGACATACATTAATATGTTTTACATGACTGAACATGAAAAATCTATATCGAAATGCTTACTGTATCAAGGAGGCAGAGGTGATAAAGGAAGAGAGAAAATTTGGAACTCAAAATATTATTAAAAACAAACAAAATAAAAACTTGAGTCATAAAGATGCTGCTACTTTACCTACAATATAACCACAGCCTAATACAGCTTTAAAATTCAGGCTACATACTTTATAAGATTTAGAATTTTTCAAAAGTTTCACAGCCCTTGATCCTAAAAGATCCTTAACTTGGTATAATTAGGTTAAGCTGCAAATGGCATTTGTCTGAATATCTGGTCACGAGCTAGTCAGAATTTTTTCCTAATTGCAATTTTGATGAGATAAAATTCAAGTTTTTACACAAACAAAACCAATGTAGCCAAAATTAGACGAAAAGCAGGAAATTAGGAGATAAATTCCTGCAGCAGGCATCTCTGATAAAAGTCTTATTTCTCAAATATATGGGGAACTGAGTCAAATTTATAAAAATAAGAACCATTTTCTAATTACTAAATGGTCAAGGAATACGAACAGGTAGCTTTTAGAGAAGAAATCTAAGCTACTGTCACATAAAAATGCTCTAAATCATTAATAATTAGAGAAATGCAAATTAAAACAATTCTGAGGTACTACTTTATAGCTATCAGACTGGCTAATTTGACAGAAAAGAAAACTTACAAATGCTGGAAAGGGTGTGAAAAGAGGTACGCTAATAAACTGCTGGTGGAGCTATGAACTAGTTCAACCATTCTTGAGAATAATTTGCAATTATGCTCCCAAATCTATAAACTGTGCGTATCTTTTGACCTAGCAATATCCCTACTAGTTCTATATCCTAAAGATATATTGATATCTACATATGTAAACGCACACAGATACATATAATTTTTTTAAAAAGGAAAGGACTCATACGTACAAGAAATTTATAGCAATTCTTTTTGTGGTGGCAAAAAACTGGAAAGCGAAGGCATGCCTATCAACTGGGGACTAGATGAACATCTTATAATATATGGATGTGATGGAATACTATTGTTCCATAAAAACGATGAAGGGGATGGTTTCAGAAAAAATTCTTAAGAGTTATAGGAACTGATGCAAGGTGAAATGAGTAGAACCAAGAGAAAAGTTTTACACGGTAACAGCAACATTGCAAAGATAATCAACTGTCAAAGACAGTTCAATACAATGTAACTGATCAATACAATGATCTACCAGTTGCAAAGAACTCACGATGAAAAATGCTATCTACCTCCAGAAACAGGACAGACTCAGAACGCAATTTTAGGAATATTTTTTCCTTTATTTTTATACCAACATGGCAAATGTGGAAAAATATCTAGTATGACTTCATATCTATAATTAGTATTGTAGTTCTTGCTTTCTCAATGGGAGAGGAAGGAATGAAGGCAGGGAGAGAATTTGGAACAGAAAGAAAAATTTAATTAAAAAAAATTTTCCGTAACTGAACAGCTTTAGGTAGTTATAGGTTTGTCATTCAAAAACTTCAGTAATATTTATAACTAAAAAACCCCTTGAGATGGCTAAAAGGCATCAAACTAGTAAGAGTAAATTTATCTTACTAAAAAACAGAATTAAAGGTAGTATTACCTTGCATATAATGGGCAGCTAATAAAAATTTACTGAGGTAACAAACAAGGTGAAACATTTATATTATCTTTCAAGTTTTACACCTAAAATAAGGCCGACCAACAACAGGTTTGACAAGACTTAAAAGAAACAATTAAAGATTACATCATCAGGATGATTATCTAAGTAGAGCTCTTAATAAGGCATCTAAAGAAACTTTTATGAAAATTATACTACCAAAGCGTAAGAAAGGAGTGAATGGAAAGTTTAAAAATCCCTGCTTAATCTGCTAAAACAAAATGTACAATCAAGAAAATAAAATCCTGCTTTTTCTTAAAATGCTGAAGACACAAACAGAAACATTATCATATACTAGTTTACAATTTAATCAGAGGAAAGGTGGTGCAGTGGATAGAGCACCAGTGCAGGAATCAGGAGGACCTGAGTTCAAATCTCACCTCAGACAATTGACACTCACTAGCTGTGTGACCTTGGGCAAGTCACTTAACCCCAATTGCCTCATCCTGGGTCATCTCCAGTCATC